>NW_004624768.1:17863723-17965119 GCF_000247695.1 Heterocephalus glaber
TAATACTCGCTCACCTCCTACCACCTAGTGACATCACCGGCTCCTCCATTCCCTAGTCACTACCTCACTCAACCCCGCCTCAGCCCCTACAAGCCCCACCCCAGTCTCTATAAAAGACTCTCCGTGCCCCAGCCATATTGCATTTGTCTCTCCTTTGTTCAGAGACAGCCCGGCAGATCTATTCCCCTAATAAAGGCTTGTTGTGGCCTGGTCTGGTCTTGGTCTTCGGCCCTTTTACCTGACAAAGACAAAGGTAACTTTTGTACAGCAGGTTCAGGTTTCTCCCGCCCAGGGTTGAGAGCAGTTTCCTTCACTCATTCTGATACACTTTCTGTTGTGGGAGAGAAGAGGGGTGGTCTGTAGCTAGGCAGGAAATTAATTGCTGAGGGCAGCCAGGGAATTAATTGCTGTGGACCTGAGCCCCAAGAGTGTTGGGGATGGGAAAATACACGAACCTTTAGTGTAGATCAAGCTATAGCTGAACTTTTAGTCTATTGATAAGGGGAGACTGGCACTTCACAAACTGTTGAATGATTGGTTTTTGGACAGTGATCTAATCATTTTGAAAAAACTAAAATTGGATTCCTACATTCTAACTTTAAGCAGAGATAAATTTCTTCTTCTTAAGTTACACAGCAATAAATTACAGATGGATCATAGTAGACCTATACTGTGCAAGATCTGAAATGACATATAGAACATTTTTTTAACTTGGAGTAGGGGAGGACTTCATAAGCATTACAGAAGTGGTCACAACTGTATTGGACTCATGAAAAACAGAAACAAAGTCCTTTGTATAAAAAAAGATAGTGAACAACATAGCCAGACCTCATCTCAAAAAACTAAAAAAAAAAAAAGTTTGCAAGGATTGGAAGGAAATACTTGCAACAAGACTACAGAGTAGTAGATCAAAAGTCAATGATCTACAAGAGCTACCAATTCATAAGTCACCCCAGTAGAAAAAGATAAAAGATGGGAACAGGCAGTTTAGAAGTGAAGGAATATAGATAATAACCATGTAAAAAATTCTTACAAATTTTTGGGGAGATACCCATTTAAGAGACTATTCATTGGCATATTAGATTCCTTAGATTTCTGAGAGTGTTTCTCAGAATCCTCTTTCAAAGGATTTTACTTAATCTTTAAAAGTTAATTTCAGGGGGTAGAGGGATAGCCCAGTGGCAGAGCACTTATCTAGTGTGCATGAGGCCCTGGGTTTGATCCCCAGCACTGTAAAAACAAAACAAACCCTCAAAAGCATGTATTTCCTTGTTTCCTTAGGAATGCATTTCTCTTCTCAAACTGAAACTCTACCCACTAAACAATGACTGTGTTCTTTCTATTGTCCTTGGAAATCAGCCTTCTATTTTCAGTCTTTGTTGGGGGCTGGGGGGTGGAGTACTAGGTATTGAACCTGGTCCCAGGCCTTTTTTTTTTTTTTTTTTTTTAAAAACAGGGTCTTGTCTTGTTGCCCATACTGACCCTGAACTCCTGTGCCTGTGATACTCCCGGCTCAACCTCAGAGTAGCTGGGGACTACAGGCACAAGCCACTGCAGCTGTTTTTTTCTGTGATTTTCATGACTCCAGGTAGCTCATATCTAGGAATCATAAAGTTTCTGTTTTTTGTGTTTGGCTTATTTCACATAGTATAATTGTCTTCAAGACTTATCCATGTTGAAGCATGGGTCAGATCCCCATCCCTGTGCTGAGGATCAAACCCAGGGAGGGCCTCATGCATCTACCACTGAGCTACCCTGCAGCCCTTTGTTCCTTTTTTTGGTACTGGGGATCGAACTTGGGACCTTGCGCTTGTGAGGCAGGCGGCAGAACCACTGAGCTAAATCCCTCGCCCTTCTTTGTTCCTTGTTAAAGCTATTTTGCTACGTGTACTGTATTTTGTTGAGCCATTCATTTGTTGGACATTTGGGTCATCTCCACCTTTGATTATCACAAATGATAAGTCTTAGCTTTCAGTTCTTTTGGATGTAAACCCAGAAGTGGGATTGCTGGATCATATGGTGGTTATAGTTTTAATTTTTTAAGGAAGTGCAATGCTGTTTTCCACACTGGCTGCACCATCTTCCATTCCTACTAGCAGTGTGCAGGAGAACCATGCATGCCTTCAGGTCTGTCTCAGGACAGACCTCTGACCATCTGTTTGACTAAACCTGAACTTAGTCACAGACTAATATATGGTTCTCTGTGTTATCAAACAGTGGTTATATCAAGAACAAACCAGGCCGGGGATTTAGCTTAGTGGTTCTGCTGCTTGCCTTGCAAGAGCAAGGACTGGAGTTCAATCCCTGGTACCAAAAAAAAAAAAAAAAAGAACAAACCTGTGTATAACAAAGCCTATGAATTAAAAAAAAAAAGGATGCTATGCGGACAACTGAGAAGCATTCCTGTCTTGGCCAAATGTCCCCTCCAAGGACCCCTCCAGTTATTTGCATTCGCATCACCCTCTTTCAGTTCCTTTGTAACACTTAATGCTCTGTGAAATTAGCAATGTAACACTCAGTGTGTATTTTGTGAGATTCATCAGCTTTGAAACTACACAGGATAGTCTGAAACATTTTTTTTAATAGCAAAACATTTATTGGTGCATTTTAGGCATATATAATGATTACTCGCATCATAGGGAATCTGTACCTGTATATGGTACATCCCACCTCTTTTTTTCCATTGCCCCCCTCCTCTCAAGCCCCTTCCCTTCCCTATGTACAAAAGCTTTTGAAGCCCTTATTTAAAGTCTCTTTATAGGGCCAGGGATTTAGCTCAGTGGTTCCACCGCCTGCCCTGCAAGCACAAGGACCCGAGTTCGATCTCCGGTACCAAAAAAAAGTTTTTATAGATTAGGTGACGTCTTACCTGTTTCAGTAGTTTTGGGGGAAATCAGTAATAATTAGAAAACCCTTTCCTGTCCATTTCCTTAATACCTGACTGTTCTGAATTTCCTCTACTGGAGATCTGGGCCTTACACACACACACACACACACACACCCGTGTCATCACCTCTGCCTGTCCAGCTGAACCCACAAATGTGCTTATCCTGGCATCTTGGAATAGCAAGTACAGTAAGTCCCAGACTTAGAACGAGTTCCTTTCTAGAATTGTTCCTAAGTTGGATTTGTTCATAAGCCAATGGCGAGTCTTATACAGTACAGCTGTGAAAGTTCGAGACTCAAATGTTCATAAGTCAGGGACTCACTGTACTTTCAGTTAGTAAACTCCTGTGGTGTGTGTGTGGTGCCAGGAATTGAATCCAGCACCTGTGCTTGCTGGGCAAGCATTATGCCACTGAGCTACATCCCCAGTCCTTTTTAAATTTTTGTTTGTTAAGTTTCCCAGGCTAGCCTGGGACTTGTTATCCTCCTGGCTCAGCCTCTCAGAGTGCTGGGTTTACAGGTGTGTATCACTGTCCAGCTTGGATTTGCTGGTTTTTTGTTTTTTGTTTTGGTCAGATTGCTTACTGGGTTTTAAAAAATATTAATAGTACATGATTTTTTTTTGTACCAGGGATCGAATTCGGGACCTTGCACTTTCAAGGCAGGCACCGGAACCACTGAGCTAAATCCCTGCCCCTACATGTTTTTAGTAGTAGTACAGGAGCTCCAGTGGTATAAGCAGTTAGTACGCAGTATTTATATTAGTAGTAATACTAATTGTGGGTAGTTGGTATATGTATGTGACACATCTTTTTATATCCTCTTTTGCTCCTCCAATAGTGTTTTAATTATTGAGATTTCATAAAGTTTTAACATCTGAGATAGTTTCTCTCCTCTCTATCCCCAATTTCAGTCAGTAATCTTAATGTTTAATTTTGTACACTTAACACTTCAATTATATGACACATCAATTTTAATGTTACCCTTTAAACCCCCAAGTATTACAGATGAGGCATTCAACAAACATACCCTACATCCCACCTTATTCCCCCAACCCTGGTTTTAATGTCTTTTTGTTTTTTTGTACTGAGGATTAACCCCGGGGCCTTCCACATGCTGAATGCAGCCTCTACAACCAACCTGCACCCCAGCCCCTATACATTACACCTTTAAAAATTTGTCTATGGGCTGGTGGGTGCAATTCAGTGGCAGAACACTTTCCTGGTGTGGGCAAAGCTCTAGGTTCCAGTCCAGCACTGGCCCTCCCTGTTCTTTTGTTCTAGTTTTCTTGAGAACTCTAGTACATTTATTGCTTCTCCTTTTGCCTAACTTGTGTTTCTGCCATGCTCTCAAATCCTTGGAGCTCATGCACTGTTCCCATTGATCGAAATTTTCATTCTGCTCTCTTTGGCTCCTTCTGCCACCTTGTTTCCCTCTGTGCTTCCCATTTGCCTCCATATCTCTGGATCTTTCCCTTTCTCCCCTGAGTCCTCCAGCTTACATCTCTCTCTTCCTCAAGTTGTCCTCTAGGTCTTCCTTCCTAGATGTGGATGCTTCATTCACCTGTTTACACATGGAAAATGGTTACTTTAGAAAAAGTAATCATAAAGTCCCCTGATGAATGCATGTGTTAAAGCCTCCTCTGCACTACAGAAATGCTCTCGCATCTTCGGCTCCTCCGTGCGGGAAACACTGCTGTACCCACAGACCCTCTGTGTGACTCTGCTCATGGCCTTCCCCATTTTGCCCCGCTGAACCAGAGCAGCTTGCTCTGCTTGCCCCAGTTCCCTGGGCCACTGTGGTCTTGGGGTGAGGCCAGAAGCTTCAGGAGGGGCTTTTCTGCCCGAGCTTTCTTAGCAAGCACTCATCCACTTTTCCCTTCTTGTCCCTTCTCATTGCTCCGACAGTCTCAGCTGTTTTGGGAGCCCTGACAGGTATTTTGGTGTCAGTGAGTTTCACCCTCCTCCTAACCTCATTTGCATTTTTACTTCCTTTTCCTGTTGTTCTAAGCTCACACCCAAACTCACCAGTCTGTTTGTGAAAGATTTTATTAGCTAATGTCACCTACTCAGAAGAGCATAGTTACCAAAGTCATTCTCAAAAATGTTTTTGGTCATGTTGGCTTGCACACAATAAATTGGGGCTTTGACCTGGAGACCTGTATTGAAGAGATAAGACAGAGTTCTGTGCTCAGAAGTTGCAAAGAAACAAAAACAAAACAAAACAAAAAGCTCTTGCAGAAAGTTGAGGAAACCAACTGCCTGGCCTTGCCCAAGTGGGCATGAGCACCATGTCATCGTTTCTATACATGGTTTGATGAAAAAATACAGGGAATAAATAAATTTATTACAGTAAAAGACACATTGCCATGAATCCCCCTTGCATACTCCTTTCACTTCAGACACACTTATCCCATTATTCTGGCCACTTTCTGAAGCAGTTCTAGAAGTCCTCTTTCATTTCTTTAGTTGCACTGCTGTGGCTCCTTTGATGTCCTGAATTGATTCACAACATTGACCTTTCATAGTCATCTTGACTTTGAAGAAGAGCCGGAAGTTACACAGTGTCAGATTTGGTGAATCAAGTGGACGAGAACACACCATGATGTTTTTGACAGAAATTTCTGTAAACTGCTCCAGAAAGTGGCAAGGATGGGATTAATGTGTTTGCCCCTAGGAATATTAATAGCATTGTGTCTTTTAATGTAATAAATTTTAACATTCAAAAATAAATAAACGTTCAGTGTATTATTGATCACACATATGCATCCCCTGGAGGTCTGAGCAGTGGGGCTGCAGGGCAATTGCATGAACCTTGGGAGTATCACCATATATATGAATGTGATATGAAATATATGTACATATATGGCTACTTGAGTTTTAACTGTGGTCTCTTTTTTGGTGTTGGTGTTTGAACCTTAGGGTCTGAGTATGCTCAGCACTCTTGCTACCACTAAGCTGTATCCCCAGCCCCTTAGTATGGATCCTACATTGACTAAAGCCATGAGTGGAACCCAGCCCTGGTGCAGAGGGAGGCCCATGTGTGGAAATTCGTAATGTAAACTGATTGTCACTGAATTGAGCATCAGCCTTACATAAACCATTTATTAGCTTTAGTAATGGAAATGTGACTGCGACTTAAGGTAATTGTTTTACTAATTGCTTTTTTTTTTTTCTTGGTACCAGGGATGGAACTTGGGACCTTGCGCTTGCGAGGCAGGTGGTGGAACCACTAAGCTAAATCCCCGGCCCTACTAATTGTCTTTCTTGCTTTCTCAGGTCTGATGTAGGTCTGAGAAATAATGTATCTTTTGTCCAGTCTCCATCATTTTTGAGTAAATATTTAGTTTTTGAAGGTACAGTAGATGACTCTCTTGGTATACTTTGTGTTCCTCAGCCCTGGAATCAACAATTTTTACGAAGTACCATTGTTTCTTTAATTGAAGAATAATAGTTAGAAATCAAGATATTGCACTAGGTAGTCTCAATGCTCTCATCAGGCTCTCATCTTAATGAAATTATTATTTCTGTATGCTTTTTAGAATTCTAAAGAAAGTATTGGAGATTCTTTCTAGAAATGTACAAAGAAAAAAGACAAAAAAATAGAAATACAGCAAAGAAATTATAGTAAACAAGAAAATGGGAGGAAAATCTTGAAAGTATACAAAAATACATGCTATGAAATTACTTAGTGTTCTTGCTATATAAGGTTTTTTGCGGCTAGGGTGTGGGGGGGGTGTTTAATTTTGAGACAGGGTCTCACTAAGCAGTTCAGGCTGGCCTTGAACTCCTTATGTAGTCCCGGTTGGGCATGAACTCACATGATCCTCCTGCCTCAACCCCTCCCGACCCCCAAGGCTGGGGTGACAGGTGTGTGCCACCCTGTTTATGACCTTTTGATTCTGAGCTTCCAAGGCTGCTAGGCAAAAAGGGAGCTACATCTGTGGGCCTCAGGGGAATACAGACCAGTTGCTCAGGAGAGCAGCTGGGTTTGGATTTAAAAAATTTTTTTTTGAGACAAGGTCTTGCTTTGTTTTCAGGCTGGCCCTGAACTCACTTTGTAGCCCAGGCTGGCCTCAAACTCGTGGCAATCCTCCTGCCTCTGCCTCCTGAGTGGTGGGATTACAGTGTAGGCCACCTCACCCGGACCAGAGCAGCTGTTTTTGGTATTGAGGTCAAGAGGAAAACTTCCTCTTGCCCCTCACCAAGAGGACATTGTGTGGTATAAACAATGTCAACAACAACTTCCTGGCAACACTAATGTTCCTGACAGCTACGAGTTTCTAACAATTTCTTTTTTTGTACCTGGGGATCGAACTCGGGACCTTGCGCTTTTGAGGCAGGCAGTGGAACCACTGAGCTAAATCCCTGGTCCAGCTATGAGTTTTTGATGATACTTCAGGTGTGCTTCATTGTCAGCCAGAGCCATTAAACCATCACAGTTCAGTAAACAGCTCCCCTGTGGGTCAAAACAGTTCGATCCTGGCTTACAGCTGTTTCAGCAGGTCTAGTTTCAAGGTAGGGTCTCAGCAAGGAACTATACTTTTTTTTTTTTGTACCGAGGATCAAACTCAGGTCCTTGTGCTTGCGGAGCAGGCGGTGAAACCACTGAACTAAATCCCCAGCCCAGCCCCCCCCCCCTTTTTTTTGTACTGGGGATTGAACTTGGGTCCTTGCGCTTGCGCAGCAGGTGTCAAAACCACTGAGGTAAATCCCTGGCCCAGGAACTATACTTTTACAGCAGTTCTTCCTAAAGATTCTTCCACACAAATGTCTGCCAGGCACCCAGCAGTAGAGTTTGACAGGTTCAAGGAAGAGAGGTGTTTTGCGATACCAGTTAAAGGTCTGTCTGTAGGGTCCCTTGAAGACAGAAGGGCCCTATTAATTGCTCACTAACTTGTTTGTAGGCATTTGTGGATAGACAAAGTCCTTGTTCCAAAGGCTCTGTCAGCTTATCTGTGTCTTAGGTAAATGTCAGGTAATTGGGTGTGGTGGCACATGCCTATAGTCGCAGCACTCTGGGAGGCTGAGGGAGGAGGACTGAAAATTGGAGCCCAGCCTGGGCAACTTAGTGACTTAGGGAGACCTTGTCTCAAAATGGAAAAGGGCTAAGGATGTAGCTCATTGTGAAGGTCCTGGGTTCAGTCTCCACTACTGAAAGAAAAAAAAAAAACCCGGGTAATAAATTATAAGACACATTTTAATGCAAAATAGTATATGAGCTTTTGAAAAGAGATTGAGCCTTAGGGATACTTCTGTGATACCAACAGAAAACCTTATTCATTTAGTCAAATTTAATTGAACACCTACTAAGCATCAGCAACATGGTGAGTGTTGGAGGTCATTGTGTAACCTGTTTTCCTTTAATTAGGATTTTCATATTCCCACATGACCCCATTCCCCAATGGAGAAACGGCTAAAGACATGAAACTGAAATCTAAGTGATTACCATGAAGATATGAAGCCTGACAGCTAAATATCCAGTTAGTAGGAAATAAACCTGGATTTATTTTTTTGAAGGGGATGGAACCCAGGGCCTCCCAGATTCTAAGCATAGGTTCTACCACTGAACTACAGCCCCAGCCCCAAACCTACTTGCTTTTTAAAAGTGTTAAGGATTTTCTAGTTTATCTCTTATTTTTTTTCTAGTTAATTTCATTAGAAGTTGCATTTAAAACTTTTCCCCTTTGGTTTCCTTTTCTCCTCATGCTAGGGAATTGAGTGGACCTTGTTTGTTTTTCTCCATCGTTTCAGATTTTGAGATACAGAGAAAGAATGGGGAGAACTCTAATCCAGACATGTTTGAGATGTTCTCGGGAATCCCCGAGGGGGACTGCGGTCAGCCATCCGACAGGGACAGCGACTCGGACAGAGACTGTGGCCCGAAGAGGGCCCGGGGAGACGCTACCACGGGTGAGGACGCCAGGGAGGCGCCAGCCCAGGGCAGGGAGGTCGGCCAGTTCATAGGCCTTCAGGGCACCTACCTGGGAGAGAAGCCCTATGAGTGTACCCAGTGCGGGAAGACCTTCAGCCGGAAGTCCCACCTGGTCACGCACGAGCGGACCCACACCGGGGAGAAGTACTACAAGTGCGACGAGTGCGGCAAGAGCTTCAGCGACGGCTCCAACTTCAGCCGACACCAGACGACGCACACAGGGGAGAAGCCCTACAAGTGCAGGGACTGCGGGAAGAGCTTCAGCCGCAGCGCGAACCTCATCACCCACCAGCGCATCCACACGGGCGAGAAGCCCTTCCAGTGCGCCCAGTGCGGCAAGAGCTTCAGCCGCAGCCCCAACCTCATCGCGCACCAGCGCACGCACACGGGCGAGAAGCCCTATTCGTGCCCGGAGTGCGGCAAGAGCTTCGGCAACCGCTCCAGCCTCAACACGCACCAGGGCATCCACACAGGCGAGAAGCCCTATGAGTGCAAGGAGTGCGGCGAGAGCTTCAGCTACAACTCCAACCTGATCCGCCACCAGCGCATCCACACGGGCGAGAAGCCCTATATGTGCCCGGACTGTGGGCAACGCTTCAGCCAGAGCTCGGCGCTCATCACGCACCGCAGGACGCACACGGGCGAGAAGCCCTACCAGTGCGGCGAGTGTGGCAAGAGCTTCAGCCGCAGCTCCAACCTGGCCACGCACCGCAGGACCCACCTGGTGGAGAAGCCGTACAAGTGCGGGGTATGCGCCAAGAGCTTCAGCCAGAGCTCCAGCCTCATCGCCCACCAGGGCACGCACACGGGCGAGAAGCCCTACGAGTGCCTGACGTGCGGCGAGAGCTTCAGCTGGAGCTCCAACCTCATCAAGCACCAGCGCGTGCACACGGGCGAGAAGCCCTACGCATGCGACGAGTGCGGCAAGAGCTTCAGCCAGCGCTCCCAGCTCGTGGTGCACCAGCGCACGCACACCGGCGAGAAGCCCTACCCGTGCCTCATGTGCGGCAAGAGCTTCAGCCGCGGCTCCATCCTGCTCATGCACCAGCGCGCGCACCTGGGGGACAAGCCCTACCGCTGCCCCGAGTGCGGCAAGGGCTTCAGCTGGAACTCGGTGCTCATCATCCACCAGCGCATCCACACGGGCGAGAAGCCCTACAAGTGCCCCGAGTGCAGCAAGGGTTTCAGCAACAGCTCCAACTTCATCACGCACCAGAGGACTCATATGAAAGAGAAATTGTACTGAAGCCGCGCGGTGAAGGGAGGGGACAACTGCGGAGAGCAGGGGTCTGCAGTGCCATTTGTTCCAAACGGTGGCAGGGTATCCCCCCCCACCCCCCGACCAGTGTCTGCCAGGCTGGCACCTTGCTTGTCAGGAGTCAGGGCCCCTACAGTTCAAGAGCAGCAGAGGCTGGAAGGTTGGAAAGTGGGGTCTTTTTCTGTTACATTCACGATGTTGTTGGCCCTCTCTCCTAACTTTCTCTGCCTTGCTTTTCTCCTTGGTAATGTTTCTTCATGTGGGCGGAGTCTCCAGAGAAACTGGGCATCTGTTCCTAGGGTTCTGGTTGGTTGGCTGCCACTTGGTTGGACTGAAGTGCCTTTGCCTGAGCTGGTGGAATTCCTGGGCCCCCGGCTAACTGGCTCTGGTGTCTTAGGTGTAGGTTTTGGGTCAGGGTGGTGGGCCTTTTGCAATCCTGTCATCCACGTGAAGGGGAAGCCCTTTTCTATTTCCAAAAAGTGTCAGGAAGTGTGTCCTGGTGGGAGGGACAGGGCCTGCTGGGAATGGTGGTCTTTGGGCTTGCTTCTGGGGAGCCAGCTGCCAGTGGGCACCCTCGTTCCCTTGGGGTGCAGTGTACAGGGCATGAGGTCTGTGAGCCCAGCTGCCCACTGTGTTAGTTGGGCTTCCTGTCATCCAAGGTGACACAGCCCTGCCCGCTGCCCTCTCAGTTCTGAACACTGTACTCATCTCATCTCTGTTCTTGTGTCATTATTTTCTATACACAGGTCTAGGTGTCTGGTAGCTTTTAGATACCAAGAACAGGATTTTTAAGGAAGTGCTAACTTTGAGGGCAGACAACATCCCCTGGAGAGCTCTGGGCTTAAGTCAGGAGTTTGTCCTAGTTTCCTGTGCCATCCTGGCTGCTCCCAGGGCTTTGTTCCGTAAGACAGTTAAGTCGGGATGACAGCAGGTGAGGTGATGGGTTGGTTAGGAGGGAAGAGGGGAGCAGATGGGGTGTCTTGGAAATATGAAGCTGCTTTCTACTCATGGGGCCTGGGTTTGGGGGGCCTTGATGGAAGCTCCATATTGCCTAATAAAATGGATTCCCTTTCTTTCCCTGAGCCTGTCCTCTAATGTGTGTTAAAAACCTGAACTTAGGGCCGGGGATTTAGCTCAGTGGTTCCACTGCCTGCCTCGAAAGCGCAAGGTCCTGAGTTCGATCCCCGGTACCAAAAAACCCAAAAACCTGAACTTGACTGTTCACACTCCGGCCTCACTACCCCCAGCACCTTGGCCTCACACTGAAAGTGGCCGAGACCTTTAAGGGAAAGAAGCTTCAGAGCACACTTCTGGGGAATCTGCACTCTCGCCATTGCTCTTTGTGATGTGAGCCCCACTTTCAATCTGTCCACAGGACTTTAGCATAGCCAAATCAGCTAAGGAGCTGGATGACATCCTGAGGAGGCCACTGCAATAATTTCTATCCAGAATCAGTTACATTAGCCACGGAAGGAAGTTCTAGGCAGTGGTGGTGGTTAAACCAACCAGTGAGGCTGTGAAATGCCCATCCCTGATTCTATCCCTTCATGTATTTGGCAAATGGTCACTGAGTACGAGGTGCTGGGGAAGCTCAGGAATGAGGAGTCCCATAGCTGGCCAGCCGGAGAAGGATTCCCATCTGGGAAGAGGTGAGAGCTGTCTTACCAGGGAGGGGCAGTAGATAGGACAGATTCGTGGCTGACACTTGAGTTTCTGGGTTTGTTTGTTTGGTTTTTGAGCTCCTGAATTTGATTATTAGAGGAATCTTGAGTTGAAGAGCTTTACGACTTGAGAGTTAATATTAAGCTTTTTGAAAAAATTTTTTCTCTCCTACCTACCTGGTAGAAACATGAATTATCCTGGAAAAGAAGTAAGATAAAAAGAAGCTGAAATTGGCAGAATTGGGGTAGAGTCGAGTTGGGAAAAATGACAAACCATGATTTTTTTTTTTTTTTTTTGGTACTGGGGATCAAACTTGGGACCTTGCACTTGCGAGGCAGGCGGCAGAACCACTGAGCTAAATCCCCAGCCTAAACCATGATTCTTGAAAGGTTGAGAGCCAGTCATCTCATGTCCCACTTCCTGTCTGTGGGGCCACAGAGGCAGAGAGGGCTGGTGTCCTTTGTGGGGCTCTGTGTTGGAGGCAAGGACATGGGTGTCTTCCCCTAAGGAATTCCAAGAAGCTCTTGTCCCCTTGGCAGATCTACTTACACCAGATTGCCACCTGCAGCACAGTTACACCTGTAACCTGTGACAATACATGGGTCTTTAGGGACTGAGCTGTTGTCCCTAGTTTTTAAGATCAGAGGAATAAGCTGGGCATGGTAGCATACCCCTGTAATCCCAGCACTTGGGAGGCTGAGGCAGGAGGATCACTGCATTTGAGACCAACCTGAAGTACATATCAAGATTCTGTCTCAAAAAGGCTGGAGACATAGCTCAGTGCAGAGGCCTTAGGTTCAGTCCCCAGTACTGTGCGCGCACACATACACACGCACACACTCAAACAGGCTTGGGACAAGAAATCTACAGTAAGTAGTAAAAAGAAAAAGAAAGCAATTGCTTCAGCCTCAATGTGGCCCTCAGGTCCAACTCAGCAAGTCTCTTATGTGACCTTGGTCACTTCCCACTCCCAATCCCCTTGCTGGCCTTGTGCTCTTGAAATTTCTTGCATCTGAGGACCCTGACCCTGTGGTATGGACACCCAGGCCCCAGGCCCCCGCCCCTGTGTCGCCTACGGTTCCTTTGTGCTCAGGCTGCGGATGGATGGGCCTCAGCACAGGACCTCTGCCTGTGGTATCACTTGGTCTCTAGGATACTGGCCTTGGTTGGTGTCCAGTCTTCCCTCTCCTGGAGTTCCCTCCTGGAGTTGTTCCTCTAGACCTCAGTGGCTTTGGCTGCCTCCTTACATTTCCTGTGAGTCCCATCATCCCCCAGCCCTAATTGTGGGGGTGAGCCAAGGCTTCTCTCTCCTCACACTCTGCAGATTCCATCCGGCTGTGTCACAGCTCCAGGGCCCAGAGCCCTGGCCTAACTCAGTCTCTGCTTGACCCCAGAATTAGCTCTTTCCAGGTTCCCCAAGCAACCCCAGTCCTGGCCTGCTGCTCCAGCCTCCGTCCTATGATGCGGACCTCACCCTGTCACTGCCTAGCTTTAGCACCCTTCAGTTCTTGTCAGCAAAGGCCACACTCCTGGGACAGCAGTTGAGGCCTTCGTAGTGGGACCTGTATGGAACCTCATCACATTTCTTGCCCTATTCTGGTCCCCACCCCTGCATGCCCCTCACATCCTTGCCCAGAAGTCCCTCCCTGTGCCCAGCAGGGCCCTGCCTCAGTGCCCTTGCACTCTGCTTCCTTTGTTGGGATTCTGGTCTGCCCGTTCTCAGAGATAGCCTGACACCAGCTCCTCTAAGAAGCCCTCCCTTGAATATGGCAGGTCCGACCCTGCTGTGCTCCCTGCACACTCCTGTCCTTCAGCTCCTACTCGATCCTGCCCTCACCTCTTCTGTTTTTCACACTTATGCCTACCCTGAGGTTCACAACTGTCTGGCACCCGGCTCAGTGTACATGATAGCAGCTCAGTTGGGATTTACCAGCTGGCTCTCTTCAGCGAGATGCATTTAAATGCAAGAGGCATATGGAGCCCACAACCGTGGCCTGGAGAATACAGTTTCCCTGTACTGTCCTCTGGTAAGATGACACAAGTAAGTTAAGCTGTAACTTTAGTATTTACCCATGGAATTACACTGCTGAGGACACTTGTAAAAATCAAACCAGGCGAAGTGGTCCACACCTGTAATCACAGCTACTTGGGAGGCTGAGGCAGGAAGATTCCAAGTTCAAGGCCAGCCTGGGAAATTTAAGGAGCCCCTATCTCAATATAAGAGCTAAAAATGTCTGGGAATGTAGTTCAGTGGTAGAGCACTTGCCTGGCATGCACAAGGCCCTAGGTTCAATCCAAAGTATCAATAGAAAAGTGTCCCAATGACATTTTTGAATGTAACAAAAGCCAGTGGAGGACCACACCCCTTGCCTACTATAGCTGAGTCTGTGGGTCAGAGTCTATGTTTTCCTGTTTGAAGTTGATGTCACTACACGCCTTTGTTCTTTTGTTACAACTTGAGGCTGTCCTAATGAGATGACTTTTGTTTTCATAGTATGTATTTCCCTTTGGGTTGTGTTTAGGGTTTGCCATAAATTGTAATTGCTTACAGTAAAGATGCACAGAGTAGATACGAAGGCTGAGGCACAGTGCTCAGCCCTTGACCTGCTACCTCATTCACACTGACAGTGACCCTGCAAGGTTAGCAGGCGGCCTCAGCAACAGGAAGAAGCGGAGCCTTAGAGGAGGGTGGGTCAGTAACTTACCCAGCAATTTGAAGTCAGTCCACACCACTGTACCGTTAACGCCGAAAGAAGTACCTAATAGGGACAAATAGACGAAAGAACAGGACAGTAAAATAAAAATGATAAATTAGCTATGGTTATTGAACTCAGGTCTTTCTCATTAAGCTGCATCCCCAGGCTTTAGGAAAATTTTTATTTTATTTTGTTTTATTATTTTTTGGTACCAGGGATCGAACTCGGGTCCTTGTGCTTGCAGGGCAGGTGGCAGAACCACTGAGCTAAATCCCCGGCCCCTGGAAAATTTTTATTTTGAGACTGGGTCTCACTAAATCTCTAAATTGCCCAGGCTGGGCTCTAACTCGAAATCTTCCTGCTTTATCCTCCCAGAGTGCTGGGATTACAGATGTGCACCATCACACAGGGTTTAGCTACTTTTTTTTTTGTACACATTCATTTTATTTGTTTAAAAATATGGAACAGTTCATGAATTTGCATGTCATCCTTGAGCAGGGGCCATGCTAATCTCTGTTGTTCCAATTTTAGTGTATGAGCTGCTGCAGCAAGCATATTAATTTTTAGTCTCCCTAGTTGTAGCAGGACTATCCACACTGTAATTGGTCCAACCAAGCCCGTGACAGGTGATCTCTTTTCCTGGCTCATTGTCCCTCATGGGGTCCTGTCTCAGCGAGGAAGCTGAACAGGGGTCCCTGTGTTAGTCTGTGGTACTCAGGATCTCTCACAGGTGGCCTTAGAGATGGTCACATGGAAGGCTACATTAAGTTTTGCCAAATCCTTGCACAAAAGATCAGTCTTTCCTTTTCTTGCTCTCTTGATGAAATAGCCCAGGGCTATAGGGGAAATAGAAGTAAAATTGTGTGAGCAAGCTGTGTGTGGTGGCGCACTCCTGAAGTCCCAGCATCCCAGAGGCTGAGGCAAGATCACTGTGAGTTCAAGGCCACCCTGAACTACTTAGCAAGGTCTGGTCTCAAAAAACAAATTGTATGAGTGATGGAGAGATTTGGAGACAGAGTGGCTAAGTCGCATTGGCTTTCCATCCCTGTTAGTGTAACTGAGGTCATGCCAGTTCTGCTTTTAGAGCAATGGAAGATCTTAGCTAATGTCACCTGGTCAGAAGAGAATGGTTAGCAAAGTCAACCCAAAAAAGGTTTTTAGTCATGTAAGCTTGGAAAGAATAAACTCAAGCCTTGACCTGGAAACCTTTATGGAAGAGATAAGATAGCACAGCTCTATGCTCAAAACTTGCAAAAACCAAACCAAACCAAAAAACCAGGAAGTTGAGGAAATGCAGACTGTCTGGCTTGGTCAAGTGGGAATGGGCGGGCACTGTGCCATTGGGCCTATGTGTGGTTTGATAAAAATATGGTGACTGGTTAAATGTTACAGTAAAAGACACATTGCCATGAACCCCCCTTGAGTACTCCCCTCACTTCAAACATCCCATCATTCTTGCCACTTTCTGAAGTGACTCTGGAAGTCCTCTTTCCTGAGTATCTTTAACTGTGCTGTCATGGCTGCCTCCATGTCTGAATTGATTTAAAATGACCTTTCATGGTCATTTTGGCTTTGGGGAAGAGCCAGAAGTCGCCCAGTGCCAGATCCAGTGAATGGTGAATGAGGACGTGCTGTGATGTTTTTACGAGCTGCCTTTCCATGGGATGGACCTTGGGAGCAGCATTTTTTTTTCTTTTGTACTGGGGATCAAACTCAGGACCTTGCTGTTGCTAGGCAGGCACTGTGCTGCTGAGCTACATCCCGGCCCAAGCTTTCATTTTTTATCACATCTCCTAAGACACTCAGGAAAGAAGACTTCCAGAACTGCTTCAGAAAGTCACAAGAACAATGGGATGTGTGTTCGAAGCAAGGGGCACTTTGAGGACTTTATGGGAATGTGTCTTTTAATGTAATACATTATTTTATTTTAAACTTTCACCACGTTGTTTGATCACACTGCCTAGAGTGGCTTCCTTCCCCCTTTCCTTGAGGCAGCACCTTTCCCATCCTGGACTCCCCCTGCCTTTCCAGTGTTACATTCCAGGCACTCCAACACACTCCCATTCAGTGCTAAACACACCACTCTGGAGTTGTTTGGGTTGTTCAGAGCAGTATTTTAGAAAATGCACTCTGCTGGATTACATCCCTTCAGAGGAAGAAATGTGCTCATCCTTTTTGTAGCAGCCAAAATGAAGTTCAGTCCCTCTGACTTCTGATGAGAGCAAGAGCCATAAAAGGCATTCAGTGTGGTAAGAGCATGTCTTTCCCTCTGCAGAGATGTGATATAGAAGTGTCATGTTCGACCTGTGCCTGTTCATAAGGACCATGAAGCTCTAGTTGAGGAGCTATAAAGGTCAGCAGAGGACTGGAGATTTAGCTTAGCAGCAATGTGCCTGCCTCACAAGCTCAAGGTCCTGAGTTCAATCCCCGGTACCAAAAAAGAAAAGTCAGCAGACTGGCAAAGCAGTCCAGGTTTACAGAAGAATGGGCACTGCACACAAAGTGTGGTGGGAAAGGCCCATGGCACAGCTGTCTGTGTAGGCCTTCCCTCAGCAAAGTGGTTATCACCAGGCTAAAATGGAATGAAGACCACAAAAATATACTAGAACAGCCCAAGCCCACCAGGTAGGAAAGGAAAAGGACAAGATACATGTGAAGATACATTTGAGAAGATGCAGGAGTAATCGTATGTATAGCTTTCATTCACAACTAGTAAAGCGGGGTGGGAAGCAAGGAGTATTTTGCTTTTTTTCTGCCACTACGGCACTATCCAAGCCCTGTTCCAGTTGTGGACCAAGTAGATGCTCTACAATTAGTTGTTGAATGAATAAGCGTCAGTGGTACTTATCTCGAACCATCAGGACTGTGTGCACACCGGGCCAGGAGGAATGAAGCATTACCACAGTAGGCATCAAAGATACATTATTAATTAACTGGGAATTGAAGCTAGGGCCTTTACACTGAGCTATATCCACAGTCCTTTTCTATTTCTTACGAGACAGGGACTCGCTAAGTTGCCCAGGCTGGGCTCGAACTTGCGATCCTCCTGCCTCGGTCTCCCAGTGAGAAAGCCACTTTAAGTGGCAGAGAATCTGAGCTGGGATCCTAGTGCCATACTAACCGTGACCTCAGGTCGAGCTACCTGTTTATTCAACTGCCATAAAGCCGTAAGTGGAAACTCTGTACAGAGCCCTGATGCTCAGTGCCAGCAGCGCGGCGCAGGGCGAAGCCCCTATCTCCTCTGGGACACAGGACTCACACCCTTCAGCTGCAGCACGCTCGCTCTGGTCCAGGCTTTGGACCCCCAAGCCATCTGGTAGGAAAGTCCTACCCTTGTCAATGATTCGCCTGAAGCAAATAGACCTCAGTCGCTCTCATACTTTATTGGTTAATGCTCCTGTCAGTCTAAAGACGGGGCCCTCTGGGAAATGTAGTTCTGGAGAATATTGAGTCCTTCAGGGGCTGGGTTTCCGCTTTCGGTGTCTACTGGCCGTCTGAATGCCAGAAGTTGTGGGTCTGCACTGGAGTGGCGCGTGGGGACGTCATGTGGCCGCGGAGTGTGTTCCGTGGGGCTGAGTCGTTCGTAGCTGCAAGGCCTTGGCAGGCAGGAGCAGCTGTCACCTGGGGCCTGGGCTACCTCACACTCGCCGAGTGGTTGTGGCCGGGCCGAGAGCAGCGTCCCTTTGGCTCGCCTGAGCCAGGCGTCCCGGCTAGCGGACCCAGGCAAGATGTGTCCCTTGTCCTGGCGACCCCTTGTCCTTGCCGCCCACCGGCCCCATAGTCTATAACGCAATGGGCCTCAGACAGCTCTGGATGTGGTCTGCGGAGCTGGAGCCGAGGCTTCTGGTGTAAGCCACGTTCTTCGTCTAGCTGCCCTGCCCGCCGTCAAAGGGCTGAGACCAGTATGACCTTCAGGAAGTCCCGGGGGTCTCTGAGCCATAATGTATCCCAACTTTTCCAACTCCAGCATCTTATGAAGCCTGCACTTTTAGTATCCTTGCTTCTCAAGCCTGTAACCTTAACTATAGTAAACCACCCAATTTGGGAGGGAATTACGATGCACAAAGGCGAGAACCTAGAGCGGACTCCACCCGGTGCTGCTCTCCAAGGTACTGCAGCCTCCTTCGCAGGCCCAGGTTCACCCTGGACTTCACTTTCCAACACCCTGTAGTGCAAACAGTTTCAAGCACTTTCCCACACTTTCCAACCAGACTGGCCCTTGACCCCTAGTCCTTGACCTCTTATCAACCTTCGCAAGCTGGCTCCCGTGATAGAGAACCGCACTCCATAAAGCATGGAGGGGGCCCACAGGAAGGCTGTCTCCTTTGCCTCAGTGCTTCGGGGCTAACACTTGTGATTTTTCATGAGTGAAAATTTGTAATTTGTCTCTGCTTCTAGGATTTCAAGAGTTTGATATAGTGACTCGACTGAAGGTGGCCTTTCAGTGAGGTGATGGAAGAGGAGATGGAAGAACCAAACAATGGCTGTGGCTGTGGCCCAACAGACCCAGACTCCTGAAGTGAAGGAAGAGCTTCCAATACTGAAACTGGAAGATTTCCACTGGGAGCAGGGTTTCTCTTCTTGAGAATGACTCTGGACCAGAGCCCTCCTGCTAGAGCTTTTGGCATTTCTGCTATCAGGAAGCATGAGGACCTCAGGAGGCCCTCAATCCAGTTCCAGAAGCTCTATTGCCAGTGGCTGAGACTGGACAGGTATACAAAAGAATAAATCCAGGAGTTTCTGGTCCTGGAACAGCTTTGACCCTCCTTCCCCAGGAAATCCAGATCTGGAGCTGACAGCAGCATCCCGAGTGAAGTGGAAGCTGTAGCCCTGCTGGAAGATGGCTGCAGGTAAGATAGGAGAGCGTAGTTCTGAGTAGTTAACATAGAGCCCCCTCAGGCGGCCAGCAGTGGGGGTGATGTGTAGTGTTCAACTATTGTGTCCAACTGGAATTTGCTATTCCCTGGTCCTGGAAGCTGCAACTTTTCTTCCAAGTTCAGACTTGCTCTTCAGGGAAGGCCCAGCTCTTGCTTTTCTGAGTGTTGCTCCCTGCTGTTAAATAAGAGAATTGCCGGAAATCCCGGGAGCCACACATGTGACTGGGAGAAAAGTCTGCAATCTGCTGCAGCTAGCTGGAAGCAGGTGGTTCCACTGGTCATTCTGGGCACTTCCAAGCCTGTTGGAGAACTGCTGAATAATTGGGTCAGTCCTGTTTTTTTTTTAAACTTGCAGTGATCCTTCTGCCTCAGCTTCCCCAGTGCTGGGGTTATAGGCATGTGCTTCCTCACCTGGAAATCTTATGCGTTTTGCCTTGGGGTTGCAGGCCAGGTAGAGCAGCTGCAGGAGAGCAGGGTGGCTGGGCTGGGCCTTATCTCTGTGAAGTTTTCACATAGCCAGACTCTCTCCTTTGCTAATACAGGCCACCAACCAACCTAAGGCCTGGAGGACAGAAGGTGGCAGAGATGCCCTGGGGCTATGAGGAACCAAGAGTTTTTGGGAATTCTCCCTGAGTCCATGAGAAACTGCTGCAGCCACCGGAACCGCTGAGTGTACTGGACGGTAGCCCAGTGGATGCAGGAGTAGGGTTTCCTGTGGGCCCTGGGCAGTCTCCTGACCCTGGGCATGCTGTGGGCAGGGCTGATTTGGGTCTGTGCAGGAGCAGAGTCCCTGGATGGCCTCTGACCCAGAACAAATAGGGCTCGGAAATAAATGGAACAGTTTCTCACTCCTAAAATAGTTTCCGTTGTGTTTGCTTTTACATTCTTTCCTGGCAGATTTGCAGAAACTCATCAATCATGAAACGGAGCACAATCTACACATATCATCATGGTACCTAATTAGACTCAAAAAATGTGATTATTCAGTAATAAGGCTTTTTTCTTAAACATAAAGAACTTAGCTAAATAAATGTCATTTGTCAAAAGGACTCACTATGATGGGCTATGGACTTTACATGTCGTTGCCATTTTCAACATTATAAAGTTTTTCTTTAAAGCTTTGTTTAATGTGGTCTTTGGGCCACCTCAGGAAGCCTCACCTCCATTCATTCCCAGCAGGAATGCAGTTTGTGGCTGGGACCTGGGAAGCACTTAATGAATGCTGACAGAACGAACATCTTGTTCATCCACCCTTGTCATCTGTCTTACCATGAGACTGCCCAGTTTCTGCTTTCCAAAAGCAGAATCCCTTCACAGGACATCAATTTGCTGCCATCACTGAGACTCTGAAAAGAGCCTGTAGTTAGAGGCACTTTCAGAGATAGTCCAGAAATGTGAGTTCAGAATTTTTCACAAGGTCAAAAGACAAAACTGATATGGATTGTTTAAAATCATTTCATTTAGCTAGACATGGAGACACACACACCTATAGTCCCAGCACTCTGGGAAGCTGAGGCAGGAGGATCACAAGTTCCAGCCCAGCCTAGGCAATTTAGTGACTTAGTGAGACCCTATCTCAAAAAGGTGGGTGGGTGGAGGGTCACTGCAAAGGCCCTGAGTTCAATCTCCAGTACAGCAAATAAATGAATAAAATCACTTCTCTCTTTTTTGTTGTTACTGGGGATCGAACTCAGGACCTTGTTCTTTCCAAGCAGTAGGCAGCACTAATGAGCTAAATCCCTGGCCCATCATTCCACTCTTTTTTTTTTTTTGGTACCAGGGATCGAACTTGGGACCTTATGCTTGTGAGGCAGGCGCCAGAACCACTGAGCTAAATCCCCAGCCCTCATTCCACTCTTTTAATGAGAAATTCTTAGGTGGAAATTTATTGTTACTACTTGATTTAGCTCTGCATTGTAAAAAGACTTTGGAAATAACCAGGTTCCTTTTTGGAAACTTTGGCCATCACATTTCTTTGGAATTGAACAAGGAGATTCCAAAATACACTGGGCATGGTGGCACACACCTGCAATCCCAGCACTCAGGAGGCTGAGGCAGGAGGATTGCTGTGAGTTCAAGGCCAGCCTGGACTACATAGTGAGACCCTGTCTCAAACAAATAAAAACAATAAATAAATACATAAAGATAATGAAACCTGGAATTGGGAATGTATAAAGTTCACTGCTTTAAAAAGCTGCAATAGGGCTGGGGATGTAGCTCAGTGGTGCCGCTGCCTGCCCCACAAGCACACGGTCCCAAGTTTGAACCCCGGTACCAAAAAAAAAAGCTGCAATAATTGCTTCTTGGGCTTTTGGCTAAGATCAATTATAAAATGCTACAATAGGTGATACATTTAGTTATTCAAATTATGCATTGCAAAATTTGAGTTCAAGAAACTCATAGCAGTGGTGCATGCCTGTAATCCCAGCACTTGGGAGGGTGAGGCAGAATTGCTGTGAGTTCAAGGCCAGCCTGGGCTACAAAGCAAGACTCTATCTTAAAAAAAATCAGTGGTGCCATGGTTGTCTGACAAGCACAAGGTCCTGAGTTCAGTTGCTGGTACTGGGAAAAAAAAAAAAGTCATAGGAAAAATACTAGTTCTCATTCTCCTCGTTCTCACATACAGCTGGCAGGGACACTGGTGTAAAGTCCCGGTACTTGTCCTGACCCAGTAGGGAAACATTCCCGGCTATTTCTGAGTGGTGCAGACAAAGAGAGAGAGGTGGGTTTAGACTCTGAGCCCCAGGGCAGAGACTGGGGTGAGACCACTGTCTGTGAAGAAGTCACAAGGCCAGGTGAGGACTTGCAAATGCAGCATGACCCACCCACCAGCCTCCTGCCCCTAGAGCAGGGACCCGCACTGGCTGCCTGCAATGACTGTTCCTCCCCTCAGAACAAGGCTCTTTACTCCTTTCCAGGGCTTCAGCCTTCCAGTGTCCTCAACACAGGGACATTGTCCCTGAGCTGAGAATGTGGGATGACATCATCGCACCTTCAGTGACTCCGTGTTCATGATGTGTCTGGTCCTGCACTGAGCACTCCATCTGCAGTCCGTTACCACCTCAGGTGCTCAGGAGACCATCATGTGACAAGGCCTGTTTCACAGAGGGGATGATCTGTGTCGGCAACACTCCTGTCTTCATCACTATGCTATCAGCCTCCTGGCTCTGCGAACCACTCTAAGGTCAGACAGTGTGGAGTCACACTTAGTCCTGCAAGCCTCCTCCACAGCCCACTTGGTAAGGGACAGGCCCCTCTCAGGATGGCAGGAATCTGAAAGCCCAAGGGGTCCTGCCCCCTAAAACTGCAGGGCCGCATGCCCCTTGGTGGCACAGCTGGCAGGGCCACTTAACCCACAGGTATCCTTCCTGGCATCTACAGCCCATGTCACTTCTCTGTGGCCTCTGTTCTCACTGCAATGACAAGGGCGTTGCTGAACGGTCAGGCTAATTCTGAGGCCATCATTCAAGCATCTGATCCTAGGAGAAGGCCCAGGGCCTGACCATGACCTTCGGCAGGGTACAAACAGGATTATAAGCTCTAAAATGTGTCTAAATATACTATAAATCAAGCTAATGCACTTAAATTCTAATCTTCCTACTTTGACAAACAGAATTGAAGGGTGGCAGGGGAACCCAAGGGATTTCGCCTGCTGTTTCTACTTCCTGCAGTCTTTGGCATCCTTCGGGCAGCCAGATCATAGCTTCCTGAGCACGTGCTTCCCTGGTCTCCTCCTCCAGAGCTCTCCTCTCTCCCCACAGAAACATCACCTGAGTGCTTCAGGCTTCCTGGCCAGGCCAATACACATTTCATCAGTGCTTTGCCACAAAGCGGTTTTTTAAATTCACCCATCAATTCTACTATTTTCTAAATTACTCACTTCTGCTATTACTTGGTGAAATACTATAGCTTCCTCAGTGGCGTGCCAGTAATTTTGCTCTCTTGGGGAAAAAAATCAACTCTGCTTTGCAACATTTGCCAATTTCTGAGATGTAAATACTCCCACCATGGCCAATTTCAAGCTATCAACGTGACATCACCGAGCACGGAGTTGGGGAGAAAGCTACAGGATGAGCTCTCCTGAGGAAAATGACTGAGAAGACTCCAGGAAATGCTTAGAATGATCACATCTTAAAATTGAAAAAAATTAAATGTCTCTAAAATGTAACACTCTACTAACTTCACTGTGAAATTATCAAAAAATCCATCCCCTCCAAAAAAAATTCCTTTCCCAGCTGGGTGTGGTGGTCTGTGCCTGCAGTCCCAGGAATCCTGAAAGATCACTTGAGCTCAGTGTTTGAGACCAGCCTGGGCAATATAGGGGGACCCTATCTCAAAAGCAAAGCAAAAAAAAAAAAATCAATATGGGGATGGCAATGCACATCTGTAATCCCAGCAATTTGGGAGGTTGAGTCAGGAGGATCACAAGTTCAAGGCCAGCCTTGGCAACTGTCTTACTTTTCTCATTGCTGAGACAAAATACCTGATGCCCAAAGTTAAGGGAAGAAAGGTTTATTTGGCTTAGTTTGTCCTTTTTTTGGTCCTGGGGATTGAACTCGGGACCTTGAGCCTGCAAGGCAGGCGCTGGAACCACTGAGCTAAATCCCCAGCCCCAATTTGGCTTAGTTTTTAGAGGTTTCAGACCATTGTTGGCTGGCTCCAAGGCTGGGTGGCACGGCAGAGGGAGATGGCAGAAGAGAAACAGTTCATGGTAGGCAGAAGGTAGCAAAGCAAGCAAGGGGCCTTAGCAGCTTCTTTCTGTCCTTTTTATACTCTATCTAGGCTTCTGGGATTAGGGTGGTACCAAACCAATCAGTGGACTGATTCAGTAATCACACACCCTTAATCCCAGCATCACACCCTCTAGATTCACCCATCTCTGAAAAAGCCCCACCTATGATATGAGGTTTGGGGGGACAACTAGACACAAACCATAACAGCAACTTAGAGAATTCAGCTAGAAAAAAAAAGAGAAGAAAACAAAAGAGCTGGGGACATAGCTTAGTGCGAAGGCCCTGGGTTCAATCTCCAGTATCAATAAGTGAATAAATAAATATCAACACCCAGATTTTAGACTAGTCATCAAGTAATTTCAAAAGCAAAATTCCTGAGAACCCTTTAATAAATGCTACAGTGAGAAATTGTACATGACAGCAAATTCACGTACCCTTTAATATTTGCTCTAGGCCTGCCAAGAAGGAAATGTTTGTGAAGCTCTGAAGGAAATGTCCCTTGGGCCTTACATTGCCCTGGAGGACAGAGGCCGCCATCTGGCTCAGCTCTCAGGGCTGTAGGTGGTATGGGGTGGCAACAGCTGGCTCCTGCTCTATTGTCCTGTTAACAATATTTGCCCCCAGAATTTTAAGTATCAGAAGGGTCCCAACCTCACACATAAAAGAAATACAAACTGAAGCTGCAGTAATGATTTTGAGTTTATCAGACAGGCACAGGTTAAGCAGGCAGTAAACAGGCTGCTAATGACAAGGGAGCAGGAGCGGGCACAGTATGAGGGGGTGCTTTGAAAGTGTTTATCAAACCAAAAATACACACATCCTCTGCCTCAGCAATTTTTTTTTGGTACTGGGGATCGAACTCAGGACCTTGCACTTATGAGGCAGGCAGCAGCATCACTGAGCTAAATCCCCGGCCCGTGCCTCAGCAATTTTTTAAAAATAAATTTTATTTTATCCCACTCCACCCCATACCGCCCCCCTTATGTACAGAAGCTTTGTTTCCATTTTTTCCTTCTGAGCAATTTTTAGAAACTTACTGTATAGACATATTGCTCATGTATACAAAAGCTGTTCATCATGGTACTGGTAACTGAAAAAGATTAGTTTTCTTTTGAGACAGGGTCTCAATGTATATAGTTCAGGCTGGCCTTGAACTCACTTTGTAGCCTAGGCTGGCCTCAAATTCATGGTGATCCTCTTGCCTCACTCTCCTGAGTGCTGGGATCACAGGTGTGCGCCACTGTGCCTGGCTTTATTGAGATAGTGAACTGGTTAAAATGCTCATGCTGGCCTATGATCTTTCTGCCTCAGCCTCCCAAGTGCTGGTTATAGGCATGAGCCACCACAACAAGATTAGGAAAATTCAGTTGACATTTAGCTGGGCCTTGGTTACCTGCCTTCTGGCCCAAGTGAACCAGGTCCAGTTTAGAGCTGGATGAAGAACCTGTTACCCTTCGGCACTGGGTATCATGAAACCTCCACCAGCTGTGGAGAGCAATGAAAGCTCAACACTGGCAATCCGACAGGCAAAAATGGGAGTCTTCCTACTGCTCTTGCTTAGCTGCTACCAGGGTTGACATTTTGTCAGGTTTATTAGCCCTCGTGCATTTTTTCTTCTGTAAAAAAGTTTGAGGAATACATTGACAGTCATGAACTCTTCTGGTTCTCACTGTGATACTGTGAAGATGACAGAGACCAAACCCTGCCAGTGTATAATGGGTGGGTAGGTGGCCTGCCAGATCTAAAAGCAGCTACTGAATTCTTTCTTTCTTGAAGTAATTCTGAGGGCGTTCTCACTGAGCTAGAGCCCCACCCCTTTATTTAACTTTGAGATAAGGTCTTGGTAAGTCACTAAGTTGTTCAGGCTAGCCTCAAACTTGTGATCTTCCTGCCTCAGCCTCCTGACTGGTTGGGATTACAGGTGTGGGCCACCATAACTGGTCCAAGTATTCTTTAATCTATTACTTCTCACCTTCTCAGCAACCCTGTGTGGAAGTCATTACTATGCTCATTTTAAAGACAGAAAGAGGCTCTGAGGGAGGCTGGTTGACTCACCTGAGGCCACATAGCTGGCAGCAGCGTCCTGCACCAGTAGCTCTGCCACCCAGTGCCACCCCTTCCCCCCAGAGTCCTGGTGTCAGCAGGAGGGTCGAGGGTCCACCCAGTCCCACACGTGCAAGGAGGCGTCGCTTGCTGAAGATAACAAAGTCCTGGGTTTGCAAGGGTGCCAGGTGTGGGTGGTGACCAGTGGAGCAGTGTCCCCCTTGCTTTCGTCTAAGAAGATGTGACCTCTGTGGGTGAAGAGTGGCTTTACTTGGCTCCCCATTCCTTCCCAAGACGTAACATCATAGACCTGGACTGTCCCATCAAAGCCTGAGGAAGACACAGAGCATAAGGTTGCTCCTGAGTCCCAGAAGTACTTTCTCACTTGGTGGTGGCCAAAGAGTACTCCCCAGGACCAGAGGCTGAACACCCACCAAGGGAGTGTGGCATCTGTCCACGCCGGTAGTGGTGACTCCCTGCATGGGTCCCATGAGCACCTGTGTGTGTCTGCTGTGTGGCAAGCCTAAGGCTAACCCTGGACAGGCAGCGTCTCTTACCTTGGCTGCAGTATGAAGTCGCTACCAGCAATTCCCTAGGAAATGGAGGCTGGAGAGCCTTCCCGCCTTTCCAACTGGCCCCTAATCCCAGTCCCCACAGCCCTGGGTCCTTCTCAGTGGATGGCTTTATCTCCACTTGACAGGGAGATAGAAGCCTTCAGAGGGCAGCTCTGTCACATTGCCCAATGCACGTGCACCCCATAATCCTTCTCTTGCTCTTTCTGGTGGGGACCTCAGCACCTCCTTACCTGCCCCCCTCCTTGGTGGGTCCTGAGCCCCAAATCCCCAAGGGCCCAGGGAGGCTGCAGCAGGCTGTGGCCATTTAGTGGCCAGGGTGGGAAGGGTCACACTGCAGGCTGGCAGGTCAGTGAGCAGCTCCCTCTGAGGACCAGTTTTCTTAGGGGGCTGTACGCTCCCTCCTGATCACACTTCTGTCCCCTGAAGACAGAGAGCAAGTAACAGACACAGGATCCCACTCAGCAGTACCTGAAACAGCCAGGCAGTTGTCCAGGCCTGGGGCCCATGTCACCCGCAGCAGCTCTGGGTCAGGGCTTGGTGTGGTCACTGGGCACTGGACTGAGCTCACAGGGTGGAAGAGGTCTCGGGCATCAAGGAGACAGAGCTGCCCATCTGTGCACAGGCTGGAGAAGCAAGGCCCAGGGCCCTGGCCCCTGTCCTTTACTTCTGCACACCATCTCTGCCCACCAGACCCAGGGCTTGGGCTGGGGTTCTCCAGTGGTGCCCACGGCTGGCGGGTATCGACCAGCCCCAGGCGGCCTGAGGTGCAGCAGAATGCAAAGGTGTCTCCATCGAGGACCTGCAGGTTGCTCAGCTCCTCACTGTCAGTGACGCCTGGAAGAGGGGAAGCTGCTGCAGTCGGATGGGCCTGGGATGGGCAGGGCTGCTGTCACACCCGTCCCCCTCCACACATACATGGCTGACTCCACCTGCTGCGTGGGCCCTGGCCTGGACCGCCTCCCCATCCATGTGAGAGCCCTGGGGGCCAGAGCCTCCACTTGGCCTTGGGAGCTGGGCTGAGGGTGGGTGCTAACTAGGGAGCAGCAGGACGAGGCCATGGTACCTGAGCTGTATGTGGTTTTCCAGGATTCCAAATCGACCACCTGCAGACTGCTGAGCTGCACCCCATGAAGGACTCTGGGTACCATGGAGAAGACAGCTAGCCTAGGCCAGAGGTCCCCCGCTTTCTCTTGCACAGAGATGGTGCTGACAGCTTTAATGACATCTGGGGGAAAGGGAAAGAGAGTGAAGTCCAGGACACTAATGTAGGTTTGAAACCTTACATGGGAGGCCAGCAGCCCTCTTCCAGTGGACACTCAGGTCAGGGCGGAAGAAGGATGGAGAGCTGGCAAGAGAGACTGCTGAGACACAAATAAACACTGGGTCATAGCTACTTTGGGTGTGTATGGTACTAGGGATTGAACCCTGGCCCTTTGCACTAAGCTACACCCCCAGTCCTTTTTCTTTTTTTAAGACTGGGTCTTGCTAAGTCACTAAGTTGCTCAGGCTGGGCTCGAACTTGTGATCCTCCTGCCTCAGCTTCCCAGAGTGCTAGGATTACAGACACACATTTGGCAGATTTATATTTTTAGAACTGTCAGAATCACTGTGATTTCTTTATAACTTGTCTTACGAACAGTTTTTGCAACTGACAAATAATGAATCACTATAGCCAACTCCAAACTCTACCAGGTGTTCTCACTTTTGACTGTTTGGTGGAGAACAAAGTGAGGAAAGAAGGAGTGAACACTTTGCTGATGCCACTTACAGCTTCCTTGAGAAACAACAGGCACAGAGTTCATGAGCTACTATTTTTTCAAAAATGTGTTCCATCCCCCCAGACAACTTACTAAAACTTGGCAAGCAAAGGTTACATTGCACGTCACTGACTTAACATGTAAACAGGACAAGAGAGTCCACACCTTTTTTCCTGGAACGGCACAAAGACATACTCAGCCCCCAGCAGAATCAAGCTTTGGCTTCGTGTTTATGTCACCCTGCTTGGTGGGTGGCTGGTCCACTCCTGTCTCCTACATCGAGCAGTTCAGGACAGCCATTCACTGTACTCACCACTTGAAGGGAAACTCGTATTTCCCACTTTATATCTTTCTGCTCTAAGAGGGGGCTCATTATTTGGTTTCTACACTCTGAAGAAAATGAAGATCTGCATATTTTTTTCTGTTTAAAAGGAGAAGTCAGAGTGATGAGGAGATAATGGAAGGGAGGACACCCAACGGCCCCCCCATGTGAGGAGACATTGAGGGCTGGGCTGGCATGCAGGGGGCACTCACCAACCCTGCTGAGCCCTCTCCCACCAGAAACCTTGGGGGCTGCAGTTCCAGCTGCCCTGCCATAGCCTCCCTGGCTCTCTGGGCCACACTTGTGGCCCCTTTGTCCCTTTCCACGGACTCTGAGGAGCACGGATGGGATTCTCCCAGGACCTACTGGTCTGAGCCAGGGGATGGTGCTCAGCTGCAATGTGTCCCCCACAGGGAGGGAGGAAGAGACTATGTCACAGAAGCAGTGTGGAAAGCTATGACTCTGGACTGCAGCAGGAAAGAAACCAGCAAGTGCCTAGGACACCTAAGGTCCTGGGTTCAATCCCCAGTAATGCAAAAAAGACAAAGAAAGCAATCAGGTCTATCCCTGTGCAGTCAGTGGTGAGGCGGCCTTCCCTAGAAATGCACACCTAATGTACCAATCCAGTCCTACACTGAAGACAAATTCCTATGACACCAAGGCAAAAGACATAGTGAGGGACTGCCAAGAATGGGGAAGGAGAAAAAGGTTGGTTTTGAACAGGAGGGCAGATATATTGGTCCTTCTTGGGCCCCTGGTCCCTGTCCCTGTCCCTGTCCCTGGCTGGGTCCCAACTGCCTGCCCTCTTCCCAGCTGGAACCACAGGCCCCCAGGCTGTCCATCTCAGCTACCAGGCAGACGAGAACAGATTACACGTTTCTCCCTTAGTCTCCATGGGGCACCAACCTTGCCCTGGCCGCTGGACCCCATAGCAGTCACCTCCCACCTGGCTGCCTCTCCTCTGCTCTTCCTGGCCACCCCAGGGTTTCCACCCTACAGCCGGCTCTCAAAGGCCCTCTGTGGCCAGGGTGGCCAGAGCAGATAGAAGGACACAATAACTACAGCTAGAGATTTACAAATGAAAGCTGATTATTTAGTAAAAACATGACTGGTAGAGGTGCACTGGAGATGTTCGGTTGGTAAGGCATGAATCTACCAGGAAGGCATATGCAATGAAGTGTTTCACAAATTTAAAACGACCAGGAGATCCGACTCTTTGTTCTAGGAAAGGGAGATTGATGCGGGGCATGTAGTTCAGTGGCACCGTGCCTGGCAAGTGCAAGGTCCTAAGTTCGATCCCTGATACCACCAAAAAAAAAAAAGGGACATCAAGGTTTTTGCTAACAGTCCTTGACTTGTTGAGCTTTTTCATGGACTTCAAGAGGTCAGTTTCTCTGCACAGCTATTCAATGCATGCCATGGAGATCGTGTACATTTAATGAGCATCTCTGATGTGCCTGAGCAATGGGTATGATGCCACATGATGCAGAAGATAATGTGTAACTGTTTATAGGAAAAGTGTGGTTTTACTATTTTTGCCTTATCATTCCAATTAAGATTTACTAGTCTGTTAATGATCAGATTATATGTAGAGAAAAATCTTCATTGCCTTCCCATCACTGTGAAATTCTCTAGAAATTTATTTAGAATCTTAACTTTTTCTAATTCAAGCATACTGTATTAGTCATTTTTAGCCTATAATTAAACATCACTTTTATACAGGTGCAGTTTGGTGCATTTCATTCATAAGGTTTTAAAGTTATTTATAAATTAACTGAAATTATAGTCAGCTGTAATATGAAATGACAATAGTCTCCTGAATGATAATTTCATTTTTTTTAGAAGTGACTCGGAGATCTTTAGTTTGAAGGCAGTAACTTATTGGCTATGGGTGTTTGCTAATTACATGAGGAAAGCAGATGCAGGATAATACAGGTTCTATCTTTTTTATTAAAAAAAAAGAGTATCAGTATAGAATGAACCCTTAAAACACAGGGTGTTTACAAGTTTGCAGAAATAATAAATCCCAAAGATTTAAAAATTGATAGAAAGAAAGCTACTATACTAGATTTGAGAAAGAAAAGGAAAATCGAAAGCTACAACTGGGCCGGACATGGTGGTGCACACCTGTGATCCCAGCACTCAGGAGGAGTGATTACGTGAGTTTGAGGCCAGCCTGGGCTACATAGTGAGTTCAAGGCTAGTTTGGACTACATAGAGAGACCCTGTCAAAAAAAAAAAACATCAACTGAAATTGAACCAAGAAAGAAAGAAATTCAACCAGATGGTAGTGGAACTGAATGAAATGCAAGCACAACTGGTTGAAGAGGAAGGAGCTTCAGATGACCAGCAAAGAGAGTGCTATTATCAAACAACTATGAGGTAAACTTTGGGCCTTTTGGGTTCTACTAGTGCTGTTAGTTTTGCTCATGCTGATGGGGTAGTTGATAACCTTCCAGAGTCCAGAACTGAAGGCTGGCTTTCTGTACCAAGAGGGAAAATCACAAAAGATAGGGCTGGGAGAAACAGTAGTAAGCAGCAGAAAAATTGTGTTCCACAATGAGGAACAAGCTAAGGAACAATCCAGTCCATCTGTGGAAATCAGACATTGATAGACTATTTCATCTTTGACCTGTAACCCAAGGACGTGTTAGGAAATTCAGACTGAAGAAATTACTAAAATAGCCCCCACACTGTGTGCAGATGAAGGCAGGTGTGGAAAAGATGTGGCTACCGTGCCAGCAGAGCAAGCTGAGAGACTCACTTCCTACATCACAGAGGCCTGAGTTCACACCTACGCTGCACCAACTCCTGCCCACTGCCAGGCCGGTGCCTCGTCATCAACGGCATGTGTTCAAGCCACCCTTGCCTGCCAGTGTGGAAGATGTTACATAAGTGCCACTGATATCACTGAGACAAGAAAGAGGGCTTCATTTCCCCAGGTAAAGTGAGCACGCTACAACACTGGCAAGACAGATGCCACTGTGAGCATGTCCTCAGGATGAGTGGAGCACTGGCGCCTCACTGAGTACGGAAGTGCCCTCAGAATCCACGTTTTGCTCATGCCTCGCCTCAAATATGCTGTTATTCTGTCCTTGCTTTGGCACAAAAGCACACTGAGAGTTTTTTTAATTGCTTGTTTGCCCACAGGTGCATTATTACTTTGTAATGCCAAGTACAATTGGGAGAAAGCTTAGTAAGATACATTTCTCTAAAATGGTGCTACCACTTTGAATTCTTAGGAAGACACTCATCACTGGTGACAGAACACAGTTTTCCTCCTGAATGGGAGGAAAGAACTTTCACTTTCAAGTGGAATGGGGCTCACTATCAAGATCACCTCATGGAAGGAGGAAAGAAAGTATCTCAGGGCCAGGGATTTAGCTCAGTGGTTCCACTGCTTGCCTCACAAGCACAAGGACCCGAGTTCAATCCCTGGTACCAAAAAAAAAAAAGAAAGTATCTCAAAATGAGATGCAAGGTTTTTTTTTTTTTTTGAGACAGGGTCTTGCTATACAGCCCAGGCTGGTCTCAAACTTGCAGCAATCCTCCTGCCTCAGCCTTTGGAGTACTGGGATTACAGGCATGTGCTACCACTCCCGATGAAATTTTTTTTAAGTGACTTTTTTGTGCTCTCTTGCAAGACTACACAAAACTATTTTAAGAAAGTGAAATAGCCAGGTGTGGTGGTGCATGCCTGTAATCCCAGCACTTGGGAGGCTGAGGCAGGAGGATTCTGGAGTTTAACGCCAGCCTGGGCTATAAGATGAGTTGAAGTCCAGTCTGAACTACATAGCAAGACCCTGTCTCAAAACAAAACAAAACAGGGCTGGGGATTTAGCTCAGTTGTTTCACTGCCTGCTGTGCAAGTGCAAGGACCTGAGTTCGATCCCTGGTACCAAAAAAAACCCCCCAAAACAAAACAAAACACCAAAAAAAAAGTGAATGATTTAATAGGCATTTCACCATATATATGAATGGCTGATAAACACACAAAAAGATGTTCAACATTATTACCCATTAAGGAAATCCAAATGGAAACCACAAGGACATATAATGTCACACCTAGACAACGGCTTTAAGAAAAAAGACAGGGTTGGGAATGAGCACTTGCCTAGCATATATGAGGTGCTGGGTTTGATCCCCAGCACTACAAAATAAAAATGTGTATTTTATTTTTTTGAGACAAGGTCTTGCTGTGTAGTTCAGACTGGCCTTGAACTCACTATGTAGCCCAGGCTGGCATCAACTTGCAGTGATCCTCCTGCCTCTGCCTCCTGAGTGCTGGGATTATAGGTGTGCGCCACCAAACCCAGCAATACAAATTTTTAAAAAGTAACAAATGTTAGCAAGGACATGGAAATTGAGGAACCCTCAAACATTGCTGGTGGGAATGTAAGTGAAGCCATTTTGTAAAATTTTGAGTTTCCTATAAAATCAAATACAAATTTACATGGTACAGGAATTTCATTGTGAGGTGTCTACCCTAGAGACATGAAAACATGTGAGTCACAAAGATTCATATATTAATGTTCTAAGCAGCATTACTGATGATGGCCAAAAACTGGATCTATCAACTTGTGAATGGATAGAAAAATGTGGTACTGCTGCCATACAACAGAATACTATTCACTTATAAAAAGAAACAAGTGACTGATACGTGCTAACTGACATGGATGGACTTTAAAAGCACTGTGCTAAGAGAAAGAATGCGCACATGAAAGACCACATGTACAGGTCCACCAATATGGAATGTCCAAGGCACATCTATTACAGAGAGAATAGATTTGTGGTTGCTGGGAATGGAAATTAACAATAAATGGGTGATGGGTCTTACTGAGGTGATGGAAATGTTCCGAGACTGACTTATAGAGATGGCTACAAAACTTGATAAATTTACTAAAATATAATCACTGAACTGTAGACTTGAAATGGGAGAATTGTATGATATGCAAAACATAGTACCTCTATAAAACTATTAAAAAATACACCACCACAACCACAAGTAAGGGGTAGGAGCAACTGGAGACTACAGTGCAGGACAAGTGACAAGGAAAACAATAGGAAAGTCCATGGGGTCAGTGATCCCAGAAAGCAAATGAACAAAGGAACTGTCTTTCTAGTGGCCAGTGTGGGGCTGCACACCTATAACCCTAGCACTCTGGGAGGGTGCGGCAAGAGGATCACAGTTCAACTGGGCAATTTAGCAACTTAGTGAATGAAGCCTTTGTCTCAAATCACAGCAGTCAGGAAAGAGGGACAGAGGGTGGGGTCAGGGCAGAGCTGCATGCTCTGGTGCCTGCCTGCTTGCCTGCTGGGGACCTGCAGACCCTCACTCCCAGAAGGAACACAATTAGCACCTCCTGCTCCTCCTGCCGCCCGCTGTGGGGAAGCAGAATGACTTCTTGGTATGGAGGTGGCAGCAGGCCCAGTCAGGGCTCTGGCTCACACTTCTTCCCAGGACTAGCACACATCCTCCTCCCGGGAGGTAAGCTCCAGAGCTCTGCCCTCGGCTTGCCCTCGGAGGGGGCAGCAGTGCTCTGGGTGCCACCTACTCAGCTCCATCCTGGAGAAAGTTACAGGACTGCACTTGCCCCCTTCTTCATTGGGCCTGGGCAGGGGCCCGTACCTCTACCAAGTGAAGTTCACTCACCACTGTCCTCTGTGATGTGCCACAATCGGAGATAACAACCCGGAAGCCCACTGGTCACCAGCAACCTATTCCAGGTGGACAGAGCATCTTAGTTCTCACCCATGGACCCCGTCATCCCTCTCCTGTCCAGCCCAGGAAATCCTACTACAGGATCAAGACCCGCCACCAGCACTGGACAGAAGAGCAGGCTCATTCTGCCTTAGGGATGGGGCACAGGTCATGGGAGCCATCACATGTCATGACGGTCACCCGGGGAGGACACCAGACATGCAGCCTCTCCTCATGGAGCTGGTTCGGTCCACCATCCACCATCAGCTCCCGGGGGCACACATCGCACCCTTCTAGCCTGCATCCAACCCTACAGCAATTCTGGTGCCATGCTGGTTATGATAATCAAAACAGCTGTGAGAGGATAGTTTCTTTACATTCTAAACCTGTGTTTGTGTGTGTGCATGCACACTCACACAGGTCCCTGTGCTGAGGACTGGCGTGGGAAGAAGGAGGCAGGAGACCCATCCTGAGTGAGGTGGGGTCACAGACTGGCCATACCTGGTGTCTGGTACGTGCTTTAGCTCCAGGATGGCTCTGTCTGAGAATCCCCCGTGGCTCACTTTGAAATCTCTTTCTGGGAATAAGCCCTACAATGCCAAGGGAAGCCGATCAAAAAAGTGCTCGTCACTCCGCTGGCGACAGAGGCTCCTCCATGTGAGGCCTTGTGCCGCTGTCTGGAAGTGCTGGTCTCACACCTACGTGCACAGCTCCCTTCTTCCCACCTGTCCCCAGGCCTCTAGTTGGTCACAGTCCCCTGTGCCACCACATAAGTCTGTGCCCCAGGCCTTCCCAGAGGAGTCAGAGTGGGACAGCTTCCTACACAGCAGAGGTAGCCAGACAGCTACTGGTGCCATTCTCTCCCCACTCCCTTCCAAAGCCTGGGAAGCTCCTCTAACAAGGAAAACGTAACAGCTCCCACTTAGCATGTCCACTCAAGTAGTACCTTGTTTAGTACTGCATTCTCACAAAGCCCTGTCACGTAGGTCTCTTGTCCTTATCCCTGTTCTACAAATAACAAAACGAAGGCACATGGGGCTTTGGTGACTTTTTGGAGGTCACACAGGCATCAGGCTGTGACTCAGAGCCCAGGTCTGCATGAGCACCGTCAGGCTCCTGGCCACCAGACTCCGCTCTCTTCCTCTGTGTAAGGGACCGGAGGCAGCCACTGAGGGGAGAGGAGGAGTCAGAGGTGTGGCTTCTCCTCACAGCTCATTCCAGGTATGTAGGCACAGAGGAAATCAAGGTACTGGGAAAGTCACCTCCCATGCCCAGGGTGACAGGCCAGGCAGCCTGTAGCTTCCATTCCTCCAGGTTGTGGGAGTATGAAGTGGGTCTCTTGAGGTTCCGATCCAGAGATCTGGGAAAGGTCTAGGAATGTGCATGTTGGTGGCACCCTGGAGGCTCAGGGACAGGTGGTCCTTGGGCCACAGCTGGAGGGACCCAGCCTCTCCTGGGCTCCTTTTACTTGGCTCCTGCCTACTTCTACTCTAAACCTTCAACTCAGCTCCATGCTGTGGTCACCCGTTAAGAAAACTTTCTTATTTCCTTAAAGAATTTAAAAGAGCTGGGGTGTGGCTCAGTGGTAAAACACATGCCGAGCACTTGGGTTCCATCCCTGCCACTGTCCCCCAGCAAAGGAAGCAGCAGTGAAATTCAGAAGTGCACATTCTCAATCCTGTATGTGGCTTTCCAGTCACTGACCTGCAGGCCTCACCTCTTGCCTGGAAGTGGAGCTCTTTTCACCCCTGTCCCTGGAAGCAGGACCACTGTCCCTGTGCCTCTCTCCATCCTGCTTGTCACGCTCATCCTTCAAGGGCAGCTTCCCCACTAGTCAAGCTGAGGGCAATCTTCCCTCAAATCTGTTTCTGCCTGGCTACTGCTCTGGTCTCTTCCCTCCCTCCACTCCTACTTGCTCTCCTTTGTGGCCTTTGGCTGTGGCCACCACCAGCGAAATGCTGTGGCAGAGGTCACCAAGAGCGTCCCAGCTGCCAACCTAATAAAGGAATCCTTCACTCCTTATGTGAATGCTTCTACAGCAACATGCTGGAGCTACCAAGTCTCCCTGACATGTTCTCTTCTCTTGACCTCTGCCCTTTTCTGAGATGTCTACTTCAAAGGCCAGTCTTTTTTGGTATTTCTCATGGGTTTATCTTCTTATGCTCATGCCTTAAATGTGTCCTTTGAGGCTCTGTCCTCAGCTGTCTTCTCTAAATTCTGATACAGTATGCATTCATTCTAGTTCAGTGGTGGCAAACCTATGGCATGCTGCAGAGGGCTATCTGTTGTCACTAGGTGATCTAAACTAAACCATTCTAAGGGCTTCGGCTACCTGCTGTGGCCTAAGGGCTCCCTAAATCTAGCTTTGCTAAAGGAATACTGGCCCTTTCCTGTAGGAGCCCTGATGTTCTACAATACTTAGCTCTGTGCATAGGTGCCTTGGCTATTAGACTATGGGGGAGGTCCAGCCATGGTCTCTCTAGTATCCAGGACAATGCTTGGTAGGTGACAAGAGCCCCAGAAATGGATAATAAATAGTGAAAATCAACATATCTATTCAACATTTCTACTTTAAGTTACCTGGTTTTCCTTTACAGAAAGTCTAGGAGGTAGCATTAGATGAAGAATTTCATTTTTTTTCAGGCTTTCATAGCCAGCAATGAAGACTCCTAGAAAAAATCAGCAGCCATGTTAGAAAGGTTGTGGTTCAATCTATAAACTGCTGCCTGTTCCTCAGAGCAAGGCTAAATTCCTTCCCTGTTAATATACAGCCTTTTATCAGAGGATGGATTTTTTTTTCCTTACAGTACCAGAGATTAAATCCAGAGTTTTTGCACTTTGTTACATCCCCAGACCTTTTATTATTTTTTATTTTGAGACAGGGTCTCGCTTAGCTGCCCAGGCTGGGCTCAAATCTGCAATCCTCCTGCCTCAGCTTCCCAGAGTGCTAGGATTACAAGTCTGCACCACCATGCCCGACATGGAGGATCTTATTAAAAGAACAAGTGCAGGGCTGGCGATTTAGCTCAGTGGTTCTGTTGCCAGCCTCGAAAGCGCAAGGACCTGAGTTCAATCCCCGGAACCAAAAAAAAAGAACAAGTGTTAATGGGGCACTAGGTTGTAATAAGTGACCTAGATGCCCTCAAGAGTGGGATGGAGCCTTCTTAGGCAGAGCCCCTGAAACCCCGCCAGAGAGAGGGATTCTATCTCCTTTAGGATGATCAGGCAGGGCACATCACCTTTGTCACCAATCCATTCAAGGACTCGAGTGGGTGCTGAGAGGTCAAATGCATGAAAATCCTGGTACCTGCATGACAGGAACATAAGAACACATGGCGCATGGCACTGCACAGCTGACAAAGAACCAGGAGATGGCAGCTGGGTTTGGTGATTGGAAGCCCATGCTTGGATTAAGGCAGACATGGGGCCGAGTCTTTAAACGCATTTTACCCTCCTCCGAGTCTCTGGGACCAGGCCAGCCAGGATTCCTGAGCCTCAGTTCTCATTTAAGGGACTTCCTGGTACCAAGATTTCCCCAAGCTGATGTGAGGACCTGTGTTCAGGGTTTAACTTAGAGCGGGGCACAAACTAATTAGTAACTTGAGTTATTAGTGTCCTCCACAAGTTTTCTCTTCCCTTTTTTTTGGTGGTACTAGGGAGCTATTGAGCTGCATCCCCAGCCCTTTTAGTATTATTTTTAATTTTGAGAGAGTCTAGCTAAGTCGCTCAGGCTGCAATCTTCCTGCTTCTGCCTCCCAGAGTGCTGGGGTTACAGACAGGAGGCACCACACCAGGCAACTTTTTGTTAAACACTGGAAGTGAATCCTTCACAGGCCTCGCTTATCAAACTTGGGCACACAGGAAGAAGCCCTTTCCCAGAAGGCGGGGATCCAGCCCCGGAGTCCTCCGCCTCAGCCCGGCCCGAGGTCAGGGCTCCGCCCACCCAACCGCCCGCCCGCCAGCCAGGCCAGCCCAGCCTGGGTCCGCGACCCAGCCCCGCACGATTTACAAGCGAAAGGATTCCACCAGCCAGTCCTCCGCGGCCTCCATAGCAACTGTCGCTTTCGGCGCCCAACTTCCGTTCGCGAGGCTTCCTGGACGGGCGCGGAGGTCTCGCGAGGCGTAGGCGTGGCCTCCCGTTGGGCGCCGGCAGTATGGGCCACTTTCTTCCGCGGAAAGCGAGGGAAGCGCGGGAATTCCCGCTGTCAGCCCCAAGCGGGAGGGACCAAATTCCCATCAGTTTTAGAACCAGGTATTTGCAGCCCAAGAATGGGCGGTCCGTGCCCCAAGGCCAAAACTAATACGGGACCACGTGGTTAAACTGAAATTTCAGATAAACTGTGAATATAATTTTAGGACATTTTATACAGAAAAAGTTTGTCTAAATTCGAATTTTACTGGGTGGTCTTTTTTATTTGCTTACTTTGGCCAACCCTACTTAAGTCTAGACAAGACAGTAAGCGGACAGCGGAGTCTGGTTCCAACTCGGCCTTACCCCCTGTATGTCCCAGGAGGATCGCAAATTCGAAGCCAGCCTGGGAAAGTTAGCGAGCCCTCGTCTCAAGTAAAATTTTCAAAAAGGGCCAGGATATAGCTCAGTGGCAGAACGCTCGCCTAGCATGCGGGAGGCCCTGAGTTGAAACTGTAATAGCTCAAAAAGCAAAACCCAAAAGACCAACTTGATGTGGTGATAAACAGGTAAGTGAAGTCCGGTAGCCCGGTTTCGGGCAGGGAAACACAAGGGACACTTGACTGGGCCAGTAGAGTGCAGAGGTGAGAGCGGAACCGGCATCCAGCGGCCGGAGGACCTGCTTGCTGCGTGACTGCAGCAGGAGTCGCTCGATGCCACTAGTACCACGGGACGGGGCTGCCCGTGTCACCGAACTCGGCCCTTCAGGCTGTTCCCCGCCCTCAGCCGGGCTGGAAGGAGAGGTCCAGACACTCCAGGTAAAGAGCAGGGCTTTATTCACAACTTCACCGGGGAAGCAAGAAAGACAGCAAGAGCTTAGTTTGTGTCTGCATCCGGGATATTCCTGGCGACCAGGCCAGAAATCACAGTGGAGGAGCTCGGGATTTGCATCTCGATGGAACTACCCCGGGGGACCCATTCAGCCACTTTGCCAGGTGGGCGAAATCCAAGCCGAGTGGTGCCCCCTGCCCCGTTCCGGGCGTCTCTTCTGCAGCGTGTGCACCAGGAGGCTCCTGTACTGCAGGAAAATAGGACAGCTGACCAGGGGAAGGGCTGCTACCATGCTCAGGGCCGGTGTCCCCGGAAGTGGGCAGGCTCCCTCGAACCTTCCTCCCTGAAAGCCCCGGAGGTGGCAGTTTTCCCTGAATAGAGCCCCAATGTTGGAGGGTAGTCAGGACAATCGGGGAGATCACGGAAGTCAAATTCAAGCTCCCCTTGCCAAGCTCAACCCGAGTCTCGCTCTGAACTGCCCCACCCCATCACTGGGTATGGCTCCTCTAAGACTAGCTGGTCTTCAAATCAGTGACCCTAGAGGTGATCCTGTCTGGAGCTTTTCCTTCCAGCCTGACATCTGAGGTCCTGTGTGTCAGGCACGTGGGGTTGGCCCTCTCTGAGGAAGGCCCCTCCCTTTTCCCAGCAGCACCCACTCTGCTGGGTACAGGAGGCAAAGGCAGATGGGGAGGAGGTCCACCCAGGAGCTCAGGGACTGTACAGCTCCTGCAAACCGAAGGCTTTCTCAGCCCAGCATAGGCTGAGCATGTCCAGGAAGGGGCTCATTTAATGGGAGAGGGGCCTGTAATTGTTGCCATTTTATAGATAAGGAAGATGAGACTTACAGTGTTAAGTGACATTTTTCTCCACTGGTTGCCTTTTGAGGCAGGGTCTCACTGTGTAACCTAGGCTACCTTCAAACGCTTGATCCTCCTGTCTCAGCCTCCCAAATGCTGAGAATATAAGAGTGTACTATGTTGCCTGGCTAGTAAATGACCTTTGTTTTTTTGTGGTACTAGGGATTGAACCCAGGGCCTCTCCACTGAGCTACATCTCTAGCCCTTTTATTTTTTACTTTGAGATGGATTTGCTTGAAACTAAATTGTCCAGGCTAGGCTCAAACTTAAGATTCCTTTTTTTTTTTTTTCTTGGTACCAGGGATTGAACTCGATCTAGACCTTGCGCTTGTGAGGCGGCGTTGGAACCACTGAGCTAAATCCCAACTTAAGATTCTTCTGCCTCAGCCTCCCAGAGTGCTGGGACATTTCGAAAGCACAGAGGGACTAAGTCTCTATGTTATGCAGCATGCCGTTGCCAGAGCCCACCTTCTACTTCTTCACATTGTTTGCTGCACACAGCGGCAACTACCTGGGAGGGAGGGGTTCGGGACAACCAGGAGCGGGTAATTGAGGAGCTGCCACTCAGACCTGCTAGCCCTGGCTTGGCTCCATCCAGCTTTATGTCCTTGAACCCACAGGGTAGTGGTTTATAACCAAGAGTGATTTGGGACTTCTTCCCACAGGGGACATCTAGTGATGCCTGGAGGCATTTTTTATTGCTTTTGATTGTAGAGACAGGGTCTCACTAAGTTGCCTGGTCTGGCCTTGTGCACAGGCAATCCTTCTGCCTCAGCCTCCTGGGTAGCTGGGTCTATAGGCATACACCACAACTTTGATTGTCATGACTTGGGAGGTAAGGGAAAGTGCTACTGGCACCTGGTGGGTAGAGATCGGAGTGCTCTCAATGTCCTGCAGCGCACAGGGCAGCCCCACGACAAGGAATGACCCAGCTGAGGATGTGGAGAGCAGGGCTGCTGCTAAACCTGATTGCTGATTGGTTCCTGAGGGAGATGAGAGAATGGAGAGCCCTGGGTCCAGGTAAGCACAGTCTGAGCTATCTTGGCTACTGACTGACTTCCCTCTCTAGGCCTCAGGATCCCAGCCATGGCCATAGGCACCCCTGGGAAACAGCAAGGGGGGACAGTTGGGGCGGGACACAGGTCCTGCTGCAAGGGCTGGTAGAATCCACTAGATGACTGCATGGTGGAACTTGCTCCCTACATCCTTCTCCCTGAGTCTGCTGGGTGGTCGGCTTCCTCTCTGAAGTGTTCCCCCTGCCGGCCCTGGACATAGGAAGCCTGCATCCCTGGCACCCTGGCACCCACAGCCATTCTGTGGCCTGGCAGGGGACTCATACCCCACTTCCAAAACTGGTGGTGCTTCTTCAGGGCTGGCCCCTCCTGGGCGAGGATGGCCCTGCTCACCTGGGTGTGGGGTGCTGGGCTGCCGAGGGTCATGCCCAGGGCTCTCCTCAGCAGAAGACTCCTGAGCAGATCATGACTCAGCTGCAGCTGCTGGTCCCTCGGGGAGGTGTGGGGCGTTGTCCCCAACAAGGATGGGCTGAGGGGCTCCAGGCTCTTCTTGCCCATGAAGTGACCTAGAAAGGAGGTGCCAAGGCACATGGAATTCAGAGTGGCAATCCTACCGGTGGGAAAGTTCCCCATCTCCCACTTTTCACCTCTCTTGGAAAGAAGACAGGAAGCCTTCCTCATCCCTGAGCCACAAGACGCCAGGGCTGGGGTGACAAACCAGTGGCCTCTGGTCTCTTGAGCAGGTGGAGGGACAGTGGCACTAGGAGAGGGTGGGACAGCCTGGGACGCAGGAACTCTGTCCACTGCGCTGCCCGCTAGGGTGGGGGTCAGAAAAGGGCTGGGAAGGCGCCTGGCCGGTGGTGAGTGGGCAGAGAGAGCACAGGGAAGTCTCTCACCCAGGGGAAGGGGTACCGGCCACATGCAGCCGCAGCTCTGCTTTGCCCCTGCTGAGCGTTTTTAGAACAATCACTGCCCTGTCTGGGGCTGGAGATCCCCGTCTGTTAAATTGGATAAGCCACTGGGTCCCCACCTGCTTGGGGACTAGGAGCGGCCAGAGGGCTGCGAAAGAGCTGGGAGCTCGCCTGGGTCCCCTCGGACTTACCGGTGGCCCAGAGATTGCCTCGCGGGTGCACACGGATCTTGCTTGCGTGGCTGCGGGCCTCCTGGAGGTCCCAGGTGAGTGGGGCGACACCGGCAGCCAGCAACACCCAGAGCAGGAAGCCGCCCAGCAGCCGGGTGCCCCCCGTGCTCCGGACCATGGTGTATGCTGGGCCTCAGCGGCTCCCGCTGCGGCTCGGGGCACCGCTTCTCTTCGCCCTTTTTAAACCCGCGCCCAGGGGCGGAGCCACAGCCGCCCCGCCCCTTGGTCTTGCCGGGTGCCAGCCCTCTAGCTGCTGCCGCGCGGGCTCGGGCTTACTCGGGCTGGGCGTGGGGCACGGACATCGGCACTGGGGCCCCTGGCCAGCAAGTAGTCATCTTCCTTCCTGCTAAAGTATCATCTGATGCCCAAAGGTGAGACCTCCCTCCCAGCACGGGTTTTTTGTTTTTTTGTGGTTTTTTTGAGACAAGGTTTTCACTATGTCGTACAATTTCATCCCCAGCCCTTTTTTTTGTTTGTTTTTTTGTCTCGCTTTTTACTTTAGGCTGGCCCTGAACTACTATCTAGCCCATGCTGGCCTCGAACTTGCAGCGATCCTCCTGCCTCAGCCTCCTGAGTGCTGGGATTACAGGCATTCGATGATGCACCTTGTTAATAGTGCCCAACCAAGCATCAGGGAGCAGAGGAGCTGCCGAAATGGGGCCCCACAATCTCTCCTCGCAGCGCCTGAGCCGTGTTCCCAGGAGAGCAGGTCATCGGGAGACATTAAGAAGGTGGGGGGACAGTAGTCACCTGGGGCAAGGCAATCTGAGCTGGGACACAAGTCTTTCTACATGCCGTGGACTTGAACCTCCCTCACCTAAAGTGTAAAATGAAAACTATCAGTCTTCTTTTTAACTTTGCATTTTTAGCACAATTATTTGGTGGCAGGAAGAAGTAGTCTCACAGGGCCTGGCCTCTTACACTCAGCACTCTGTCCTCCTCCGGTGTCTGGCTTTGGGTCAGGGGCTGCAACTGCTTCATGAGCAGAGGAACACACTGTGCTCCAACACCTACTGAACACCAGCACCCAGAGTGCTGTGGGAGGCACTGGAGGGGAGACAGACCCTGCTGACAGCTCCACGGGGTGGGTGGAGACAGCAGGTGTGGACCATGCCTGCACCCTCCAGGTCGGCAGGGCGCCTGCTGCTACTCCTGCACCACCATCTTAGCTTCTGCAGAGCAGGCTGTGGTGCCAGGGCATGACACACAGGTCAGGGACACTCCATTTCTGGCTCTGGCTTTCCCCCCAATCTCCCTGCTTCTCTCCACAACCCCACCCCCGGCATTTACACCTCTCTGCTTTCCTGTCGCAGTTTAGCCATGGTGTACAGATATAGCTCTTATCACCTTCCCAGGATAATCATTCCTCTCCTTTGCACCCATCCCACTCCCACCCTCTCTTCTCTGGTCCCTGAATGCAGACATCAGTGGGAACTGGTATGCAGCGACTGCTGCTTCATTTAATCCCCCCCACCCCATCCTGTTTTATTGGAAACAGGTTGAGTCGCCTGGCAGCATCTCAGTGCCAGGCCCCCTAAAGCAGGGATGGCAGACACCAAGCTCTGAGCCACACTCATTCCCACTTGAACACCCAGGGAAGAAAGAAGTGGCGCTGCATCTTGTTTCACTTCTGTCCTACAGGTGACCCTGTGGGCCTCAGTCCTGCTCTGTTTCTCTAACATAGGCCAGATTCTCAGCTCCAAGACTGGCTGCAGAAGCCCTTCGGATCTTTGACCTATAAACCCTGCCAGGAAAAAAGGCGCCTCTAAGGGTACTGGAGAAAGCAGCAGGGCAGCAGCTGCCCTGCCCACTGTAAACCGCTGTCTGCTGTGCCAGAGCAGTGCATTGGACTGCGCATGTTCGGGGTGGGGTGGGTGACACAACAGGGGAAATGCAGCAGAGAAGGAGGCTCCTCCCAGGGGGCACCAGACTGGCTTAGTGAGGGGACTCAGCTGCTCCTGCCTACTCTCTGTGTCACCCACTCTGATGGCAATGTCAGTCCAAAGGCTTCCGTGAGAGGCATATAGAGAAGCTCCTGGAGCTCACTCCCGACTCTCAAGGTTGGACATCAATCAGGACACCTACAGAAAATAAGGTTCACAAGACAACCCAAAGGGTGACCAGGGACGAAGGGCACATGGCACATGCCATTGTTGCCAACAACATTTAAACTACTTCAAGATTTTTAATAAAAATAATGGCTTGAAATGAAGGATTTATGTTAATATTTTTGTAACATCTCCATTAAACTGAAATTGACGCCCTTTCACAGCTCAGTGTGGTTCTCCACAAGTGCTGGCATGTATGCCCCTCTGACCCTCAACACAGCTTCAATAGAGTAAAGACTAATTTATCCTCACATAATAGATGTGTTAGCCCAAACAGAAAGCAAGTTACCTGTAGAGAGACTAAACAAACACATAACTGGAGTGTGGACCTCGAACACATTAAAGTACTGGGAAAAGCAGATTTAGACAAAAATGAGCCAAGTGAGAATGGCAGCAAGCCTGGAGGTGCACATATCAGGCTGGTGGGAGCTCTGTCCTGTGGGCCTCTGTGCATAACCCTGTACCTCATCAGAATCCAGGCTACAGAACTGGGAAAAGAGCAGCACCCTAGGGAGGAGGCAGGGAGAATCAAGGATATCTGAAAGAATTTCCCAAAGTCAGAACACATGGAGACCAGAGCTATGCGATATAATCAAAATATAGAATGAATACTTAAATACATTTATTACACTAAAAGCACATTGTATGAGTCCCCTCAAAATATGCCCCCTCACTTGGAACACACTCATGCCATCAGTCCTGCCACTTTCTGAAGCAGCTCTGAAAGTTCTGAGTGGCTTTTCTTGGCTGTCTCACTGTCAAATGATTAAAAATGTATATGGCAATTTCTGTCAAATAAAAATCGTGTGTCCTCATCCACCTTACTCACCGGATCTGGTACCATGAGACTTCTAGCTTTCACTCAAAGTCAAAATGACTGTAGCAGGTCAATGTTTTGAATCAGGGAGCCAAGCCAGGACAGCACAACTAAAGACACTCATTAAGGACAACCTCCAGACTGCTGCAGAGTGGCAAGAAAAGAGGGATAAGTATATTTGAAATGAGAAGGATTCTGAGGGTGGGAATTCCTAGCACCGTGTATTTTACTGTGATAAAATTTAAAGTCACTGTAATTTTAACATCAGAACATCAACTATTAAGAAGGAAATCTTGGGCAGGGGATTTAGCTCAGTGGTTTTGCCACCTGCTGTGTAAGCACAAGGACCAGAGTTCAATCCCTGGTACCAAAAAAAAAAAAAAAAGGAAATCTTTCAGAAATAGAAACTCCCAAGATATAAAATGTTTTTTAAAAAGACAATCTTAAAAAAAAAAAAAAACGAGCTACAGCTAATAAAAAGGAGAAAAAAAAAAAAAAAGGTGAGCACCCCACAGTGGCTAAGAAGCTGAGAAATTGCTGCTCTGCTACGCTGAATAAATACACAGGGCCGGTAAAAAAAAACCCTAAGAAATGGAGAAGACCCCAGGCAGCGCTCGAAATCATTGTGTGTAATATTCATATATTTAAGGAAACATTTCCATAAAATAAATACTCTGTGAAATAAATACTCCTTCAACTCCAAAGAAGTTTAAATGCTTGGAAATCTGATAGAGAAGCTCACTATTTCCAGGAGGTTTAACAATCTAAATCCAAAGAGGAAAACTTTACAGCTTCCAAAGAATTCCCCAGGGCTTTGCAACTGGGCCTACTGCACGTCTGTCTCCCTGAATGTTACAAAGGCAGAAGGACTGGACTAGGGCTGCCAGTGGGGAGACACAGTCAAGCCAACAGACCTAAAGTCTGACGATGTGCACAGATCAGAAGCCCTTGGGGAAATCCTTGAACCTCTCCCCGTTTTTCTTTCGTAGGACAGGAGTTACTTTGAGGTTTATTAAATGAGAGAAAGTAAACATTTGCTATAAAGCACTTAGCAAAGCACCTGGCACTAAGTAGTCAATATTAATAGCTGGATCCTAGGAAAAATAAACCCTGCTTTAAATCTGAAGCCCATTACAGAGGGGAAAGGTTTGCTTGCTGGCTATGAAGACTACGGTGTTGACAAAACAGGACCCTGCCCTGCCAACAGGCCTGTTATGTCTTAATTTGTTTGATAAACCAAAAGGCCAGCACATCTTCAACTCTTAACCAACTCCAGGAATTCTATACAGCATTCTCTCATTTTTGGCTTACATAAGTTGTCAGGCTGAGCACTGATCAAAGCTTGATACAAGCTGATTTACTTACTTGACATTAAGATCAGAGCACAAATTCTTCTTTTTTGTTTTTTTTGGTACCAGGGATCGAACTTGGGTCCCTCCACTTGGGAGGCAGGCGGCTGCGGAACCACTGAGCTAAATCCCCGGCCCCTTAGAGCACAAATTCTTCTAACTTGACTTGTTTTTTTCTTTCCAGTACCAGGGATCAAACTCAGGACCCAGTACCACTGAGCTACATCCCTAGCCTTGATGCTCGTAATGAAAGCTAGAATCCAGCTTGCCATTTTTTTTTTTGTACGGGGGATTGAACTCGTGACCTTGTGCTTTTGAGGCAGGCAGTGGAACCACTGAGCTAAATCCCTGGCCCTTGCCATCTAAATAGATGGGCCAATTAAAGTAATGGTTCTAGAGAAAGGATTCTCAACTGAGAGTATGTAGCATTCCATCCTGAGATTGGTAGAAGGGTAGATCGTTCTGGTTAGATCTAAAATGGCCCCCAAAGTCTTGTGTTTGCAAGGTGACTGGATCATGCGGTGCTATAGGTGACTTGCTGTTCAGTGGTAGGGTCTGGCTGGAAGAGGCAGGTCACTGTGGGCTGAACTCCCATTCTGACTTCTTTGGCTTTGTTGGCTTCCCAGCCACCATGAGGTGGGAAGCTATTCCTCTGCCAGGCCCTTCTCCACCCTCCTGCCTTGGAACCAGCGACTATGGACTGAATTGTGACCCAAAATAAACCTCTCCTCCTTTAAGTTGTGGGTGCTATTTTGTTCCAGACAGATACATAGTTTGAAAGTCAGATTCAATATAACTGTTGTTTGGGCCCGGGATTTAGTTCAGTGGTTCCGCCGCCTGCCTCGAAAGCACAAGGTCCTGAGTTTGATCCCCGGTACAAAAACACCCAAAAACCCAAAACCAAAAACAAAACAAACTTAGGAAACACAAGCTAAAATATTCTTGGCTGGTGAGGCTAAGAGACTGGAGGACAGGGCTGGGGATTTAGCTCAGTGGTTTCACCGCCTGCTGCACAAGTGCAAGGACGCGAGTTCAATCCCTAGTACTGGAAAAAAAAAAAAAAAAGCAACCTGCAGGCTCAGTGTTTGGCAGGTGGAGGCATCAGAAGAGACTGGAGGACAGATGTTTATCAAAATAAAAAGGAGGTATAAGATTTTTATTTTCCTAAGAGGCCTTGAGTTTTTAAAAAATTACCAAACACTGTTCTACAGGTAAGCTGAAGGTTCCTGGCTGATTAGATGAAGTGGCTTTTTGCAGAAACTGCCAAACTATACTTATACTGAGGGCCTTTGTGTGAAATAGCTCCATGAAAATCATTAGGCTAATTAGTACAGGGTTATTTCACAACCCCACACAGTATGTTCTGAGAGCTTTCTTGATCCTTGGTACTACCACAGGATTTCCTTTTATTTTGTTTTCTGTTCATTCCATGTTTCCTTCATTGTATTAGCTGCCAAGGAGATGAGAGCTAACTCTATGGATCTCCTCTAGCAGGAGGTACAGGGACTGATCTCACCTCTGACTTCATCCTTTCCTTCTCCCCTACTTGTTTCAATCCATTAGTTATTTCATATTTTAGCCAGGTATGGTGGCACATGCCTATAATCCCAGCACTCAGGAGGCTGAGGCAGGAGGATCACTTCGAGTTCAAGGCCAGCCTGGGCTACATAGTGAATTCAAGGCCAGCCTGGACTACATAGGGAGACCCTGTCTCAAGAGCCGCACCCCAAAAAAATACATCCCCAAATCCCTATATTTTATCCCAGTACTAACTATATGTAGTAAGGGAATATATAAATAAATCTAAAACAAGCAAAGCACTGTGACAGGGACTACAGGTTCTACCCATGGATCTGAGGCTGGGCTTCCCTCTGTCTTACAGAGGACAATGTTGAAGAAGCATAAAATTGTACAGGGCACGGCTGCGGATTTAGCTCAGTGGCACTGTGCCTGCCTCACAAGTGCAAGGTCCTGAGTTCTATCCCTGGTACCGAAAAAAAAAAATGTACAGGGAACTCCCAAGCAGGAAGCACTGTACACACTTGAAAGCTTAATCAAGAAATGTTGGCATTTATATGCCAACATATATGTTGGCTTAATACAAGTAAGCAAGGCCCTGGGTTCAATTCTCAGCACTGGCAAAAAAAAAAAAAAAAAAAAAAAAGAATGAATGAATGAGTAGATAGCACACGCCTGTAATCCCAGCACTCGGGGGGCTGAGGCAGGAGGACTGTATCGAGTTCTAGGCCAGCTTGAATTATATAGTAAGACCTCTCAAAAATCACAAAAAACCAAAACAACCCTAAGAAACAGCTCTTTTTTTTTTGGTACCGGGGATCGAACTTGGGACCTTGTGCTTTTGAGGCAGGTGCTGGAACCACTGAGCTAAATCCCCGGAACAAGAAACAGCTCTTTCTAGAGCTAAATTCGCATTCTTTTCTTCCTATACTTACGATTCCATATGGGACAATTTGTTTACATATGTTGCCCCATAAATCAAGAGTTCTTGGTCTGGTGTGGTGGTGCAGGCCCATAATCCCAGTACTCAGCACTGTGAGGGCAGCAGGGTACACAGTGAGACCCTGTCTCAAACAAGTTCCTGGCAGAGCAGGAGGGCCTTGGTAAAGGCACCTTGGTATCCCCAGGGCCTAGCTAAAAATGTGGCACAGTAAGTAGATGCTCAATAAATATCTACTGAATGAGTGGGAAAGCTTTTAGCTGATCCAGGCAGCAAGCAGTGTAAGCACAGCTCAGATGTCTGCATAGTGAGAATGTTGTGGATGCAGGAATGGGAGAGGGGTGAAGAGGGAAAATAGTGAGGGCCCAGAGTAAGCCCTGGACATTCTGCTTTTCCAACAGTGCTCAGTTACACAGCAGCCTTTCCACACAGCTGAAGTTTCACAGTTCTAGCAAGAGATCAAGTAATGAAGCTGCTAGTGTATCTGAGGAGACCAAAGTGCGCGTGGGGAAAGCAGCCAGGGCAGCTGGCTCATCACGGAAGCTCAGCATCGAGACACACTGTAGGAGGAGGCTGCCCTCAAGTTCTGAGATGCCTCCCGCCCTGTTCCTAAGGGGTTGGCTGCCTTGTTAAAACATGTATACCCCCAAATATGCAAATAAGTACTTATGAAAACATCAAAATAAAAGTACAAAAGCACTCAACAAAGCCCGGGCTCTCTGAGAAAACTATGACTCCCTAAATGCCAATACTTTTCTCTTGAGAAAGAAACACAGGAAGGATCTAAAACACACACACACACACACACACACACACACACACACACACACACACACAAAACCAGGATTAACATTTTAAAAAGTCTGGAAGGCTACACACTGCCTAAGTGGAACTGTGGAGAGGTGAAGTCTTCATATTCATTTTGGCAAGACTTAGAGAATGTACTTACTGACAGGAAAGTACAAATCACTTAAAGGGTTCCTACGCTCTGCTCCAGAGTAATTCAACAATGCTCACCCAAGTTACTGCCTCTGGTTCTAATGCATGATTATACTGACATTTAACACATGCGGCTTCATGTGACAGGGGAAGCGAGCAGCATCCATAAAATGGGCTCCTGCGCTAGAGGGGCTTACATTCCACCCTGGAGGCCACGCTCACACATTGTAACAGTAACAACTATGATGCTGGATGGCAGTGGAAGAGCCCTTATTTCTGAAGATGGCGAAAATTAGATGATCAGAGACCAGAGAGAGATGATAAAGCACAAACATGAAGGAGCACAGCACAAAGACACTAATGTTAGCTGAGCTTCATGTCTGAATTTCACATGTAGCTGAAGCCAACGTGAACACAAATGGATGGTTCCATCAAGAGCACTGCTGAAAGTAAAAGGCACGCTGAGACTAATGAACAGGTGGTGACTGTCTAAAATAGGCCCAGACTGGAGCATTGAGGGAAACCAGTGCCTGAGCAGCTGTGGCTACTGAACTGGTCTTTCTAGAATCAGGTGATATCAATGGAATGGGCAAGGGGGCAGATGCAGGACTTACAAAGTGACTGGACATGGCAGGAATAGGAGAGACCTAGGAAGGTACTTCATGGAACATGTGAGGGGTGAGGGATCACCACGAGCTGGAGTTTAAAGAAGACAATTACTGAGAGCTGATTTTTTTTTTTTTTGGTACCGGGGATCAAACTCGGGTCCTTGCACTTGCGCAGCAGGCAGCGAAACCACTGAGCTAAATCCCTGGACCAAGGGCAATTACTGAGTGTCCAGGGGAACAGAGAGATGTGGGCCTACAGCTAACAGGCATTTGAAAGTAACACACACAGATGCATTCAATCTCCTAGTTTTAAGGCTTATGTTTTAGGACCAAACTAGACAATATAAAAGCTGAGAACATGATACCTCTCCTCAAAAATAATCTTTTTATTTTTGGCTAATGGAATGATTTAAACGGTTTTTTTTTTGTACCGGGGACTGAACTCGGGACCTTGAACTTTCGAGGCAGGTGGTGGAACCACTGAGCTAAATCCCCAGCCCAATTTAAACGTTTTTATATGCTTTGATTATCTTTTCAGAGAAAGTTCACTGTTTTTTGTTTTTTGTTTTTTTTTGAGACAGGGTCTTGATATATAGTTCAGGTTGGCCTTGAACTAATGAACTAAGGCAATCCTCCTGCCTCAGTCTCCTGAGTGTTGAGATTACAGGCATGCACCACCACGTCTAGCTTGCTGTTGTTTGCAACAGGAACATCTAGCAAAAGAGAAAAAATGATACTTTCACACAACTGAGTGTGAAACTATGCCATAAAGTACTGTTTTCCTCCCAGTTGGGCCCTGAGGAGAATCTGCACAGGTCATGCGGGAGCCCGGGAGCTCAACTCTCACCACCAAAGCACATGCTGTCTTCCCTAGGGGAGTGCTGGGACGGCTGGCACAGACAGAGCAGTGCGCTGGCCAGTTTGAGCAGCTGACCTTGCCTTCACAGGTGACCAGAAAACAAGGAAGCAGCTGACATCCTGCCACTCCACATGAGGCTGATTGAGGGATCCTGGCTTGTAAGAAAATATAAGTACAATATAAGCCTCACTGAGGTTCAGGAAGTCATCTGTTTGCAGTTATTTGCCAGGTTTCACACTCTGCTGAAACCACTAAGTGGCAATGCCCAATCTGGAGGCTAAAGCCTGGCTAACAGCCGAGGCTGTTCTGCTCTCCACAGGGGAGATGCAGAAGTGTGTCTCTGTTCTCACTCCGTTAGCGTCATGGCACGGACTCACTTCCTCCTATGTTGAACAAATAAAAAAACCTGAGCAGGCAGCCCAGCACAGAAAACTTGCTTACTCTGAGGCTTCGAGTTAATATAAGAAGAGAAGGCCAGAAATAAGAGTATTTGGGCCGGAAACGACATCAGCTTATCCTATTTCCCTGAAGGCCTTAATAGTAAAAGAAACACACAAGGAGGCTTTGCAGTCACTACTTCTAACTCTGCCTTCCTTGAGTCTGCACTGGGGAAAAGCGAAGCCAGGTTTAGGCAAATGAAGACACCAACGGGAAGCCTGCCCTCTAGACCTCCATCTACCTGCTCCAGATGTTCACACACACCAGGTGGAGAGGCTGGGATGTAAAGTGTCGGAAAGGCTTCGAGATTTTACAGGCAAGTGAGATTTTCCGAACCCCTCAGCAACACTAGCTGAGTTTCTACACGAGTCATGTTCCAGTGAAGAATCAACTTTATGACTAAGAGATTTCATATCAACGTCAATCACTACATTTACTTCACAAAAACAAAAGAGACAAAATGTTTGTATTAGGGCAGCCACCTGAGCTGCAGCACTGTTCACCTAAAATTTTCATATCTTCCTCCCTCCAGGGTAATAAGAACCAGGCAAGGAAGGCAAATTTCAGGAGTTTTCCCAACAAACAAAATTCAGGGATAGGGGTTCAATGTGCAAAGTCTTTTATTTAAAATTCTGAAAAGTTAAGACTTAACGACTACTTCAACTACACCATTCCCATTATAAGGAGGAACGGTGCTTCCGAGCTCATGCACAGCTGCATTTTCAGGACTCTGTAGGCACTTTAGAAGTGAAGCTTGGCTTCAAAATACAAACACTGGGGGCTTTGGCTCAACTTTTTAATATAAAAAATTCACTGATGTACAAAAATGTGAAAGTGTTGAGAATGACAACATATGAAATCCTGTGACTGAAAGTCCCCTCAAGTGCACTCCATGGTGCACATGTGCCTGCCCGCACATATTCTGGCGTGGAAACAAAACTAATGCAAACCGGTGCTACCGAGAAGTGCCGACATATGTGTTCTCCACTCCACCAATCACAGACCAGTATCTACTCCGAACAGTCAGTAACAAAAAGTACAGCATCTTCCCAGAACAGCAAGGCAGGCTTCTTACTCACGATGGACCAGCACGAACATACCCAACAAAAAAAGTACTGCATACTAGAAAAGAAACACAGAATAACAAATCAGAGAAGCCTTTTCTTTTCTCCTTCCTCTTCCCCCTCCCTTCCTTTTTTTCTTTCCAGGGATTAAATTCAGGGAGCTATATACCTAGTGCTTTTTATTATTTTTTAATTTTGATTTTTTTTGGTAGAGTGGTACCTCAGTTCACAAACTTAATTTGTTCTATGATTTTGGAAAAAGATGGCTATGTTTGTGTTTGTGTGGGAAAGATGGCCATGGTCACTCTTTGTCACCTGATGCAGTTTGCAAACAAAAACAAAATTTGCCAAATGCTTCTGTTTGTGAACCAAATTGTGTGCAAACAAAAATATTCATGAAGGTACCACTGTATTTTGAGAGAGGCTTTTGTTATGTAGTTCAGGCCAGCATTGAATTTGCAGTGACCCTCCTGTCTCAGCCTCCTGAGTGCTGGGATTATAGGCATGCACCCTACCCCTGGCTTTTTTTTTTTTAAACTTCTGAAATAGAATCTTTTTTTTTTTTTCTCCTGAAATAGAATCTTAATAAATTGCCCAAGTTAACCTTGAACTTGTGGTCCTTCTGTCTCACCCTCCTGAGCAGCTGAGATTACAGGATGTGTTAACATGCCTGGGACTTTGTGTTTTCTTGGTGCTGGGGAATCAAACCCAGGGTTTCCACAAGATAGGTAAGTGCTATACCCTCAGGGCCCAGAGAGGTTTTTAAAATTAGTAAGTCCTCATAGTTAATTAACAAGCTGGCTTTTGTGACCATGATTAGTTACTAAACTATCCAATTATTCTTTCATATTTTAATTATAATTAATTTAACACTTTTCAAAACCAAGCAAACATTTACTCTTCTGGGGGGACTGAACATGCCTCTTGCATGTTAGGTACATAGCTCTCCCACTGAGCTATGCCCTCAGCCCAAGATCACATCTTTAATGAAACACACAGTACAAGCTCTCACCTTAAATTTAGGGTAGTCATTCATGAGGATCGTTACAATTCCAATATAAGGAACAAATCTGAAACAAACAAAAAAACTGATCATCAGATTTTCCCAAGTAAAACAGCTGTTATCATTCGCTGAACATTATCAATATCCTTCACAGACTTACTAATTTTCAGTTCACAAAGGCCATTTGTATATATTATCCTACTTGCTCCTTTCCACAGCCAATGAAAGGGAGTTAGGATTTCACCATTGTACAGATGAGGAAACAGATGATCAGGCCCACAGCACACGGCTGCTTCGTGGGTGAACCACTTCAATCCAGGCCTCAGATCTCCACAGGCCGAGACACTGCCTGAGACTGGGTGTGTCCTCAGGACCCTCAGGAGCTGTCAATCCAGACCAGCAGACAGACAAATAGCCAGAACAAGGTACTTTATTTTAAGTGGTCAAAAAAGTGAGTGTAAGAGCTCTGTTACAAGATTTCAGCACCCTCTCATTTCTCAACCACCTGTAATCTGGTTTGGTCCTCTTAGACTTGAAACTCTTTCAGAACAGTTTTTTGTTTGTTTGTTTGGTTTTTGGTACCGGGGATGGGTTCAAATTCGGGGATTGGTTCGAATTCGGGGATCGGCTCGAATTCGGGTCTTTGGGTTTTCAAGGCAGGCGCCGAAACCACTGAGCTAAATCCCCAGCCCTTCTAAAACAGTTTTAATCACATATGTAGCAATCCAGTCTCAGCCTCCACCTTCTTTGGCTGCCACACCTCCACACCTTTACACTAGCTTTTTTTTCCTTCTTGCCCCCAAAGCTTGTGTCCGCAAAGTAGACAAAACCACCTGTCAAATAAGGACCTGACATTTCTTTTGAGGCATTCCCCTTTGAGAATTTAGGGCATAAAGAAAATTAATCGGGGGCCGGGGATTTAGCTCTGGTTTCGCCGGCTGCTACGCAAGCGCAAAGACCCGAGTTCGATCCCCAGTACCAAAAGAAAAACAGAAAATTAGTTGGTAACACAGACATGAGATAAAAAGGCAGTTAGCAAACATACAACTTTTTTTTAATCTGTCTTTTGTTGCTGGACTCTAGAGCGGCTGCCTGATTCTGTACTTAACCAGACTGTTGTGGAAGAGGAGGGTGGGCTGAAGTGGAGGCTGACCTGTATACACACACTTTTATTCAGGGCACCCACAACCTTTGCACCTTCATTCCAGGGCAAAGGGAGCAGAAACAGAAATTACCGCCCACATAACATGTCCACCATCAAAGTCTCAGGCAAACTTCAAGAACAGATATTTTGTCTTTGGTGAACTTCACTTCTTTTTAAGAATTCCTCTTGGGCCGGGGATTTAGCTCAGTGGTTTCGCCATCTGCTGCGCAAGCGCAAGGACTTGAGTTCAATCCCCGGTACAAAAAAAAAGAATTCCTCTTACTGCCTGTCTCCTGTCCTCACTTCATATCCCTCTTCCCTCTTCCCAGGCAATGTTACCCAGGCTTGTCTATCTGTCTGTCTGTCTCTCTCTCTCTTCTGGCCACTAAATTCCCTCTATGTTGGTGTTAAGAGCTATAATATCTGTTTTCTATTTTTATTTTTCTATTAAAACACTATGTTGCTAATCAATAAGTAGTAATTCTCACCGGCAGAGACTTGTTACCCCCATGCAATGGTACCTCTGCCCAACACAGCCCTTGCTTCCCAACAACCACATAACATAGTCTCTTAGGAGTAATCTATGGCAACTTTTTTTTTTAAAGGCTGGCTTTTCCTTGGCCACTACTGGTGAAATGAAAGTAACCTGATCTTTAGGAGTAACCGCAGAATAAGGCTGCCAGAACACAACAAGTGAGTGTGAAGTCAAACCAAAGATTTCATTACTTGCACAACTGCCTTCCCTCTGTGGACAGAGACAGAGTTGACAATCAAGGGCATAATGCTATCATCAGTCACTGTAAGTTCAAATCACTTGCACTTTCCCCATATTCTGCTCAGATAAACTCATGCTAAAGCAGAGTTACTAATAAGCAGAATGTGGTATAAAACAAGTAAAATAAATGCCACTCACAAAGCTAACTCCAGTGACAGTCTATGCAAGTTAACATCTCAGGTGGAGAGTGGTTAAATAAATTCACTGGGAGTTCTTAGGTCAAAGGGTGTTACTGAGGAAGCAGCCTGGTCAGCAGATGTTTTGGAAGAAAAGAAAGATTAGCCAAAAGACTAGAGAAAAAGTAAGAAAAATATACTGTAACATCCAAGAGGAGTCTCCAGCACAGTTTTATCATATATCAAAAGGGATCTGTATCTGAGAAGTTTGAACCCCAATTGCCAATTTAATATGGGAAGATGCAATGAGCCCAAAAGGGTCACTGTTTCTGGAGAACGACTTGTTTCAAATTAGGTAAAAAGTACATTTTAAAAGCCTTATTCATAGAACTAATTTCAGTCAATAGAGTGCTCAGTTACTCTGACTCTGCTCCTTCCTTGTATGTTTTTTCAAATTTTTTTGTTTTTTGAGACAGGGTCTCGACATGTAGTTCAAACTGGTCTTGAACTCATTATGTAGCCCAGGCTGGCCTCAAACTCGCAGTGATCCTCCTGCTTCAGCCTCCCAAGTGTAGGATTACAGGTGTGAACTACCACGCCCAGCTGATTCCTTGGTCTTCTGCCAACTTTTCATCCCTTTCTCCTATTGTGCTCTACTCTGATTAATAGGACCTTTTGTGTTTTCAATTTCCTCAATTTAGTAAGAATCACCCCATTGAATACTTAAGTGGTCTAGTATTAGTTTTATTGTCTAAAATTATTTTTATTACATGCTGATATGAATGAACCTTGAGAATTAGGACAGGTGAAAGAAACCAGATGGAAGAGACCAAAAATTGTGTAATTCCACTGATATGGAACGCACAGAACAGGCAAATCCACTGTGACAGAAAGTAGATTCAAGAGCTACAGGAAAAAGAAGGGGAGTGACTGCTAGCTAATGAGTGTAGAGTTTTGTTTTGAGGTTGACAGAAATGTTCTGGAATTAGACAGTGATGATTGTACAACCTTGTGAATATACTAAAACCCACTGAGTGTACACTTTAAAATGATGCATTAAAAAAATAAGAGTCAATTTTATATCCCAATATATGAGAATTTTTTTCCCCTCAGAGCTAAGAGCCTAATTCAGGGCTTCATGCATGCTAGGCAAGTGTTCTACTACTGAGCTACATCTCTAGGCCCAATATATGTGAATTCTGTCTCAATAAGTTTAAAAATAATTCTGATTAGGGCCTCAGGCATCAGTGGGCAGTTGTTTAAAAAAACAACACAAGCAATTAAAACAACACTGAAATTCCATTTTACAATAGAAAGAATGGCTATCATCAAGAATAACTGGCCAGGGGTGGTGGCACACCTATAATCCCAGCATTCAGGAGGCTGACAAAAGGATCACTGTGAATTTGAGGCCAGCCTGGGCTACATAGAGTTCAAGGTCAGCCTGAACTACAAAGTTAAAACCCTGTCTTAAACAAACAAAAAAAGAAATAAAATAGTAAATGCTGGTAAGGCAGTGTGGAAATAATGGCATCCTTCCACATTGGTGGTGGAAATTGTAAACTAGTATAACCACTGTATCAGTACAGAGATTCCTCAAAAAACTAAAAACAGAAATTCCAGCTAGGAATTTAGCTCAGTGGTTCCACTGCCTGCCTCATAAGCCCAAGGTCTCTCATCCCCGATACCAAAAACAAAACAAAACAAAAAGAAATTCCATTTGACTCAGCTACTTCCCTTCTACGTATTATCCCAGAGTTAAAGACATCATATAACACCGATCCATGCACATCCATGTTAATAATAGCACAAGTCATAATAGCTCAATTTTGGAAGCAGCCTATATGTCCAGCAACAGATGAATGAATAATGAAATACAGTATTTACACATAATGGAGTATACTCTGCCATACAGTAAGACAAATTTGAGTCATCTGTAGGAAAATGGATGCACCTGGAGACCATAATTAAAATTCTAAGTATAAATAATTTAAAGAACAAAATAAAGAATGGATAATAGAGGAGTCAGGAAGATAGATTATTTGCAAATGGGTAAAGGACCTAGAGATGGAGGAGGAATGGAGGGAAGGAAGGGAATCAAAAAAAATTAAGATGTGTTATTACATACATGGACCAACTCCCCATGGTGAATGCAATCAATCACTATATGCTGCAAAAATGTACTAATCCAAAAAAAATTTTTTAAGCCTGAAATTTGTACCATAGTCACAAACTTGTCTACAGGAAACCAAGGTATGAGTAAGCCTGACTTTTAAATATCAACTTAGTGTTTTATAAGTACACTTTCTACAAAAGACAGTGATATATTACATTATGTGTCAAGGTAAGTGGTGATGTAATCAATGGAAAGTGAATTGTACAGTTGAGACTCTGCCCTCCTGCTGTTCACATCCCAGATGTTTTATACTTCATAGAAACTTACTTAATACAGGGAGTAGCAGACTATTACATTTTATTAAAACCACCAAAAGGTCTATATTTTCAGTTAGGATTTTAGAAACAGCAATAAATATAGTTGGAGATTTTCAAAACTTCTTCACAGACAAATTACTTGAGTAGAAGCCTGGCCCCTCCAACCTTTATAGAATGATGCATCTTCTACTTGACAAAGGCCCAGAGTGGGCAGAGAGTGGTACTAAATACTTAAGAATCAAGACTCACACATGTGGACACTCTGTTAATACTTTTGGAAACGTACATAAAACAGCATGGCAAAATTTGTCAAAGCCTTAAAATATGCTTATGTTTTGTGAGCAATTCCACTTCTTGGAATTTCCTGTGATGCCTGGGCAGAGCCACTGAGATGTGAGTAACAAGGATGTTTATCACAGTACTCACTGCTCACAGTTAAAACACCGGACCGGAACAAGCCAGGTGCAGTGGGCACAGCTGCAGTCCTAGCCACCAGAGGAAGGATCATTTGAGACCAGAAGCTCAAGATCAGCCTGAGCAACTCAGCGAGACCCCAGCTCAAAAAGAGTCCAAACAACAACAACAACAACAACTCCAAAACTACAAACAGTGTAGATAGCAACAGGAAACTACATAGCATTTAGTGAAATAACAAATAGCTTTCTTTGCAAAGGATGATATGGAGATAAATTTATTGATTTGTAACTAAGCTAGTCATTTTGGGGGTGCAGGCGGGTTATAGTGTGATCATTCTTCCCTTACACACAGACTGTGTCGATATGTGTATAAACATGTATACCGTAATTCCTGCAACTTTATCTATGTACATAAAGTCTAAAAGAACATAAACTAAATGGTCTGCAGTATTTATGGAGTTAGATGAACAGGATAATAAAGTGACTTTGTAGTACTAGGGAATCAAATCCACAGCCTCATGTGCTCTACTCCCAAGCTACACCCTCAGCCCCTTCTACATGTTAAAACAGGGTCTCTCTCACACATTGTCCAAATTGTCCTCAAACTTAAGATTCTTGCCGGTGTGGTGGTACACACCTGTAATCCCAGCACTTGGGAGGCTGAGGCAGAAAGATCTCTGAAGTTCAAGGCCAGCCTGGGCTACATAGTAAGTTCAGGGACAGCTTGAACTACATAGCAAGATCCTGTCTCAAAACTGTAACAACAACAACAACCAAAAAACCAACAAACAACAACAACAAATGATTCTCCTCCTGCCTCAGCCTATGATTTGTCCGAGGCAGTGACAACCTCATTTGGACCCTAAGCTAGCTCCCTCATAGGAAATGCAGTTTCCCTGAGGTAGGGGCATACACACCCCACCGGAACCAGCCCTTCAGGAGACAAAACACATAGTATGTTCTAATCCAATCTCCCTCACCCCAATCTAAGCATCTTTCATGTAGGTGCACAGGCAGCGTTCAATTAGCAACAGGACAGGGTTTCTCAGTGTGGTGCCTGCTCACCACTAGTTCTGCAGCCAGTCTATTCTAGCTTAGTAGGACCAGAGGGGCTGACAGGACATGCCATGAGGGACCTACACAGTGAGAAACAGCAACTACCCTTTTCAGAAACACGGGGACAGGAATTTGGATGTGTTCCTTAGGCGACTGGGCTCTGGAGACGCTGCCCACTTACTGCCATCAGTGTGATCTTAGATAAGCACATGAACTTGTCTGTTTCCTCATCTGTGGAATGGGAATCTCAGGGTTGTTTTGAGGTTAAAATGAGGTAATACTTATAAAGCACTTACAGTGAGTCTCTGGTATGTAGTAAGCCCTGACAAAGGTGAGATATTGTTAATACTATTAATAACATTAAGATAGTAACAATTCCATACTTCCTTATACCCATAACTTACAATTCCTGTCCTCCACTGATCTGTTCTCCTGATAAAATCTGAAATAAACAGGCTTAATATAATTTTAAAAATTTCATTTGACCCCATCAATTTAAAGACTAGAAATAAAACAGTATGGAATAAATGAGCATGACAAAACTAAGTTAAATGAACACTGTAACTCAGTAAATCTCTAAGAAGTGAGGCTTCTCAAAGCAGGACTAATTCTGCTCTGGACTCCACAGCCTAGCTGGGCACAGGTATCAGAACACACAAAAGGCACCCAATGACATCTTTGGTTTTTGGCTTTTTGAGACAGGGTCTCGCTATGTAGTCCAGGTTGACCTTGAACTCACTATGTAGTCCAGGGTGGCCTCAAACTTTCGGTGATCCTCCTGCCTCAGCCTCCTGAGTGCTGGGATTGCAGGTGTGTGTTCCAATAACATCTTTTGAGTGAACTGAATCAACAAATGAACTTTTAAAGCTGTCATGTTTAATTTGCCATCTTACCCCTTATATTGTTCTTTTTCCGTAACCCAGTTCCTCCCTCTGGAGTAGTAACCCGAAGGTTTAGATGCATTTGAGGTAACAAAGGACACAGGTTTTTCGGTGGAACCAAGACCAAACTGCCAGGCACTCAGTGTGAAAGATCAGACAGGCCGACCCAAGGGCTATGTTTTGGGAGGCAGGAAAAGCTCAACATGCTCGTTCCCCAATACTCACCCCCGGGCTCTCCCCACGACATCTTTTTTCTCTAGCCAGTGTTGTCCTTGTTTATAGAGGCCTCGATCATCAACAGCATTATTATCTCCTTTGGTCAAAAACTTGATATGGCCATTTTGCCTTAAAAGAGTAAGGGAAACTCAAGTTATCAAGGCATCTGAAAGACAAAATTTTGCTTTCGTTAAGCAAAAATTCCTGTGGTCCTGGGATATTTTATTACCACTCTTAATAATCTTTAACTAGCTAAAAGGATGCTAATTGTGCTGCTTATAAAGATTTTTTTTTAAAAAGTCCAGCATTAAGGAATTGAAATACTATGCAAGGATCAAGAACAATGCTATAAGATGAGCATGGTGGCGGACACCTGTTATCCCAGCACTCAGGAGGCTAAGTCAGGAAGATCAATGCAATAACAAGGCCAGCCTCATCTACACAGTGAGTTCAAGTCCAGCCTGAACTGCATAGTGAGACCCTGTCTCAAAAAACCAAAAATAAATAAAAAGAACAATGCTGTAGAAGAGTACTTACTGAGAGATTATATGAATTTAAATAAAGAAAAAGTGAAAAAATAGCACATACAGTATAATCTCATTTTTACATTAAGATACATATAAATGGGGTCAGGGATTTAGCTTAGTGGTGCAGCACCTGCTTTGCAAGTGCAAAGTCCTGAGTTCGATCCCCAGTACCAAAATGAACAAACAAACAAAAAAGGGGGCCAGAGATTTAGCTCAGTGGTTCTGCTGCCTGACTTGCAAGTGCAAGGTCCCGAGTTCGATCCCTGGTACCAACAAAACAATACAAAACAAAATAAACAAAAAAGACATACATAAATGACATTTTCTGGAAATATAAAGAACAAATATATAAACACATTGAATTGCTCCTCAGTATGTAACTGGCAAAATACAGACTGTGGGAAAACACAGAATGACCAGTTTCTTCAAGTAAGAAATTCTAATTATATACCTAAAATGTACCAATAAAATGAATGAATGAGAAAAAAAAAAAGAAATTCTAAGGAACAAAGAAAGTTGGGGAAGGGTTTCTACCTAGATGAAATAAGAAACTTATAAAGCCACATCAACCAACTGCAGCTGAAAACCTCTTTGGATCTGGATTCAAACAGAAAAAGCTAATATGTAATATGGAATCTGAACAAAGGTTGGAAACAATACCAAAAGATTAGTGTTCATGCACGCTAACAACCTAGTAATTAAGCTTTATAGATATTTACTAATATATTTATATATGACATAACATTGAGGATTTGAGGGGAAGCATATGAGTATAGAATACGGCAGGATTGGCTACATATTAATCACTGCAATGAGGAACAGACACATGGGGTTTCAGTACACTCCTCAGGCTATAAAATCACTAAATTTAAAAAGAACACCAGATGTCGGGTGTGGTGGCAAGTCAGCCTGAACTACACAGGGAGACCTCATCTCAAAATAAAACAAAACAAAACACTCCACAAGATTAGAGCTGGGCATGGTGGCACATGCCTATGATCTCAGCATTAAGGAGGCTGAGGCAGGAGGATTGACTGCCATGAGTTCAAGGCGAGTCTGAATTATATGCATAGTGAGACCCTGTCTCAAAAAACAAAACAAAATAAAACAAAACATCTAGAAGAATAGATCAGGATATAAACAGTCGCTATTTATGGCTTTCTATAGCTAACCATTATCTTATTTTTTTCTTTGCTAGGACTAGTTTTAAAAGGAAAAACTTTTGTTTTTTCTCTTTTTCTGATAGTGTCTTGTTAAATTGGCCTATCTAGGTTTGAACTTGCAATATTTCTGCTTCAGCCATCCAAAGTCCTAGGATTACAGGAGTGCAAGAAACATTCCAATTCTGCAGACATGCCAGGGATGTATAAGAATAGCATCTTGCTTAATCAAAAAAAATTACTAGGGCCAGGGATTTAGCTCAGTGGTGCTGTGCCTGCCTTGCAAGCGCAAGGTTCTAAATTTGATCCCTGGTACCAACCCCCCCCCCCAAAAACCAACCCCAATGGGGGTCTAGGCAAAAAACAAAAAACAAATTACTAATTTACTAAGGAATCATGAAGCTTCGAGTTATTTTATTTTATTTTAGTTTTTTGAGGCAGGGTCTCACTATAGTTAAGACTGGCTTGAACTCGCAGTGATCCTCCTGCTTCAGCCTCTTGAGTGCTGGGATTACAGGTGTGCACCACTATGCCAGAGTCTAGTAATTTTAAAGTTTAATCAAAAGTAAAGCATTTGATCCCTGGTACCAAAAAAAAAGCAAAGCATACTTTACAGTAATAAATACCAGCCTACAATTAATTCAAGTGTCTCTGAGTTAACTACTGAACTAGAAGGAAGAACATTAGCCTCAGTTTTCTACTATTATCCACTCGGATTCTAAACTGGCTCTAGAAACTGGCTCCCCAGATGCTAAATCTGCAGATGAAACTGTACTGGGAGGTGCTGCACACACTAAAGATAGCTAAGTGCAAAAATCACATTAAAAATGAGATTCCAGTTAGGAAAAAATGCAAATATACACAGAGAAAAGTAACCTGGCTGACAATTCAGCAAGTGAAAGAATGTCTGAAAAATCCTGGAGGGCAAAATAGGACAGGTACCAACAGCAGCTGGTCACAAGAGTGAAAGAGTAGCAGGAAGTCAGTTCAACCAGGAAAACACACCAACACCCCAGACGAAGAAAAATAAAATGAGAGAGGAAGAGAAAGAATAGGAAACCGGAAATCTTCCAAGGGAAGGGAAGGAATGCTACAGATCTGGGCTATTCCTAAAGACTTGATTTGACAGGAAAATACCAAAACAAAACAAACAAACAAAATCAAACATCCAATTTCCCCCTAGTGGCCTGCAGTTAGAGAGAAATCACTACAGCTTTTTTTTTTTTTTTTTGGCACGGGGTGGGGAGGCGGGATATCAAACTCAGGACCTTGCGCTTGTGAGGCAGGCACGGTGCCACTGAGCTAAATCCCCGGCCCTGCTATAGCTTTTTAAATTGCATAAATTTTCTTCATCTGCTCAATACTGGTAGTGTCAAGTATTTTGTTTTTGTACTGCGAATCAAACTCAGGGTCTCTCGCTTGCCAGGTAGGTACTGCACCGCCAAGCTACATCCCCGGCCCCTGGTGGTATCAAGTTCTTTATAGATTTATAAAGACCTACTCCAGCACTTCATAACTGATAAGCTCAAAACCCTAATCAGAAATAACTTACACAGGATTTATCCCTTGCTAGCAGAGAGGCCAAATATTTAATATTATCTTCCTTCAAAGAGGTCAGAGCTTTTTTTGGAGGGGCAGTCCTGGAGGCTGAACCTGGGGCCTTCACCACTGCGCTACCACCTCAGCCCTTATTTATGTTTTATTGAGACAGGTTTTTGCTAAGTCACTAAATTGTCCAGTGTGGGCTCAATCTTCATGCCTCCCAAAGTGCTGGGCCTACAGGCATTTGCCACCATGCTCAGCTGCTCAAAGCTTTTAAAATTTAACCCACCCATCACAATACTGTGACATCAGGAAGATGAAATAACCACGTCACAGATGAGAAAAGAAGACCCCAAAAGCCAAATGCAGGTGGAATAATGTATCTGTCTTCAAGGAGTAAACAATGGTTGAGGGCTGGGGATTTAGCTCAGTGGCACCACACCTGCCTTGCAAGCGCAAGGTCCTGAGTTCCATCCCTGGTACAAAAAAAAAAAAAGCAACGGTTGATATATGCACACCCATGTTTATAGAAGCACAGTTACACACGTTTAAATATCATTGTTTCTCTGGTGTGAGAAACTGAAAGTGGAAGTAAAGACTAAAATGTATAATAGATATTGGGAAATGGGAAGAAAATGTTCAAATGGGAAGTAGAAAGAGGGAGGAGGGACAAAGAAAGGGACAAGAAAAAAGTGAAAATAGAAGGAAAAAATGGAAACAAACCTTTTGTACATAGGAAGGGGAGGGGGCATATGGGGAAGGGGAAATGGGACAATATAAAATTTGTTTTTAAATTTCTTAAAAATTAAAAAACAATGGTTGGCAGTCCCCCCCCCCCCCTTCTCCTCCTTCATACAGGATCCTCCTATGTAGTTCTGGCTGGCTTTGAACTCATTATGCAGCCCAAGGTGGGCTTAAACTCCTGAGTGCTAGGATTAAGGCACGTGCCACCATGCCCAACTAGCTAGCTTTCTCTCTTTAGCTGGGACTATAAGGGCCTGCCACCAAGTGCAGGCTTCTTTTTTTTTTGGTACTGGGGATTAAACTCGGGTCCTTGCGCTTGTGCAGCAGGTGGCGAAACCTCTGAGCTAAATCCCCGGCCAAGTCCAGGCTTCTTTAAACACAGAAATATCAACTCCTTCATAAAGTGGTAACAATAAGACAATATATATTTAGAGCTTTCTCCTAGTTAACACCCTAAATCAACATGACTGTTCACTTTCTCTGTATCCTCCAGGACATCTCCTTTTTCTCATTTCTTCCTTTCCCTATCAAAGTTTTTCTTCACTAGAATCTCCCCAGTTCTGGAAGGGAAGGAGAGGAGTATGTAGCTGGATTGGGACCACAGACCCAGAAACGTTTTTTAATTCATCTTCCTGACCTCTTCATATTCCAGGTGAGGAAACTAAGACCCAGAGAGGAGAAAGTTTTTGCTCATTGTTACACCTCACCTCCATCCTGAAGTGATCATAAAGTCCCTAAACAAGATTCAGCCAAATGTGGTGGAACACAACTGCAACCCAGCACTCAGGAGGATAAGGGAGGAAGATTGCAAATTTGAGGCCAGCCTGGGCTACATAGTGACACTCTGCCTCAAACCGACTGCTGGGTGCAGCGGCACATGCCTATAATCCTAACTCTGGGAAGCTGAGGCAAAGAGGAACACAAATTCAAGTCCAGCCTGGGACTTAGCAAGACTCTGTCTTAAAATGAAAAGTAAAATTTAAAAAAATGCTAGAATGTAGCTCAATGTGAAGGCTTTGGGTTCAATCCTCTATTCAGCAAAAAATAAACATAAGACTATATTTAGAAAAGCAAGTTTTCTGGGTCTGGTAGCGCATGGCTGTAATCTCAGCACTCAGGAGGCTGAGGTAGGAGGATTGCTGTGAGTTTGGGGCCAGCCTGGGCTACATACTGGAGTTCAAGGGCAGCATGAACTATACAGTGAGACCCTGTCTCAACCCCCCGCCCAAAAAAAACCACACAAAAATCACCCCCCCAAAACAAGGAAAAGTAACTCTGATTTCAAATTTATTTTGTTTTTTTGAGACAAGGTCTTGCTATGTATTCCAGGCAGGCCTTAAATTTACTATGTGGCCTGCCTACACCGGCCTCAAACTATAGGTAATACTCCTGCCTTAGCATGTGCTTCTATGCCCAGTTCCATTTCAGAAATTTTGATTTTCAAAGTTGATAAATTTACTCTTATTTGAAATGTCTGTTAGATTTCTTTATGGATTTTTTTTGGTACCAGGAATCAAACTCAGGACCTTGTGCTTTCGAGGAAGGCAGCAGAACCACTGAGCTAAATCCCTGGCCCTGGATTTTTTTTTTAAAGACTGGGCTACCTTATTATATTATCCCATAATATCCTGTTTAGAATTAATCATTGTATCATGGTTTTGGGAGTTATACATACAGTACAGACTTACCAACTGGTAAGAAGTAAGAAAGAACTGAGACCTACTTATGGAAAAATCTCCAGGGAAAGAGATGAACAATAAATAACTGTTTACAGCTTTCCAAATGTCACCAGGTGGTCAGACATTCACAAAAATGGGCTGGAAGAAGGTCTTAGGTCCTTATACTTTCACAATCTTTATGCTATCAAAATTAAATACCACAAAACAAACAAAAATACTAAAAAATGGAGAAGATGTATTTCACACATACTTTTCATGAATCTTCAAGACTCGGTGAACTATAGGAATCTCTCTTCCTTCTATTCTAAAAACAACAATTTCCCCCACTCGTATGGGATCTTCAACTCGATTTGTTAGGAAGAGAAGGTCTCCTCTGTGAAATGCAGGTTCCATGCTGCCGCTGAAAGGGAAAGAACAGAACAGCAAAAGGAAAGTAGGAGATTACATTTACTTCCAAAAGTAGACATTGATAAAGTAGCACCTTTATAGTACAGGAGATGCTGTAACAACCCCATCAGCATAAATTAGTGTTATTCTCACATACAGTCTCCTAAGACTAATAAATGATTTTTTTTTTTTTAGTTATAAGCCTTTGCTAAACTAGTTCCATGTCACGCATTACTATTCAAAGAAGCTTAAGTCTTGAAAAGGGCAGTGTTAGTAACTCCTTAACCTTTGAAAATTTCAAATGACAAACAATACAAGAGAATGAACTTTAAAAACACTGCCCTTATTCTCACTTCATCTGAAAACACTAAACATATTCAAATGAAAACTGGATCATCTTCTTTTGCCATTTATAAAGATACAGACCGAGATGACCTTACAGGTTCAAACCAGTGCAGAGGAAAACAGCTCATCAACAGTCAGTACAAAGATAACATTGTGTTATCAATTTATTTTTAAAACAGAAAGAAAATGAAGGACTAGAGCAAAGATTTTTGCTTAAGAATGTCAGAAACCAGGAAAGCATTCAATTTTATGGTAAAGTGAGCAAATGTCTACAGAGCATCCTTCCTCTACCCCACACCAAGTTCTAAAAAGATCTTATATCTGCATCGATATGAACTCTTTTATTCTATGAAGATGAAGCCCTGCAGTGTATTTTCAGGAACTTAGGGCTCCAGTTTTCAAGCACAATAGCTTTTGTAAGAAGAAAACAGACAGGAAATAAAATTAAAAACAGGAATAATGTCAAGGTACAAATATTTTTGAAGACTGTCATCCTTCGATATAAAGGGATAACAGCACATGGTGTTTCCCGGAACTGCTGAACATTGGAACAACCTGGGAAATTTAGCCCAGGGGATATGCCAAACCATTTACATTAGAATGCCTGGGAAAGTGAGGAAGGCATTTTACAACCCCCCCACCCCTCCCACCGCAATGGTGTCACCTGCCTGTAATCCCAGCTACTTGGGAGGCTGAGAAGGGGGGCTGATTTGAGCAAAGGAGTTTGAGACCAATCTGGGGAACAAAGTGTGGCTCTGTCTCAAAATAAAAAATAAACAAAAAAACCAAATAGCCAGGCATGGTAGTGCAGGCCTGCAATCCTAGCACTCTGGCAGGCTGAGGCAGTAGGACTGCAGGTTCAAGCCCAGCCTGGACAACTTAGTAACCCTGTCTTAAAATAAAAATAAAAAAGGCTGGGGATGTAACTCTGTGCAAAGGCCCTGGATTCCATCCCTAGTACTAGGGAAAAAAAATCCCTGATGATTCTATTGTACAACAAAATTTAGAAACTACTAGGAATGTAGATTTAGTGCAATTTTTATTCTCTTTTTTATTATTTATTTATTTATTATTATTTTTTTTTTGCAATTTTTATTCTTAAAGCTTTTGTTAGTTTCTCACAGGGCAGCAAGTGCTCTTTTTCAGAAGGTATTCAGTTTGAAGATGGACCGTTGTTTGACAATTACAGAAGATTATTTTAGACACAAACTTTTCAAGTTTTTACTTTAATTCTTTTTTTTTTTTTGGTACCGGGGATCGAACTCAGGTCCTTCCACTTGCGAGGCAGGCGGCAGAACCACTGAGCTAAATCCCCGGCCCTTTACTTTAATTCTTTAAAGCAGCAATACTTTTTCTTCAAATAAAATCATATTTGAAAAAGTATATAAAAACAGGTAAGCCAGGTGTGGTGATGCACACCTGTAATTCCCCACTTGGGAGGCTGAAGCAGGAGGATCCAGTGAGTTGGAGGTCAGACTGGGTTACAGAGTGAGTTCAAGGCCAGCCTGAATTACACAGTGAGACTCTGACTCAAAACAAAACAAAACAAACCAGATAAAAGCTGACTTGCTCTGATTAAATCATCTTTATTGAGCATTTACTGTATGCAAAGTGCTATTTTAAGGTTTTTCTTTTCTTTTCTTGGCAGTAATGGGCATTGAACCCAGAGGTGCTCTACCTTTAGGCTACATTCCCAGCCTCTTTTACTTTGAGATAGGGTCTAAACTGCCCAGGCTGGCCTTAAACTTGGGCTCCTCCTGCCTCAGCCTTCTGTGTAGCTAGGATTACTCTACTTATGCTAAAAATAATCTTCAAACCAACTCTATGATGTAGGTAGTACTATTATTCCAGCTAACACACAAGGAGACTGAGCCTGACAAGGGCTAAAGTTGCACATAAATAAAATGATACAAGTTGGGCCAGGAATTTAGCTCAGTGGCGCTGCACCTACCTTGCAAGTGCAAGGTCCTGACTTCGATCCCCGGTACCAAAAAAAAAGATACAGGTGAGATTTGAACCAGGGGAATCAGGGGAATCAGTAGATTTGAACCAGTAGAATCTACTGTCACTGTGCTAAACTGTCTCTGAGCCACTGCAGAATTTTAGGCAGGGAAAACCATAACTGTGTATGTACCAGAGATCCTTTCAAAAGCTATTACACAAAAGACACTCTGTACTTGGTAAGTTAATGAGCAAACTGGAAAATATGAGAGTAGACCGGGAGACCAGCTGTTCAGGTATTATAATAATAGAATACTTGGTCATTATAATTGAATACTTGTTAACTATTGAAAATGTTATGTAAAACTCTTTATAAACATGGATATACACAAATAATAAGAAAAATAGAGGATGCACATACATAATTACTTCAAATATGTAAAAAATGTACATGAAAAGGAGACTAAAATGTTAATAGTGATTATATCTCAGAATTATGGGTAATGGTATCATCTAGACTTTTTGTGTGTTTTCTACATTTCCTCTAATGAAAATATATTAACTTTTTCTGATTATAAAAGCATTTCTTTAAAGGTCACTACAATAGTGCACGCAGGAAATGATGAGGACCTAAAATAGAACAACAGGGAGAACAACTAATGTGCTAGAATGGAGAGAGAGAAAATAACAAAATTGGCCAAATAGGTAGAAGGGAGAATAAAGAATGCCTTCTTGGTTTTTAACACTGGCAATTATAGGGGACCCTAGAGTTACAACCAGCCTGACGTACAAACAACTTGGGTTATGACCAGAATTTGAGTTTTAACTTAAGACCAAAGTCTTGAGTTATGATCTAAATGCCGGCCACTTGTGCTTCCAGATGGTCTCAGATACAGGTTTAACCCTTAAAGAGTTCTGGAAGGAACATTACAACATTGTTTCCTGTGTGGGGCTGAGAAATCCTGGGGTAGTGTCTCTCTACGGCACTGAGATCTGCCTGTGTACAGAAGAGACTTTGAAGACTTGTAGAGGAGCCTGAGCCTTCACTGACCAACCTGAGTTACAACCAGCCCTGGGGAACAAAGTGAGTTTGTAAGTCAAAGGCCCACTGTAAGCAGGTCATAGTGATAGTGACAGAAATAGAAGAGAAAGATTCTGAGTAAAAGAGATGAATTTCACTTTTATTAATGTAATGTCGCATGCCTGGTCAACATCCAGAACAAGTGAACACGAGTGGCTACACTTCAGGAAAGAAAGGGTGGTGAGAAACAAAAAGTCGAGGCAGTAGGATCCCAAGTTCAAGCCCAGCCCAGGCAACTCAATGAGACCTTGTCCCAAATAAAAATAAATACATAAATGGCTAGGGGTGTGGCTCAGTACCAAGGCCACAGGGTCAGTCCCCAGTATCCACCCCCCAAAGAAACAAAAAGATTTAGGAATTTAGAAATAGAGGGCAATTAAAAACATATACAAGTTATGTAGTGAGAGGACCATTTAAAAGTTTCATTGTTATTAATTTTTTTTTTTTGGGGGTATCGGGGATCCAACTCGGGTCCTTGTGCTTGGCAGCAGGCGGTGAAACCACTGAGCTAAATCCCCGGCCCCTTGTTATTAATTTTTTGAGGGTATGGTGCTGGGGACCAAACCCAGACCCAGGGCCTTGAGCATGCTGGACAAGCACTCTACCACTAAGCTACACCCTTTGCCTGAGAGGACTATTAAAGGAATAAACTGGGGAAAACTTTTTAAACATTAAGTAAATTACAAAAGGACTTCCTATGAGCACCTGGTTAAATTATACTTTCAAATTTAATGTATCCATCATGACAAATTTAATTTTTTTTAACTGACAAAAACTGTACATATATACGGGGTACCATGTGATGTTTTCACACACATGTTATACAATGTTTAAATTAGGGTAAATATATCTATCTCTTCAAATATTTATCACTTCTTTGTGGTAAAAACATTCAAAATCCTTTATTCTTGCTTTTTTGAAATATATAGTACATTACCATTACTTATAGTCAACCCATCATGTAACAGAACACTATAACTTATTCCTTATAACTAGAATTTAGTACTCATGGACTATAGTACTCATGTACTATAACTTAATACTTTCCCCACCCCTCCTGTCCCCTCCTGTCCTAGGTAGCCAGCATTCTCCTCTTAAGAGGGATCATATGCTATTTGTCTTTCTGTGCTCTGCCCTTCTTTTTGGTGGTAGTACTGGGGATTGAACCCAGGGCCTTTACTCCAAGCAACATCTTCAGACCTTGTATACTTTTTATTCTGACACACAGTCTTACCAAATCATAAGTTCCCCATATAGGGCTCAAACTTGCAGTCTTCCTGCCTCAGCCTCCTGAAGTGCTAGGATTACAGGTGTGCATTATCATGCTATGGTCAACTTATTTTATGTAACATAATGACTACCCGGTCCATTATATTGTTTCAAATGACAGGATTTAATCCTTTTTTGGGCTGAATAGTATTCCATGGTTTATAGGTGTATCACATGTTCTTTATCTATTGGTTATTTGATGGACACTTAGGTTGTTTCCATTTCCTGGCTAATGTGAATAGTGCAGCAATAAACATAGAGTGCAGGTGTCATCTCAACATACTGATTTCATTTCCACTGGATGTACACCCAGTAATGGGACTGCGGGATCATATGACAGTGCTACTCTTAATTTTCTGAGGAAGAAAATTTTAGAAGTTACATAAAATACAGGCTAATTTTTTTTTTTTTTTGGTACTGGGGATCGAACTCGGGACCTTGTGCTTATGAGGCAGGCGGTGGCACCACTGAGGTAAATCCCTGGCCCTAGGCTAGTATTTTTAATGAACTTCAGCTCTATAAAGGGGAAAAGTCAGTTTTAAATGTTATCTGAAACTTAAGTCAATAAAATAAATATGAAAGTACTTGTCCTTATTCCCAAGGTTTCACAAAAATCCTAAAGCGCCTTCTGTCAGCATGATCCTCTGAGGCACATTTGGTTATAGGTAAAAATTATATTCCTTTAAGTTTCACAAAACCCTGGCCAGGTAAAACCTACCTGGCCACCCTATCCCATAAAGTTGCACCTTTCTCTAAAGACAGCTCTTCCTTCCTCTTGACCAGGTTCTCCCCTAATACTGATTGCTCTTAATTTCCTTGCTTTCTTGGCAATCAGAAGAACTTAGTATACAAGTACCCTTGCTAAGCCAGGTGACGTAGTGCCCACCTGTAATCTCAGCAATTGGGAGGGTGAGCCAGGAGGATCCCATGAGTTCAAGGCCACCCTGGGCTACATGGTGAGTTCAAGGCCAACCTGAACTACACAGTGAGACCCTGTCTCAAAAAACCCAAAAAACTTGCTACCAGTTAATTTAGTCCAAATATCACTTTTATGTACCAACTAATAGTACATATATTCTGTAAGTTTGCTACATTCAGGATTCCAATGTTTTGAGCAAGTCCTCTTGTCTAATTCTATTAAATCTACCACCGCAGGTTACAGGTCCATTGTCCTTTGTTATGGCTTTTGTCTAGCGGTCCTCCCAAAGTCTCATGCAGTTGTAGACAGGGCTTTTTCAGAGGTGGCTGAATCTAGATTGTGTGATTGGTTCATGGTGATGCTAGGATTAAGGGTGGGTGATTACTAAATCAGACTGCTGATTGGTTTGGCACAACCCTAATCCTGGTAGCCTAGATGCAATTTTGTCTTATCTCTTGCTTACTTTGCCACCTTCTGCCCGCCATGAACTGTTTCTCCTCTGTGATGCCTGTCTGCCATGCTACCCTGGCTTGGAGCCAGCCGATTATAGACTGAAACCTCTGCAATCTGTGAGCTAAATAAACCTCTCCTCCCTTAACTTGTGGGTTTTGGGTATTAGGTTCCAGCAGTAAGAAAAGTAACTAGGACATCCTTCAATATCTGCCCTGAGGGAATTCTACCTGAAATGACCCTAGAAGAATCTCTTCCAGAAGCCTCCCCAGGCTCTCTCTCTATTCCTTTTCTCCAGAGTGCCAATTAGTGTGGCTTCTTTATCTGACAGAAATCAAAGCTTCCACTGAATAAGATGAGGAACTTAGGGCCACATATTTTATTTTTTGCTGTTGGGTTTTTTTTTTTTGGTACTGGGTATTGAACTTAGGACCTTGAACTTGCAGGGCAGGCACAGTGCCACTGAGCTAAATCCCCAGCCTTGTTGGTTTTTATTTTGAGGCAGGGTCTCACTATGTAGTTCAGGCTGGCCTTAAACTCACTATGTAGCCTAGCCTGGCCTCAAACTTGCGGTGATCCTCCTGCCTCAGCCTCCCAAGTGCTGAGATTACAGGCATGCATCACCACACTGAGTTCTAGAAAGGATTTGAAATAGAGTATTAACCACAAAATAAGACAGTGCTATGATGGTTCAATAAGATAACCATATGGCAAATTCTCCAAAAATGAGTTGCTAGGGGCTGGGGATTTGGCTCAGTAGTTTCACCACCTGGTGCGCAAGTGCAAGGACTGGAGTTCAATCCCTAGTACCAAAAAAAAAAAGAGTTGCTAAATTAGGTTTTAAAATTACAATGTATGAGGGCCGGGGATTTAGCTCAGTGGCACCGCACCCCCTCACAAGCGCAAGGTCCTGAGTTTGACCCCCAGTATCAAAAAATAAATATATAAAAATAAAACATATGATTGAAAAAATAGGGAAGGAGGCAGAGTAAAGAAAAAAAATTCAGTATTATTTGTCACCTTATGAGACAGTACTAATACCTTCAAAATTCCTGAAGTCTAGTTTAGAAGTAATTAGTAAGGCTTCTGAATTAACACTGAGGACATGCTGCAGTAAAACTCATTTGTGGAGGTACTATAAAATCTAATGAACTAACAATACCAGGCCTGGTGTATCAAAGTGAGCAGTGTAAGACAGAAGAATTTCAGGAAAATAAAGTGCAAGGAAACATTTTTTTATGGGATGAACCAAAAATAAAGCTCTCCTAGTAACCTTTTTATGGAAAGGTCATAGGCCTTTTGGGGCTCTGATAGGGTGCATCTAACAAGGTTGAAAATTTCTCACAATTGAGAAGTACTAACTAATTTTCTCCCAGGCCCACTTCTGAGAAAGAGTAGTTTCTAAGGGACTGACATGCTAGTCACTCAGTATCTCAATTTTCCTCCAAGCAATGCCATGCAATTCCATGCCTTGAAAAGAAAAATTAATTATTACCTGAGCACCACTACAATTGGACTTTCACTTCCAGTTATTACCATTAACCCCTTCCAGATCATTAGTGCCGAGGAGACAATCATTCCAAAATTTAGGACTTGATAATACAGCTGTAGGAACAAAAGAGAAGAAATCAGATCCACCATTCTCCCCCCCTCAGAAAAGCAACAAGAGCAGTATCTAAGTTTCAGGTGGAACTCAGGGCAGCTGAAGTCCTGAGACATTCTTTTTTTTTTTTAACTTTCTTTTTTTTTTGGTACTGGGGATTGAACTCGGGTCCTTCTGCTTGCAAGGCAGGCAGCGCAACCACTGAGCAAGATCCCTGGCCCTCCTGAGACATTCTTTAAAATATTTTAATAATTAAACCATCACCTCTCAGAACAGCCCTCTTTCTCTCACTGACAGTTCCCCTATACTCTGCTTTATCTGCTACACCACCAGCTACATTTAGGCATTAAATTAATATTTCCAAAACTTTTCACATAAATTCTTTCATTTGGGCTTCACAACCATCCAGCTTCAGTTCACATCAAGCTACATAACAGCCAATGTAATGGATCTCAGATTTTAAAACCTTCTAGTACGTAATTTTCTCCAGTAGTTATAACCACAGGATAGTCAACATTTAACTCCATGCCCTCATTTACAGTTGAGAAAATCTGACTCAGAGAAGAGACTTCATCAAAGTCCTGCAGCTCCTGAGTCACATGACTTTACGACCAGCCCCCCCCCCCCCCGATTCTTTGTGGAGCTCCTTGCAACACCCAATGGGTCAACATCTGTTCAGGTTGACTGGGGGTGGAGGTGGGGGTGGGCAGAAGATTGCCAACTCTGAGGAGCCGGAACATCTTGAAGATGGGATGTTTTGCCAACTCTAGCAGAGATGGGTCTTACAAGGGGGAAAACAAGGAAGCTTCCTAAGGGATAATCAGATAAAAATTATTCAGCCAAACTGTCACCATCCCTATAACCTGCCTTGCTACTTAAACATCTGTGCTCAGCAGAAATCTATGCCTTTGTTCTTCCTCAATAAATCTGGGAGTTTGAGTCAGTTTGGGGCTCCATTTTGGTGGGGTCCCCTGACCCTCCTCAAAGATATTCTTTGCCTCTCATGTTTTTCACTCATCTCTCTATGAGGGTTTGCTGGCCCGAACCCAGCATTCTTCAACGTGTAACTTCCACTACTCCACAAATTCTGTCATAATGTCAATAAGCAGACACAATCCCAGACAGGCATTTCGATTGAGGGAAATAATGTAAGCTAAATATGTTGGGCCAAGACTGGAAAATGGGTACAAGCAGAAAAGGATGGCTAGACAGCACAGCAAACAGTTCCAGTTCAAGGCAAAAGAGAATGATGCTGGCCACTGTGCTATTTGCAGGTGGCCTGCCCTCATTCTGTAGGGCGTGCTTCTGTTCCTACTTTTACTTGGCCCAAACTCACTCTGCAGAGCCTATTTCTTTTCTAACTTTAATAAAACTTTGCTACTGCTTAAAAAGAAAAAGGTGCTTAAAAAGTACTGGTAGAAATCTGAAATCCTGTATTAAGGTCAGATTATGGAAAACTTTGCCAGGCATCCACACCTGTAATCCCAGGACTCTGGCTGACGTAGGACTGCAAGTTCCAGGCCTGCCTAGGAAACTTAGTGATACAGTGACATCTATCTTTAAAAGGGAGGAATTAAAAACAATAAAAGGTGGGGGTAGGTTGGGGAGGTACTTTAGCGTAAGGCTCCGGGTTCAATCCCCAGTACCAAAAAAAAAAAAGATCCTTAAACGTAGGATTGAAAATATAGGCCTGAGAACCGGGGATTTAGCTCAGTGGTTTCGCTGCCTGCTGATCTGCTGTGCAAGTGCAAGGATCTGAGTTTGATCCCCAGTACCGGAAAAAAAAAAAAAAAAGAAAGAAAATATAGGCCTGAAAAAACATTCACAATATACTTTAAAGTAGAAAAACCAAAGTTTCAAAAATACATACAAGATAAGCTCATTTTCACTATTTTAAAAAATATAGAAGCTAGGCAGGAAGATCACAAGTTCAAACCCAACCTGGGCAACTTAGTGACTTACCAAGAGCCTGTCTCAAAATAAATAATAAAAAAGGGCTGAGGGTGTAGCTCAGGGCAAAGGCTCTGGGTTCAATCCTAGGACTGACTAAAAAAGGAAAAAAAAAGAATTAAATAAACTAACTATATTAGTGGTTATGAGATAGGAGACTAAGATGTGGGAGGCCCGGGGATTTAGCTCAGTGGCACTGCGCCTGCCTTGCCAATACAAGGTCCTGAATTCAATCCCTGGTACCAAAAAAAAAAAAAGTCACATATGAATTATTGTTGGAAATAAAGGAGTAACCAACATTAAAAAAATTAAAAAAAAAAAAGATGTGGCAAAGCTAGCTGGGGAAGCAGGCCCAATCTGTTAATTAAAAGATCCCAGAACATATATATGCAGAACAATTCCCAAAGCCCTGCAGGTGGGCTTCTTGTGAGAACTCAAGCAATAGGATGGTTTCCAAAAGGATGGCCTGGACCAGACATCAGCCTGAGATGTGGGATCCTGGCACTGCCTCTCAGGACCCATATGAAGTTCTTGTGGGTTTCCTTGAGATTTGGATGGTATAAAAGGACACAGGTGCCAAGAAGAGCTTGCTATTGTGGCTTTCCTCACGCTAGCCCACCCTGCATCCTTCTGGGTGTACAGTATACCTGGCAAAGTCACAGTTCAGTTTCTGGCCTCGGTCATTAACAGATTTTTCCTTAGAACCTAACTAAAAATTGTTTGCAGAAACCCCCGCAATTTCTCAGAAACCACAAATATCCTTGCAATTGTTTTTTTTAGCAGGAGGTTTGCAAGTAGCCAATCTAAAAGCATTATTCAGTTCTCCTTGCTGCTGACTGGCTGCTGCCCTGTAACCCACCTCTGGCAGATGCATCAGCATTCCTGCATCATAACAAGTTGCTGTACCAAGTGTAGCTACCTCAAGTATTCTGGATTTGTTCTTCTTCTTTTTTTTTTTTTTCCTTTTGGTACCGGGGATTGAACTTGGGTTCTTGCGCTTGTGCAGCAGGAGGCAAAACCACTGAGCTAAATCCCCAGCCCATGGATTTGTTCTTCTTAAAGCTCTAAGATCCCTGAGATGCCACCAAAATGCCCTGCACATTCTAAAGCCTTTATTAATACAGTATTTTATTAAATTAAATTACATAACTGCAGGAGACAGCATATTTAGGGGTTTTTTTTGGGGGGGGGTACCGGAGATTGAACTTGGGACCTTGGACTTGGGAGGCAGGCAGCAGCACCACTGAGCTAAATCCCCAGCCCTCAGGGTTTAAACTATAAAAATAGACATTTATAGGCATTTTTCTGACCATATCTGAAATTCGCTGTTTTTCACAATTCATGGGTACTTTAGGAACTCCAAGAAGTCTGGGGATTCACTATACTTTTATCTTGTTTTTTTCCTCTTTTACTGTGCCCAAGCTGGCTCTCCAGAGCCAGTTTCTCCTTCACTCTTCACTTTTACCCTTTTTTTTTTTTTTTTTCTGATGCTGGGGATTGAACTCAGGATCTTGCTCTCGCCAGGCAGACATGGTGCCACTGAGCTAAATTCCTGGCCACTTTTACTTTTTAAAATAAACTTTGTCACTGCTTTTTGCTTACTGCATTTGATTCTTTGTTTGAGGTAAGAACCTGGACTCCAACTCCAGAAGGAGATACAAGCACCAAAAATCTCAGGAATGATTATTTGGCAATCCATTTTTATTTGTTTTTTGGTGGTTTTTTTGTACCAAGGATCGAACTCCAGTCCTTGTGCTTGTGGGGCAGGTGGCGGAACCACTGGGCTAAATCCCCAGCCCCTGGCAATCCACTTTTAGAAGGAGCTACCCAGTAACAGTTACATGTAGGAGCATGATATGTATTATGCATTTTCATTTCATTGCTTATCCATACTTCCTACTTTTTAAATCAATTTTTCTATCAAAATATTACATACATAAATATATAATAACAGTAATATTCTAGCCATGGGAGGTCATCTACAGTAAACATTTTCATGTCTTGTAGCGATTTCTTCTGGTGTTTACCCTCATGTTTCAAAAAACTAATTGTTTCTCCTGTTTCATAACAAGCAGTTAATAGATACTCTACATTTATGATGATGAATTCAGAGTTCTTGCATCATTTTCTATTTTTTCCCTACTATTAATCTATTTTTCCTCAAGACTGAAAAATTATCATTTATTTTTATAAATGAAGGTAATATCTGGAAGGATACATAGGAAATAGAGACAGTGGCTGTCTCTGGGAAGAGGAACTAAGTCAGATAGAAAAAAAAGCACTATATTACTAGTTTATTTGTGTTGAAAAGAGTCATGTTATTATGTTTCTTTTTTATGAGTTTTTTTGGTTTTTGTCTTGTACTCTGAGTTAACCACTTTGAAGATAATGATATGAAAGTGTTTTGTTTTTTCATAAAATAAAAAAGATTAATAAAACACACCTGACAGGTGTGGTGGTGCACACCTGCAGTCCCAGCCCTTGGGAGGCTGAGGCAAGAGGATTGCTGAGAGTTTGAGGCCAGCCTAGGCTACATAATGAGTTAGGCCAGCCTGACCTGCATAGAGACTCTATCTCAAAACAAACAAACAAACAAAGAATAAATAAATAAAACACACACCCAGTGAATTATCTTTTTTAAAAAAAATGTAGCTTCACAGGGCATGGTGGTACATACCTGTAAGACCAGGAGGTTAAGGTGGGAGGATCCCTGTGAGTTCAAGGTCAGCCTGGGCTACATAGTGAGATCAGCTTGAACTACAAAGCAAAACTCTGACTTACAAAAAAAAAAAAAAAAAGTTGCTTTGTGTTTTTTACAATTTTTACTATACGCAAGTATCACCTATTCAAAAATAAACTGCTTAGGGGCTGAGGATGTAGCTTAGTGACCCTGCACCTGCCTGGCAAGCACAAGGTCCTGAGTTTGAGTTCCAGTACCAAAACCAAAACAAACAAACAAAAAAAACCAACCCACAAAATGCTTAGGGAGTTGAGGGTACAATTCAGGGTTCAATCCATAGCACACACACATCTAAATGAAAGAAGCCAGGGCCAGAGATTTAGCTCAGTGGTTCTGCTGCCTGCCCTGGAAGCACAAGGACCTGAGTTCGATCCCTGGTACCAAAAAAAAAAAAAGTTATGAGAAAAGAAAGAAGCCAGCCCATATGTACACCTGTAACCCTAGCACTTGGGAAGATGAGGCAGGAAGATCACAAGTTTTAGGCCAGCCTGGACTACATAGTGAAATCTTGTCTCAAAAACCAAAATAACAAAAAAGCTGTTTTGGTTTATTTTGTTCAGTTCATGCTAATGGCCAGAACACTATCTGACATCCCAATGAAGTAATGTCTTCCACAGCAGGACAAAAAAGAAAGAAAGCAAAGGAAAAAACACTTTTTGTCAGGCACAGGTGTAAATATTTGCTGTCCTGTGAAAAATGGAGTAGTGTGAGCATGTGATTATCTAAACCACTTACAGTGAGAAAACAGGCACAGAGAGTATATAATGAGGCACTCGGCTGCACAGCTATGGCAGTCAAGAGCAGCAACTACTATGACTCAGGCCTCCTACATTTCATGTCTGCATGATGATGACTTTTCAAAAGAGAAAAACTTTTTTTCATTCAGATGATTGAAATGAGGAAGTGGAACAGGAATTGACAAAATAGGGAATGAGCTGGTAAGAAGCAATCACGGCCAACCAGAGGACAAATGGTCAGGAATTCAGCTTCGACTCCATTTTCCAAACTTCTCATGCTAAAAACATCAACAGCACCAGTTAGGACAACAGACTTTGGCCCCAGTCTACAGCCTCTAAGGGAAGGGTTGTACAATTCCAAAGAAACTACAATATATGGTTCCATGATCCCTAATTCAGTCATTTAGCAGGGCAGATGTGTTTTAAAATTCAGAATCAGCCCAATTTTGAAAAGCTAATACCCACATGTACCATGTATACATAAAACTTAATTCAATCACATTTAAGATTTCTGCCACAAGCAGGGTATGGTGGTATACACCTATAATACCAGCTACTAGGGAGGCTGAGACAGATCACAAGTTTGAGGCCACTCTGGGCAAATGACAACCCATCTCAAAATAAAACTTAAAAAGGTCTAGGGGTCTAGCTGAGTGGTAGAGAACCTGCCTAGCATGTGTGAGGTCCTGGGTTTGATCCCCAGTACTGGGAGAAAAAAATTCTGCAGCAAAAAATAAAAATCCACAGTGAAATAAAACTGAAAATAGTCACATACCAATCAATGCAAATCTGTTTTGTTGAGGAAAACTTTCCATTTTCAGAGTGTTATGGTTGAGCCTCATGTGCTGATAGGTGCGGCTTTTGGGAGGTGACTGGATCATGGGGGTATGATAGTCATCAGCAGATTAGTCTGCTGAGAAGTTCACAGCTGTGATGTTAAGAGGTGGAGCCAGGTTGGAGGAGGTGGGTCACTGGGATCATGGCCAGGAAGGGCCATCTCACTTCCTCCATGTTCTCTCTCTCTCTGCTTCCACCAAAGCATGAGGTGTTTCTCCTCTGCCATGATGCCCTTCCTTGGAGGCAGCCAACTATGGACTGAAACTTCTACAAACTGTGAGCCAAAATAGTTTTCCTCCTCAGAATTGTGGGTGTCCGATATTGTGTCTCAGCAACAAGAAAGTAAGAAGAGCTGGCTGTAGAACTGTCAGAGAACAGTTACCTAACATCAAGTAAGATACAGTAACTGCACTTTGCTTTCAGACATGATCTAGCCATGCTGCCCAGGCTGCCTATGAACTCCTGGGCTCAAGTGCTCTCTCTGCCTCAGTTCCTGGAGTAGCTGGGACCATAGGAGTACACCATGATGCCTGGCTTGACTGTCTGTTTGTCTTGTCTCTGTCTCTCTCTCTCTCTCTCTCTCTCAGCAATGCATGGAACCCAGGGCCTTCATCACACTAGGCACGTACTCTATCGCTGAGCTATCTGCTCAGGCTGATAACTGCTCTTTAAAAGAAAAACAAATGACTTAGAATTTATGATTTCCTATGTTTACAAGGTCACCGTTATTGCCCTTGTATTTCCCCTTGTCCTTATGCTCAGACACGTCCTATTATATTTACTATAAAATCATAAGGTAGAATTTATCTAATCATCAAGGTCATCCTCTTCATTTTTACCACAGACAGGAGTTGAAAGCCCTGGGCTGAGGAACTGATTGTTTCTTAAATGCTGTCCACTTGTGCAGTGTGCTAAGTCAGTCTATGAGCTGAAGCCTAGATAGAAGCACATTATTTGCTAAAACAAGTTATCTGAGCCAAGCGTGGAGGGTTCTACTTGTTTCCCTTTTTTCCTCCCCTTTTCCTGCCAGCAATCTTGCTCAAAAGTCAAACACAGTCCTGAGCCCCTGTTCTCTTTACTACTAAGTCTGAATGCTTAGGAATGTATAGTATCAGAAAAAGTGCTGCATCTCTGTGACACTGGCAGAAACAAGGTGGCAGCTATGTAACCTCACACCATTTAGCCACATAGGCTGACAATAAGATGTTATGTCAGCCGGGCCGTGCAGCACACACCTGTAATGCCAGGCGGGAGGCCGAAGCAGGAGGATCACAAGTTCGAGTGCAACCTGGGCAACTTGGTGAGACTCAGCCTCAAAATTTAAAAAGGCCTGGGTGCCAGGTGTGGTGGTGCACTCCTGTAATCCCAGCACTCAAGAGGCTGAGGCAAGAGGATTGTTGCCAGTCTAAGGCCAGCCTGGGTTACACGGTGAGACCCTGTCACAGACAGACTGAAAGACAGTCAGACAAATAGCTGAGAATGGGAAGGTCCTGAGTTCAATCCCTAGACCCGCAAGACAAAAAACAATGTTGAGAGACACATGTAGAATAACAACCAGAGAACTGAAGAGCCCTGTTCTCTTTTTCTAAGAAGTGATGAAAATGGTAGGTTCCTCAATACTCCAGGTAAAACTAGGAAAGAGCCAGGCATCATGGTGCAAAACTGTAATCCCAGCACTCGGGAGGCTAAGGCAGGCAGATTCCAAGTTTGACGCCAGAGTGGGCTATATAGTCATACCCTGTCTAAAAAATAACAAATAAAAAAATAAGACCAACCAAAGCTCTATATAATAGTTCTCAGTAGGTATAGCATGAGGATTTGTGTATACTACTTTTTCTTTTTTAGGAAATAAAGTGTGGAACCTTTCTCAAGAATACCATGACTAGGATAATCTACAGTACAATTTATAATCTACTTGGCTGGGCATGGTGGTGCATGTCTATGAACCTAGCACTCAGGAGGCTGAGACAGGATCATCACTGGGAGTTTGAAGCCAGCCTGGACTACATAGTTAGATCCTGTCTCAACAAACAAACAAAAATTTATATTACATAGCCATATGTATGTGTGTGGGTGTGTATACATATATAGCTTACTCTATATAACATGCATCAAGAGGGCTGGAGATGTAGCTTAGTAGCACCGTGCTTCCTGGCAAGTGCAAGGTCCTGAGTTTGATCCCCGGTACGGAAAAAGAAAAAACAAAACAAAACCCCAAAACAAAAACATATGTCAAGAAACTAAGAAAAACCTAAAACAGAAAATCAAGCAAAATAAAAGCAGACAATTTTAAGTACTATAATCTACCAGACTCCAATCTGGAAGTTAAGTTCTGCATACACATTTATTACAGTCATTAAATAAACTATTATGTCACCTATTGTCCGTAATAGTATCTGCAGAGAAATCTCCTTTGTGTGAATTAGTGTTGCCACTGACTTTCTTTTCTTTTTCCTTTAGTTTTCTTATTACTAGTTTTAGCATGGTTTTTGTCTATTTTTATAGTATTTTGTCTTGATATTTATTTATTTATTCTTGTTTTTCTGAGACAGGGTCTTGCTATGCAATTCAGGCTGGTTTTGAACACATTATGTAGCCCAGGCTGGACTCCAACTGGCAGCAATCCTCCTGCCTCAGCCTCCTAAGTGCTGGGATAATAGTCATACACCACCATGCTTAGCTGTCTATCTTCATGTTTAAAGTACATTTTTTCCCCAGGAAATACAATTGGGCTTTCTTATCCAATTGAACAACATACTACCTTTTAGTATACTATATACTGTCTTTTAAGTGTGGTCTTCAGGTCACTTACATTTTTTTTTTTGGTACTGGGGATCGAACTCAGGACCTTGCACTTGCAAGGCAGGCGACAGAACCACTGAGCTAAATCCCTGGCCCTGGGTTCCTTACATTTTATGTCTGTGGATAGGATTGGGCTTAAGTCTAACATCTTTGTTTTTCAGCAAATGTACAGACACAAATGAGGGTCAATTCACATTGAAAAAGAAGTAAGCTGATCACCAGCATTTCACAATGCTAAATGTACAAAATTTAGCTACAAAATATACGAAGTGTAGTGATAAAATTGCAAGGAAAAAGAGGCAAAACCATAGATATAGTCAGAAATTACAAAACTCTCAGTAATTAATATAGCAACAGGACAGAAAATCAACAAGGACATAAAAGATTTGAACATTTCCAGCAAACTTGAGTTAAGTGATATTTACAGAATACTCGGCCCAACAACAGCAGACACATTCACCAGCAGATACACTTGGAGTCCTTTTAAGTTGACACAAAACAAATACCTAGGTAAATTATCAGCACCACAAAACAAACGTCAGTAACACATCATAAATTATATTCTCAGATTATAATGGAATGAAAATAGAAATCAGTAAGTAAAAGACACCTGAAAAATACTCCAACTATTTGAAAAATCAAATGACACACTGCTGGATAACCAATGGCAAAAGAAGTGGCCGGGCATTTAGCTCAGTGGTTCCACTGCCTGCCTCGCAGGCACAAGGTCGAGTTCGATCCCTGGTACCAAAAAAAAAAAAAAGTAATCAGAATTGGTATTTTGAATTGACTAAAAATAAAAATACAACAGTAAAATTTGTGGGATACACCTAAACCAGTACACACAGAGGATTCTCACAACCTTAGGCGGAAGGTCCCAAGTTCGATCCCTGGTACCAAAAAAAATTTTTTTTTCCAGTACAGGCCTAAGTGTGGTGGTGAATGCCTATAATCCTAGCACTTGGGAAGCTGAGGCAGGAGGGTCACTGCAAGTTCAAGGCCAGGCTGGAGTACATAGTGAGTTTAAGGTCAGCCTGAACCACACAGTGAGACCCTGTCTCAAAAACTAAAAAAGGGCTATGGATGTAGCTCAGTGGCACAGCACCTGCTTGGCAAGTGCAAGGCCCTGAGTTCAATTCCTGGTACTAAAAAAAAAAAACAAAACTGAACTAAACTTAAAAAAAGAAATCCAGTACAAATAAGACATTAGTCGTTGTGCTGTTTACACTCAATACTCCATCACCTGTTGGATCTAATCATACTAAATTCCTTCCTGCCTTGTGAAAAATTCCCCAAGATCAGCTAAGAAGTTTAGGCTCAATTTGTAGACTTTTTTACATAAATCATATGGCACCAACTGACAGTAAACAGCTGTGACATTATAACTTCACTCAGGGTTGAACATGAGGACTGAGATGAAGGAAAATCCTCCCAATGGGCAGAACTCTGAGCAATATAGTAGTTGTTCATTTTGCCCAAAAGGAGCGATCACCATATGTGTGGATTCACACTGATTCAAAATGATTAACGGAGGGCCGGGGATTTATCTCAGTGGTTTCACCACCTGCTGCATAGGCGCAAGGACCCAAGTTCGATCCCCAGCACCCCCCCACCCTGCCAAAAAATGATTAACAGTTTGACTGGATCGTTAGAGACAAAAGAATATCTCTGCAAAGCTAGAGACAAGGTGTTTGAAAGCCAGGCATGGTGGCACACATCTGTGATCTCAGCATTCAGAAGGCTGAGGCAGGATTGCCATGAGTTCAAGGCCAGTCTGGGCTACATATGTAGGGAGTTCAAGGTCAGCACAAACTACATAATGAGACCCTATTTGGAAAAAAAAGAAGTCTGATGAAGAGGTACGTGGTCAGAGGACTCCAAACAGGTAAAAATGAATGAAGATAATTAGGCTGGGTAGTGTGGCAGTAGAATGGCTGCCTGGCAGCATGAGGCCCTGGGTTTGATCCCTGGCACCAGAAGAAAAAGGAAAAAAATCTGCTTTGGTACATCTACATCATGGCATACAGTGTGCCTACCAAAATGTTTAAATGATAACGAGAAGAGAGTAAAGTACAAAACAATATCTGTACTACTCTGTAAATATAGTATGTGTTTAAAAAAAAAGGCTGGGAGGGCCGGGGATTTAGCTCAGTGGTGCTGCCACCTGCCTCGAAAACACAAGGTCCCGAGTTCCATCCCCAGGTACCAAAAAAAAAAAAAAAAAAAAGGCTGGGGATGTAGCTCAGTGGTAGAGCACTTGCCTAGAATGTAGGAGGTCCTAGTTTCTAGTTTTAGGACTGCAAAAAAAGTGAAGATAACTGTGTCCCATATAAATGCTTCTCAAATAATTACCTTAGCAGAGGATCTTAATAATCAGTTGGACAAAATACCATGTTTTAGCTTTTATAAGTTGAATATTAATTTTTTAAAACTAAAGAGAATGCTGAATAGGCTTTTCACACAAATGTCACCTCAATGTGCATCAAAAACTCTCATATTAACCAATGGTTTGCTAGAACCAAACTATGTTTTCCAAGCCAGTTATTAAACACGGTGCTGTTAAAAATCAGTACAAGAGGGCCGGGGATTTAGCTCAGTGGTTTCGCCGCCTGCTGTGCAAGTGCAAGGACCTGAGTTCGATCCCCGGTCCCCCCCCCCCCCAAAAACGTTAAAAATTAGTACAAGGGCTGGTCATGTGGTACATGCCTGTAATCCCAGCATTTAGGAGGGTGAGGCAGGAGGATGGAAATGAGTTTGAGGCCCTCAGTCTGGGATACACAGTGAGTTTAAGGCCAGCCTCAACTACATAGGGAGTATCTTGTCTCAAGAAACAACAAACAAAACACCCAAAAATTAATACACTGGACCCTTGACTTACGAACTCAATTTGTTTGCCAGGGCTGGTTGTAACTCAAGTTGGTCAATGAAGGCTCAGGGTCTTCTACACAGCCTTCAAATTCCTTCTCCTGTGTACAGGCAGATCTCAGTGTCCTTAGACAGACATTGGTCCAGGATTTCTCAATTAACTTTGAACAGGAAAGGATATGGTAATGTTCCTTCCAGAACTCTTTAAGGGTTAAACCTGCATCTGAGACCATATGGAAGCACAAATGGCCAGCATTCGGGTCGTAACTCAAGACTTTGGTCATAAGTTTAAAATTCCAGTTGTAACCCAAGTTGTCCACATGTCAGGCCAGTCGTAACTCCAGAGTCCACTGTACAAGGGTTTGGGGTGTGGTTCAGTGGAAGAGTACACCAGGACTTAGTATGCTGAGGGAGGAAGATTTCCAGGTCAAGGCCAGCCTGAGATACATATCAAGCTGGAGACTACCCTGGGCTACATATGGAGACCCTGTCTCAAAAAAGAAAAGATTGATGTTTTTAAGACAGTTTATACAACAATTAATTAATACAACAATCACATGACATGTTAAAATGGCCAAATTCCAGAACACTGACAACACCAAATAATTTTTTTGTTTGATTTTGAAACAGGGTTTTGCTACATAGCTCAGGCTAGCACTGAACTCCTGGCACTCCTCTTGCCAGGATTATAGGAGTACACTACCACATCTAGCATTTTTGAGGCAGTCTTGCTATGTAGCCCTGGCTTGCTTCAAATTCACAGTACTCCTGCATAAGGCCTCAAGTCCTGGAGAGACTGCTGCTGGTGGGAATGCAAGTGTATGACTCCAATTACGGTATATGACATTCTGGAAAAGCAAAACTGGAGTCAGTAAACACATCAGTGGCTGCCAAGGTTTGAGGGTGAGAGGGCGATGAAAGGCAATGTGCAGAGGTTTTTAGGCCAGTGAAACTATTCTATATACTATAATGGTGGATACATGTCATTACATTTATCCAAGCCCAGACTCTACATTGTAAAAAGTGAACCTAACATGGGCCGGGGATTTAGTTCAGTGGTGCTGCTGCCTGCTTCACAAGCACAAGGTCCCGAGTTCGACCCCCAGTAACCCCCCCCCGCCCCCCCAAAAGTGAACCTTACATACAGCGATACAGGTTTATCATTTTTAACAAATATGGGCCAGGGATTTAGCTCAGTGGTTCCACCACCTGCCTCGCAAGCGCAAGGTCCCAAGTTTGATCCCTGTACCAAAAAAAAAAATTTTAACAAGTACATTACTCTAGTGGGAGACGCTGATAATGGTGGAAGGTAGGCATGTATCAAGACAGAGTATATGGGAAATTCTGCACTGTTCTTTCAATTTTGCAGCAAACCTAAAACTCTTCTTAAAAAAAAAAGTCTTTAAAAATTAAATAGAGGAAAAAAATCAATTAAAAGGTCAGGTGTGGCGGTAAACACTTGTAATCCCAGCACTTGGGAGTCTGAAGCTGGAGAATTATAAGTTCAAGGCCAGCCTCAACTACATAGCAAGATATCTCAAAGCCTAACAAAACATTCCCCAGTGTGGTGGCGCATCCTTATAATCCCAGCACTTGGGAGGCTGAGGCAGGAAGAAGGATTGCCTCCGGTTCAAGACCAGTATAGGGTACATAGTGAGCTCAAGGATAGCCTGAACTACAGAGCAAGACTCTGTTTCCAAAAAAAAGGCCAAACAAAACAGCAAAGAATAAAATTTAGTACATTTTCTATGGTTCCATTTATATAAGATGCAAACCTCTTTATACTAACAAAAAGCAAATCAGTGGTTGTCTGGGGCTGGGGAAGAAAAGACTACAAAGGGGCAAAGAGGAGCTTGTGGGCGACAGAAATGTTATATATATTGATTTTGACAGGTGCACACAACTGCAAAAACTTAAACAAATAAGGATATAGCTCAGTACAAAGACACTGGGTTCAAACCACTACTACAAAATCAATCAATCTCAGGCCGGGGATTTAGCCCAGTGGTTCCAGCGCCTGCCTTGCAAGTGCAAGGACCCGAGTTCAATCCCTGGTACCAAAAAAAAAAAAAAAAAATCTCAGAAACCAATCAATGTCAAACAAAACAAACATTTGATAAGTGAGTGACATGTAATTAGACATAACTACAAAAGCAACAATTTTTAAGGAATAAAACCCAAATTCTAGTTTCCTTTGTTTGATTAGCTGTCAATATCTACAGTCACCATCAATTCTTTTCCCTAGATATTATGTACAGGTAAAGTCTTTTATAACTCCCTTCCTCCATCCTCATGCCATCCAATCCCTCCCATTCACTTCTAATAATCTCTTTATCTTTCACTAATCCTGAATGTCCTGATGCAATGAATTCTGCACTACAATTATTCTGTCTTAGGGAAACAGAAAGGCAGGACCGCCTCTTCATTTTCTCACCATGTCCCTTTTCCCTTTCCCTATAATTTTGTTATAGTATTTATCACACTGTTCTATAATACTGTAATTAATACTCTTGTTTCTCTTTTAGTCTGGTTAACTCTGTGGGCAGGCAGTATGCTTTGTTTTTTGTTTTTGTTTTTTTTGGTACTGGGGATCCAACTTGGGACCTTGCGCTTGCAAGGCAGGCAATGGAACCACTGAACTAAATCCCCGGCCCAGGAAGTATGCCTTGCACATTTCTGCAGCCTCAGATTCTACCACATAGCAGGTCTGCAAGTATTCCGTCAACTTTCTTTTCATCTTGAATTGTCGAAATGCTAACCAACCCACAAAAATGAGGCTATTCAGAAGGTGGGTGTGCAGTTCACTGGAGTGCATGCTTACCATGAGCATGTGTTCCTAGGTTCAATCCCCAGCATGAATAAATGAAGGTCTTTCTTTCAAGACCCAGCTTAAATGCCAGTTGCTCTTTGAAGCTGTTCTTACTGCCCTCACCGGACTCTCACAATTCAGATATGTCTTAAGTAAGGATGATAAAGAGACAGTTAAGGCCTGAAGGACCATTAAGAGAAGGCTATATATCTACTTCCCCTAAATAGTAATTATAAACAGTGCAAAATACAAGTCTAAGAAAAAATTTTAATACTAACATCAGGATAACTATTGATAGCAAAATACTATAAAAAAAGATTGGCTGCAAGCAAAACTAGACTCCACAGTTACATTTGGTGAAGACAAAAAGTCGCAACCGTTTTTTTGGTATCAGGGGTCGAACTCTGGACCTTGCGCTTGAGAGGCAGGCGCCGGAACCGCTGAGCTAAATCCCCGGCCCGGCAACCGTTTGTAATGACTAAATCGTAACAGGATTCTCAGTATTTTTTGGCACACGACTTAGAGGACAGAGTAAAGTTTAGGGACAAAATCAGAAGGCCTGTGCCACCTACACCGGACAATAAAACCACCGATTTAGAGCGCTAAGTGGACTCAAGGACAAGTAGACTGTTCCGTCTTCGAGAATCGGTTCAGCTCGCGGGGCCCAGCTGGACCGGAAGGGTTGCAACAGAATGAAAGCAGCAGCCCGGCTTCTGTTGGGCCTAGACCCCTCTCCGGGCCCCAGCAGCCGGAAGGGTGGTCAAGCGCTAGGCCTCGTCTGTCCAGGCCCACCGTGAAGAAACGGCGAGTTTGCCGCTTTACAAGGTCCACACAACCAGCACCCTCAATGCCCACTCAGCGAGTGCCCCACGGTTTCCGTGCCGCCTCAGGAGAAAGGGGACGTGAAGATCCTCGCGCTGCACCCAGACAGGCCCCAAACCGGCTGGGGACTAAGCACACCTGGCAGACTGCACGGCCTCAGGCTACAGATTCTTGAGGACAGGGGACTATCCAGGCGTCACACCTGAGAGGTCCTCATGACCGGCCGAGAGGTCCGCCGGGTCCCGCCGCTCTGGCCTTGAAGGCATACTGGGAACGTGGGGACACGGAGAGCGCCAACCTCACCTGCCTCTTGTTCATCCGCCGCACATCGTCCAAAAAGTCTAGAGAGAGCATGGCGGGGCCGGCGAGCGGGACACAGGCAGGAGAAAGAACGCAACACACCACCAAGAGGAATGGGAGGCGGACGGGACTGGCTCTCAGTGGACCAGAACCCGCACCCGCACTTCCGCTTCCGGGGCGGAACCCTCCGCTTTGCCGAGCATGAGCCTTCGGGTCTTCCAGTGGGCCGGCTAAGTGGTGGCACAATCTTGGGGCTCCGGATGTCGCCTTCAGGGAGGAGCCCGACAGAGATGGCTGGCTCTCCACCGAGCGGTTCCTCCCCAAAGCTGCGACCCCGGGTAGACAGGCCCCCGGAAGGCGAACCTTGCGCCAATCGCGCCCCGGGTCTGGGCGGGCCCAGCGGCTCACTGGCTCACTAGGGTACGGCGGAGCTGGGGTGTGACCTGGACGTGGCGCCTGGCTGTTTGTTCTCGGGTCCCGCACGCTGCAGTCCCGCGCTATGCGAAGCTGGCAAAGGAGTTGGTTTCCTTGCGTACTTTGCGCGCTTAGGGTGGATGGTAGGGGCGTCTTTGGAAGCACTGTGTGAACCTCTCTGCAGTTTGTAGTCCGGTTGAAGAGAAAAATGCCCGGTAGGATCGTAAAACAGCCAAAACAACGCTACAGTGCGATGAAGCCCCTAGTGGTTACCTTGGTCAGGAAGACTTTCCCGAACCCTCCCAGCCCACCCCATACTGGACATTTGACTCGGCCTTCACACTAAGCTCGATACCATTTTTAAAAAAAGGCTTTTTTTCCTCCCTGAGATAGGATCTCAGTAAGTTGCCCAAGTTGGACTCAAACTTTGAATTCCTGCTTGGGCCTCCTGAGGTACAGGGATTACGGACAGTTGTCACTACACAGCTGCTTTCTCCATTCTTGACTTTTTTCCGGCAGACCTGGTGGCTCAGGCCTGTAATCCCACCACCCAGGGAAGACAATCTCAAATTGTGAACACAGTCTGACAGTGTAGTGAGACATTTTCTCAACTTTTAATTTTATTTTAATTTGGTTTTTTTGAGATAAAGTCTCGCTATGTAGACCAGACTGGCCTCGAACAAAGCTCAAGGAGGCCAGCCTGGACTACGTGGCAAGACCGTGTCTCAAAAAACGAAAACAAAAAAGATTGGGGATGTAGTTCACTGTGAAGGCCTTGAGTTCAATCCCCAGTACCCCAAAAAAGTAAAAATAAAAAGAGCTAGAGATGTTGCTCAGCAACCTGAGAATGCAACTTGGATAATACGCAAACACATACATGAAAAAGGAAAAAGGAAAAAAAAAAAATCACACCAGCCTGGAGTGTTGGCACAGGCCTGTAATCCCAGGACTCAGGAGGTTGAGGCAGGAGGAACTCCACCAGTTTGAGGCCAGCTTGAATTAGATAGTGAGACCCTGTCTCAAAACCAAAACAGAAAACAAAAAAAACTCCACAACATGGATGAGTTTGAAAGAGTATGTTTAGTGAAAGACACCAGTCTCACAATTGTGTGATTCCATTTATGTGCAATGTCCAGAACAGCCAAACCCATACAGCTGGAAAGCAGGGGCTGCGTGGGGTTGGGACAGTTGGAAGAAGGAGTGACTGCTGATGGGCCTGGGGTTTCTTTTGGAGTGTGCTAGTTGGACAGCTTTATGTATACAAAAAACCAATGAGTTGCACACTTAAACTGGTGAATTGTATGGCATGTGAATTTTATCACAATAAAGCTGTTTTCAGAAACCATTAGTGTCTTGTGCACTATTAAATTCCCACCCTGGCACATATCAGCCACCCAATAAATACTTGTTAAATTTAATTAAAATCATGTAAGTGTTGTGGTTAACTAGATGTGGCCCCAAAAGCCTAATGTGCTCAGAGGTAGGGCTTTTGAAAGGTGATTGAATCGGAGGCCAGTATCGCTAAGTATGGTTGGGAGGCGGGACCTGGGTGGAAGAGGCGGGTCACTGAGGTATGACCCGGAAGGGCATCTTTCGGCTCTTCTCTTTTTGCTTCCTGCTCTCCATAACCTGGGCTGCTTTCTTCCCACGGAACTGGGCAACTTTGGTCTAAAAACGTGAGCCAAAATAAACCTCTCCTCTTTTATGCTATGTGGAGGGGGTATTTAGTGTCCAGGCCACAAGAAAGTGATTAAGACTGTCATCGCAAATGCTGTCCCTAGGCATTCTATACTTACTGAGTTGAAAAGTAAATTCTTTGAGTGGGTTGGGGAGAAGGAGGGAGAGAAAGAAAAAAGGAAGAAAAGAAGAAAAAGGGAGAAAGAAGCATCTGAATGTTTTCTGGTTGCTTTAGGAATAGGAAAGGCAGCACTCTTCTGTCAAGAGCCATCTGCCGACAGCCCTTCTGACACTGTCCTTCTGAAGGGCAGGTTCAAAGCTGGAGGCCCTGGCTAGTTCCCTCCAACCAGAGCTGTTTCCCTGAGCAGCAATGGGCAGGCCAGGAGGGAAGCTGCAACTATCCTTGTCTCAGTGAGAGTAGCCCTGGTGGCCCCGCGGGGATGACCTCGTGTACCCAGGGCGCAGTGCTGACCTGAGCCTGACCCTCGAGGACGGCTTCGCCCGTGCCCGCAGTCCCACGAGCCTGGCTTGCACCCCAAAGCCAACCTTCCTCGGAGCCCTGTGTGCTTTGCCATTGAGCTTCGCCTCCTGCCCAGTCCACGGAGTCTGGGATCCAGACTGGGTCTCCCCGGAACTCGCCCTCTAACGCCTCCCTACTTGCTCCAGCTGTCATGGACGCCTCCCTGAGCAGCTACCCGGGGGAGCTTAAGTCTGTGATGCTGTCACTGCTGCCCCTGGCACCCTTCGCACCGGTCCCTGGGGCTGCAAGGCCCAGGCTGGTCCTCCGATCGAGAGGCCAGCTGGCCCTGGGCCTCCAGGCCCGGAGGGTCCCCCGCCTCCCGCGCTGGGCTCTCCGAGACCTGGAGCCTCCCTTGCACAGCTTGCCAAGAGTCGAGGTGATCGGCCCTGAGCGCTCAGCCAGCTGCTCCAGGTGCCCCTGCCCGTGGTCGGCCTGGGACCCTGCGAGGCTGTGGAGACCCAGAGGAAGGACTGTAGTTGGGGCCAAGCCGGCAAAAGGAACCTGGAAGCACCGCTGTCCTCAGGTCCTTGTGTTCGAGAGAAGAAAGCAGAGCCCCACGCCCAGACCATCTGCTTTCAAGCTGGTGGAGAGCAGAAATGGAGTGATCCACACCTTTGTGCCCAGTCCGGGGCCTCTAGACACACACTTGCCCTTCAGCCTCGCAGGAGCCTTCAATGTCTGCTGCCCAACCTGTTCCATCCCAGGACCGGATCTCCTTACAGTGTCTGCTGCACAGCTGGGAGCAGCGCCCTGCTGCAGTCCTCCTGGGGGTCTCAGGCCCTCCTGCCGTTTCCAGGAGCTGTCCCAGGCCAGCCAACTCCCGCAGCACAGCTCCCTACCCTGAGGAGCCCACTTTGAAGAGACTCAGCTCATTGCCACCTCCTGTACTGACCCCTGCCAGCCCACCCCTGCCTTCTCTTTGAGCCAGGACTTGGCTAGAAAGCTGGCTTGTCCCCCATGGGCCCAAGTGCACTAGCTACTTCAGTATTTTTCATTTGGAGAGTAGGATATTCATTATCATGGTAATAAAAAGCAGTTTGAATTAAAAAAATGAATTCTTAATTTCTCCAAATTAGGAAAGCCTATGGAAAAAGTACATATAAACTCTGTGAGGGTATGGACCTTGTCTTGGGTCCATATATGTGCCAGATATGTAGCAGATACTCCATAAATATTTGTTAAATGTTGAAGCCAGGCATGGTGGGGCACACCTGTAATCTCAGTGCTTGGGAGGCTGAGGCAGGAGGATCCAGAGTTCAAGGCCAGTCTGGGCTACATAATGAATTCAAAGTTAGCCTGAATTACTACATAGCAAGACCCTTTCTCAAAAAACAAAGCAAAGCAAAAAAGTCGAATGTGTTCTACCTTACTTTTTGCATTGCTGAGACAAAATTCCCAATACCAGTTAAAGGAGGAAAGGTTTATTGTAGCTCACAGTTTGTAGAGGTTTCAGTCCATGTACGGCTGGCTCCAAGTCAGGGCGGCACATGACAGAGGAGTATTATAGGGGAGAAACAGCTAATGGTATGGCAGAGTAGGCAGGAGGCAGCAAGCAGCAAGCCTGCCTTCCCTTTCTTCCTTTATATTCCATCCAGACTGTAAACCTATTGATTAGTGCCACACACACCCAGCATGGGGCTTCCATTATCCATCCCCTTAATCCCAGCATCACACCCTTAATCTACATTCACACGTCCTAACCCAGCCATCTTTGAAAGTCCCCACTTAAGACCACATGGGGCTTTGGGGGACTTCTAGATATAAGCCACAACATGTTCTAATCTAAATTCTGGCCTGTAGAGTCCTGGGGACCTTCAGGTATGGAGGAAGTCAGTTTAGTTAGGGAACTTTATGAATAAAAAGGATATCGGGGGACAGAAAACATTTGAAATATGAGTTAAATTCATTTGACATATGAGGAAAGTTGGCTGATGAAAAGGATATATTGAGTGAGGGGACTTGCAGGAATAAAAGGTGCAGTGACAAAAAAAACTGGAAAAAATATTTGAACGATGATTCAATTTGATTTTCCAACCTCATGCATACCTTAAGCGACCTCTGGTCTGCTGTGCAGGTCCTTTTTGGCTACTCAGGAGACCTGAGCAAGCCTAAGATGTCACTCATTGGACACGCTAAAGTCACACCCATGGTCATACCCATGCTCCTATGACCCACTTCATGATGGTTATTTTTTTTTTTAAGTTTATTGGTACATTTTAGGTATACAATATGATGACATTCATCATTGGGAATTTGTACCTTTACATGGTATATCTTGGTTCTTATTTTTTTCCCATTCTGCTGCCCTTCAACCCTTCCACCCCTCCCTATTTACAAAAACTTTGTTTCCATTTTTCCTTTTCTCATGTTTTTTCCTTTCCCTTCTTTCCTTTCCCCTACTCCTCCCACTTCCTCTTCCCCTTTAGACCTTTTCTTCCTGGTTTTTTTTTTTTTTTTTGTACCAGGGATCGAACTCTGGTCCTTGCGCTTGCGAGGCAAGCGATGGAACCACTGACCTAAATCCCTGGCCCTTTTCTTCCTGTTTCACATTATATTATACATTTTGATCCTTATTTACACTTTCAGTTTCTCACACCAGAGAAACTATTCAGTATTTACATGTGTGTCCTGTTTATTTCACTTAACAGTATGGCCTCAATATGCATCCATTTAGCTATAAAGGACTCTAGTTTCTCATTCTTTATGGCTGAATAGTACTCCATTTTATAAAAAAAAAACCCCACATCTTCTTTATCCAGTCTCCAGTTGATGAACAATTGGGCTGTTTCCAAGTTTTAGCTATTACAAACTGTACCACTATAAACATAGGTGTGTATATGTTGCTGTGGTATGATTCTTTTAATTCTTTTGGAAAAATACCCAGGAAAGGAATAGGTGGGTCAAATGGGACCTCTAATGCTAGTTTTTTTGAGGTAACATGATGGTTACTTCTGATTTGTTCCACTGTGTTTTTGAAAGTATAAAAATAATACATGAGTATACTCTCATTGTAAAAGATTAAAACAAGATAAGCAGGCTGGGTGTGCTGGGGTGCACCCATAATCCCAGCTTCTCAGAAGGCTGAGGCGGGAGGAGTTTGAGTTCCAGGCTAGCCTAGACTACTTATTGAGTTCAAAGTCACCCTGAAATACATAGCAAGATGTCTCAAAAAACAAAAACAAGCCAGATATGGTAATGCACACCTGTGATCCCAGCACTCTGGGAGGCTGAGACTGGGGATGTAATTCAGGATGAAGGCCCTGGGTTAGATCCTAGTACTGCAAAACAAAAACAAAAAAGTGGTAGTAACCCAAATGTCCACCAATAGACGAGTGAATAAAAATGTAGAATATACATACAATGGAATATTATTTAGACTTTGAAAGGAAGGAAATTCTGATACATTCTAACGTGAATGAAACTTGAGGACATTTTACTCTGTGAAATAAGCCAGACACAAAAAGACAAATGCTATGTTTCATTTAGGTGAGATATCTAAAGTAGTCAAATTGAAAGAAAGTAGAATGGTGATTGCCAGGGGATGAGGGAGTGGTAGAGGGGGATTTGTTTAATGGACATAGAGTTATGAAAAACTTCTGGAGTTTGGTTGTGCAACAGTGTGAATATACTTAATCTTACTGAGACGTGTGTGCATAAACCTATTACTCAGCATAGAAATCAGAATGTGAATGTTCTTCTAGGGATGGTGGTGCACACCTGTAATCCCAGCACTCAGGAGGCTGAGGCAAAAGGATGGCATTGAGTTGGAGGGCAGCTTAAAGAAAAAAAGAATGTAAATGTTCCCTTTATTCTTCAGCTCTTTCCCCTCTCTACTAATCACTGTTGTTAAGCTTTCTCTTGTAGTGCTTTTTCTCTGTACCTAAACTTTACATCCATTTTATTTTTATATAAATGGGATCACATTGAACTTGTGATTTTCCTGCCTTAGCCTCACCTGTGGCTGGAATTACAGGCATGTCCCACTTCGAACATAGTACTTTTAAACTCATAAAAAGAAAGCCAATTGTGGTGGTGCACGTCAGTAATTCCAGCACATAGGAGGCTGAGGCAGGAGGATCGCTGTGAGTCTGAGGCTAACCTGGGCTACATAGTGAGTTAAAGGCCAGCCTGAACTACATAGAGATATCTCAAAAAAACAATATAAATAAATAAATAAATAAAATTGTACTTGTCATGGTCAAAATAGTGATGCATCTTTTTTTTGGTACTAGGGATCGAACTCAGGACCTTGAGCTTTCGAGGCAGGCTGTGGAACCACTGAGCTAAAAATCCCTGGCCTGATACATCATATTTTTGCCAAGAGGGAAACCAGTGACAATATTAATGATAAATATGTTCAGTAAGAAAGCCAAATAATCTTTTGGCAAAATTCCTTTTCCAAAAAATATTGTTTTTCTAGGGATGTAGCTCAGAGGCACAGCACCTGCTTGGCAAGTGCAAGGTCCTGCGTTCGAGCCCTGGTACCAAAAAAGAAAAAGAATTGTTTCTTGGTTTCCCTTTCCTTTTTTTTTTTTTCAGTACCAGGGATCGATCTCAGGGCCTTGTACTTGCTATGCAGGTGCAGTGCCACTGAGCTACATCCCCGGCCCATGTTTTGTTTTTTGAGACTGGTTCTTGCTGTTTATTCCAGGTTGGCCTTGAACTCACTATGTAGCCCAAGTTGGCCTGGAACTCATGGTGATCTTCCTGGCTGAGCCTCCCAAGTGCTGGGATCACAGGTGTGCGCCACCACTCCTGGCTCAAAATATACTGTTGAAAACAACAACAAAAAGATCCTATTGGACCCTGCATAGGAGGGACATGCGGAGTGGGTGAACACATTGTCCAGGGTTGTCCAGAACTGCTGGAGAGAGTCCCCCGCCTTTGAGTTAGGGACCACTATGCTGGCATAGTGGGGGACAGACAGAGACAAAAACCCAAGTGCTGTGAACCCTAGTCCTTTGTGGCATGGCACGTTTCAACACATCCTTCATGACAGCCAGAAAAAACACAGAGCCAGAATGTTCACAAGAAACTGGAAATTGCTGCCAGGGGAAAAAACTAAGCCCTCTAACTTTACTTGGTCTTAGTCAACTTAAAAATCACTCATTTCGAGGCCACGCAGCCAGGCAGCACATGATTAGTCTCCCACTAGCTTTGCTGTAAATAACACCTCTGAAGTGTGGGTTTCGATAACAGAAACAGAGTTTCTTCCCAGGTACTTGAAGGCTACTGCTGCTGAAAACCCTGAGCCTTCCCGTGGGCCCACAGGAATCCGATGGATGACTAAACTGGGGGACTTGCTTCATATTGTCTATGTCCTCGTAGCTATCTCCACCCTTGGGTTAGATTCTCAGCTCTGTAGACATGTTGGTCCTTTAAGAAATATTTTGCTGGGCATGGTGGCACACACCTGTCATCCCAGCACTCTGGAAGCTGAGGCAGGAGGATTGCTGTGAATTCAAGGTCAGTCTGAACTACAAAGAGAGACCCTGTCTCAAAAAAAGAAAAGAAAAAGGAAATGTTTCATCCAAGACTAAAATGCAGGGTTAACTTGGCCGATGGCCTGCTGGAACTGGTCTGTTTTCTTTTTCTCTCCCCTTTTCTGCCCCCACCCTGAACTTCTAAGAAGTTGCAGCAGCCCAAGTCCCAGAAGCCCTTGCGCTCCATCACAGAACCCAGCCCCACAAGGCCAGCGTGTTTGTGCAGAACCACGCCACCAGCTACAGGAAAATTTGAGAGCCTCCAGGACAAGTTGACCGTGACCACTCAGTGATCCAAGTCCGTCAAAGAAGAGACAAATTTGGAACCGTGCCTGTGGCCATTGGGAATTACACACTGGAGCCCATCGCAGTTAATAAAAACCCGCTGCTCTCTATTTTGTGTCGGCAGCTTGGTTGCTGTCTGGAACCATTGCTGACTGTTCACAGCTTTGGCTGTGTGAGCGCAAGTGCTCAAAACATTTGCTCAGCCTCACTCCTGCTGTCTCTGGGTCAAAAGATCCTGCAGTAGAGGATCGATCCCATCACCTCCCTCGTTTTCATGGATCTTCTGAATTAGTTGCGTGTTTCAATATAACAAATTACTCCCAACATTTAGCAACTTAAAACAATGAACATTATATCAACTCCTGTCAGATGGAAATTTGGAGCCAGCGTAGCTGGGTGGTTCTAGCTCAGGGTCTCTCAAGAAGTTGTGGTCAGAGCCAGTGTGGGGACAAAGGCCTGGAATCTCAACTCTCTGGGAGGGTGAAGTAGGAAGATTGCAAGCTCAAGCTCAGCCTGGGAAATTTAGCGATTTAAGGAGACCCCATTTCAAAATTAAAAATTTAAAAAGGGGGCCAGGGATTTAGCTCAGTGGTTCCATTGCCTGCCTCACAAGCGCAAGGTCCTGAGTTCAATCCCTGGTTCCAAAAATAAATAAATAAATAAAAAGGGCTGGGTATATGCAAAGGCCTTGGTTTCAATTCTCTGTACTACAAATAAACAAATAAAAACCCAAAAAATCTCCAAGTAAACAAAAACCTAGAGTGGTCAACTTGGCCTAAATTGTCCAGAACTTTCCCAGTCTTTGCATTGAAAAGTTCACATTCCAGGAAGCTCATCAGTGCCAGGTAACCTAGGAACGTTGGTTACCCTATCAAGACAAAAGTCACAGCTTTTAAAGCTGTGTGCAGTGATGGACACCTATAATCCCAGCACTCTGGGAGGCTGAGGCAGGAGGATATCTGCCAGTTTGATGCCAGCCTGGGCTACATAGTGAGTTCAAGGCCAGCTTGGAATAAATAGTGAGAACCTGTCTCAAAAAACTAAAGGAAAAAAAGAGTCAAAGCCTTTAGCACCTGATTGTGACCTAGGCATAGTGGCATATGCCTGTAGTGTCTACTTGGGAGACTGAAGCAGGAGGACAGAGAACCCATCTGGACAAAACAAGATGAAAAAGTCTAATACTGGAGGTAGCATATCCTCATTTCTTTCACATTCTTTCCTTAGGGTTGAGTCAGTACAAGCAGGAGGAGCCCTGTCAGCACAGGTGGTGGCACCTGCCTATAGTCCCAGTGACACAGGAGGCAGAAGCAGGAGGACTGCAAGTTTGAGATCAGTATGCAAAACTTACACAATTTGATAAAAAGGGCTAGGGATTGTTGGTCAGTAGGTCTCAAAAAAAAAAGTTGGCAATTTAGGGAGATCTTATTTAAAAATAATAATAAAGCAATTAAGAAGGAACAGGATGGGAAGAGATTGATACAAACTAGAGCACTGCAAAAGCCCTACTGAGGCCCCTGCACTGATATGTGGATGTTCTCTCAGGAAAATGATTTGGATATTTAGGGCAGGTGATCCCAGACTAGAGAAAGATGTAAAGCCCAAGGAATTAAACTTTCCAAATGTGGGACTCTGACATGGTGTTTTTTTAAATAGCAAAACATTTATTGGTACATTTTAGGCATACATAATGATAACACTCATCATAGCGAATTTGCACCTGTACATGATACATCCCACCTCTTTTTTCCCATTCTCCCCCTTCCCTGCAGCCTCTCCCCTCCCTTTGTACAAAAGCTTTGTTTCCATTTTTTCCTTCTATTTTCATTTCTTTTCCTTGTCCCTTCCTCCTTTCTCCCTCCCTCTTCCCTGTTCCACTTCCCATTTGAACATTTTTTTCCCATTTCCTAATATCTATTATACATTTTAGTCCTTATTTCCACTTTTGGTTTCTCACACCAGAGAAACAATGCAGTATTTAAACATGTGTGTTTGATTTATTTCACTTAGGAGTATGGTCTCAAGGTCCATCCATTTAGGTATAAATGTCTGAAGCTCATCCTTCATTATGGCAGAATAGTACTCCATTGTATTTTTAAAAAACCCACATCTTCTTTATCCATTTGTCAGTTGATGGGCATTTGGGCTGTTTCCAAGATTTAGCTATTACAAACTGTGCTGCTATAAACATGGGTGTGCGTATATTGCTGTACTATGATGCTTTTAATTCTTTTGGGAAGATACCAAGAAGGGGAATAGCTGGGTCAAGTGGAACCTCTAATTTTAATATTTTGAGGAATCTCCATATTGATTTCCATAGTGGTTGCACCAGTCTACACTCCCACCAACAATGGACAAGGGTTCCTTTTTTTCCCACAGCCCCTGCAGCATTTGTTATTAGTTGATTTTTTTTTTT
>NW_004624768.1:17965219-17987559 GCF_000247695.1 Heterocephalus glaber
TTTTTTGGCACCTGGGATTGAATTTGGGACCTTGCACTTGCAAGACAGGTGGTGGCACCACTGAGCTAAATCCCTGGCCCATTAGTTGATTTCTTGATAACAGCAATTTCTGGAGTGAGATGAAATGTCAGCATTGTTTTAATTTGCATTTCTCAAATGACCAGTGATGTTGAACATTTTTTCATATATTTATTTGCTGTTTCTACTTCTTCATCTGAGAAGTGTCTATTCATTTCAGATGCCCATTTTTGGACTGGGTCTTTCAATTGGGGGGGGGTCTGATTTTTTTGAGTTCTTTATATATTCTAGATAGTAGTCTTTTGTCTGATGAATGGCTATTAAATTTTTTTTCCATGCTCTAGGTTCTCTCTTGCTGTGCAAAAGCTTTTTAATAAGATGAGATCCCAGTTGTTGATTCTTGTGCTAGTTCCTGTGCAATTGGGGCTTTGTTTCTAAAGTTTTTGCCTACACCAATGTCTTCAAGAGTCTTACCTATTCTATTTTCAGCAGATTTAGTGTTTCTTTTTTAATATTTAGATCTTTGATCCATTTTGACTTTAGGTTGGTGCATGGTGAAAGATATGGGTCTAGTTCCAATCTTTGGCATGTGCAAAGCCAGTTTTTCCAGCACCATTTATTAAAGAGGCTATCTTTCTTCCAGTAAAGGTGTTTGGCTCCTTTGTCAAAGATAAGGCGACTGTGTATGTTTGGAGTTGTTTCTGCATTTTCTAATCTGTTCCATTGATCCTCAGGTCTGTTTTATTGCCAGCACAATGCTGTTTTTTTGTTTGTTTGTTTGTTTTAATCACGGTAGCTTTGTAGTATAATTTCAAGTCAGGGATAATGATGCCCCCTGCCTCACCTTTGTTGCCCAGAATTGTTTTGTTATTCTAGGTCTCTTCTGGTTCCAAATGAATTTTAGGATTGTTTTTTCTAATTCTGTGAGATATGCTGTTGGAATTTTAATAGGAATTGCATTAAATCTGTATAACAAGTTTGGAAGTATGGCCATTTTCACTATATTGGTTCTTCCTACCCAAGAACAAGGGATACCTTTCCATTTTTTTAGTGCAGAGATCTTTTACTTTCTTTGTTAGATTAATTCCTAGATATTTCTTTTTCTTTTCCTTCTTTTTTTTTTTTTTGGATGTTACTGTGAAAGGTGTTGTTTTCCTAATTTCTCTCTCAGTGAGTTTATTATTCATGTACAAGCAGGCTATTGATTTTTGAGTGTTGATATTTTATCCAGCTATGCCACTGAATTTGGTTATTAAATCTAGAAGTCTTTTGGTGGAGCTTTTTGGGCCTTCTATATAGAGTATCATGTCATCCGCAAATAATAATAATTTAACTTCTTCCTTTCCTATCCTTATTCCTTTCTCTTGTCTAATTGCTCTGGCTAATGTTTCCAGAACTATACTGTACTTTTTTTTTTTCAGTACCAGGGATCGAACTCAGGACCTTGTGCTTGTAAGGCAGGCACAGCACCACTGAGCTAAATCCCCAGCTCTTCCAGAACTATATTGAATAAGAGTGGTAACAGTGGACATCCTTGTCTTGTTCCTGATTTTAGAGTGAAAGCTTTCAGTTTTTGACCATTTAGTATGATGTTGGCTGTTGGTTTGTCATAGATGCCTTTTATCAGATTGAGATAAAGACCATCTATGCAAATTTTCTGTGGGGTTTTTATCATGAATGGGTGTTGGACCTTGTCAAATACTTTTTCTGCATCTATTCAGAGGATCACATGGTTTTTGTCCTTGACTTTGTTTATATAGTGTATTACATTTATTGATTTGCATATGTTGAACCAGCCCTGCATCCCTGGGATGAATCCTATTTGGTCATGATGTATAATCTTCTTGGTTATATTTGATGCATTCTGTTTGCCAGTATTTTATTGAGGATTTTTGCATCTATGTTCATTATGGAGATTGGCCTGTAGTTCTTTCTTTTGTTGTTTTTTTGGTTGGGTCTTTCTCTGGTTTTGGTATCAGGGTAATGCTTTCTTCTTTTTTTTTTTGGTACCGGGGATTGTTTCTTTTTTTTGGTGCTGGGGATCGAACTCGGGTCCTTGCGCTTGCGCAGCAGGCGGCGAAACCACTGAGCTAAATCCCCGGCCCAACCGGGGATTGAACTAGGGTCCTTGCGCTTGCACAGCAGGCGGCAAAACCACTGAGCTAAATCCCAGGCCCTAGGTAATGCTTTCTTCCAGGAATGAATTTGGGAGTATTGCTTTTCTTTCAGTTTTCTTAAAGAGTTTGAGAAGTAGTGCCATTAGGTCTGCTCTAAATTTCTTGTAGAATTCAGCAGTGAATTCATCAGGGCCTGGGCTTTTTTTTGTTGGTAGATTTTAAATTACATCCTCAATTTCATTGATATTGGTTTATTTAGAATTTTTATATCCTCTTGATTCAGCTTTGGTAATTCACATGTGACTAGGAATCTATCCATTTCTTCTATGTTTTCCATCTTATTAGAATATAGGCTCTCAAAGTAGGTATTGATGTTCTTCTGGATTTCTGCAGGATCTGTTGTGATCTTACCCTTTTCATTCCTAATTCCATGGATTTGAGTCTTTCTCTTTCCTTTTTTGATAAGGTTGGCTAAGGATTTGTCAATTTTGTTTAATCTTTCAAAGAACCAACTCTTTGACTCATTGATTGTGTTTTTTGTTTTTGTTTTTTTTTTTTTAGTTTCCATTGCATTAATTTCTGCTCTGATTTTTTTTTTTTTTTTTTTTTTTGGTACCTGGGATCGAACTCGGGTCCTTGCACTTGTGCGGTGGGTGGCAAAACCAGAGCTAAATCCCTGGCCCTCTGCTCTGATTTTTGTAATTTCCTCCTTCTTACAAGCTTTGGGCTTGACTTGCTCTTTTTTCTAGAAGCTTGAGTTCAACATTAGGTTGTTTATTTGAGCCTTCTCTGTTTCCCTGATATGGGTATTCACCATTATAAATCTCCCCTCATAGGACTGCTTTCATTGTGTCCCATAAGTTCTGGTATGTTGTATTGCCATTTTCATTTAATTATAGAAACTATCTTTTTTTTTTTTTTTTTTCTTTTGAGACAGGGTCTCACTATGTAGCCCAGGCTGGCCTTGAACTTGCCTCAGCCTCCTGAGTGCTAGGATTACAGGTGTCTGCTACCATGCCTGCCTAAACTACATGATTTCTTCTTTAATTTGTGACCTATTGGTTGTTTAGGAGGGTGTTGTTTAATTTCCATATGTTTATGAAGTTCTTGTGGTTTCTTTTGCTATTGATTTCCAATTTCATTGCATTATGGTCTGATAATATACATGGGATAATTTCTTCTTTTTTATTTTTGGTACTGGTGATCGAACTCGGGACTTTGCACTTGTGAGGCAGGCGGCAGAACCACTGAGCTAAATCCCGACCCCTATATGGGATAATTTCATTTCCTTTGCATTTACTTAAGCATGTTCTATGTGCTAGTATATGGTCTATTCTGGAGAATATCCCATGTGCAGCTGAGAAGAACGTGTATTCTAATGTGGGTGGAACACTCTGCAAACATCGACTTAAGTCCATTTGTTCAAAAGTTTGGTTCAGTTCTAATTTTCATTGTTGATTTTTGTCTAATTGATCTATTTGTGACAGTGGTGTATTGAAGTCCCCTACTGTATTATTGCTTATTTGATTTTTCATGTCCATTAATATTGGTTTTATATAGTTGGGTTGCTGCTATTTGGTGCATATATATTTATGATTTTTATCTCTTCTTCTTGGATTGTTCCCTTTACAAGAATATAGTGACCTTCTTTATCTCTTTTAATCAGTCTTGGCTTGAAATCCACTTTGTTTGCAAATAGAATAGCTACCCCCTGTTTTTTAGGGGGTTTCTGTTACATGGAATATTGTTTTCCATCCTTGTCTTTAAGTCTCTGAATTTCTTTTTGAACTAAATGTGTTTCTTGTATGCAGCATACTGTTGGATCTTGCTTTTGTTTTTGAGACAGGGTCTTGCTTTGTAGTTCAGGCAGGCCCTGAACTATGTAGTCCAGGCTGGCCTCGAACTTGCAGTGATCCTCCTGCCTCAACCTCCTGAGTCTTGGATTACCAGATCTTGCTTCTTGATCCATTCTCCCAGTCTGTTTCTTTTGATTGGTGAATTGAGACCATTAACATTGATGGGTATAACTGATATGTATTGACTTATCCCTATCATGTTATTTTCCTGTTCTTATCTCTCTTCTTTCTTCTTCTGTTTAATTTCTTGCCTTACTTGGTGGACTCATTCTTTGGAGTTTCTGGAGTTGCAATCCTTGTTATCTCTTTCTAGAATATCCTTCAGAACACCTTAGAGTGCTGGTTTGGTGGTCATGAATTTCTTCAGGTGTTCTTTGTCATGGAAGTATTTTATTTCTCCATCAATTTTGAAAGATAGTTTTGTGGGGTACATCAATCTGGGTTGGAGGTAGTTTTCCTTTAGGGCTTGAAATACTTCACTCCCATCTCTCCTTGACCTGAGAGTTTGTGTTGAGAAGTCTGCTGTGATTCTGATGGTCTTTCCTTTATAGGTGGTTTGTTTCTTTTCTCTAATCGCTTTTAATATTCTGTTCTTGTGTTGAATTTCTGGAATCTTGACTTATATATGCTTTGGAGATTTTTTTTATATTGACTAATTGGAGTCCTATATGCCTCACTTATCTGTATGTCAAATTCTTTTTCTCTGTTTGGGAAGTTTTCTGCCATTACTTCTGTGAACAAGTTTTTTATATTATTTGCATTATCTCCTGCTTTTTCATTGATTCTGATCAATCTTATGTTATTCTTCTTTGCATCCTGTAGTGGCTGCTGGATTTCTCATGTTCCCTTGCTATTTTTTTTTTTTTTTTGGTACTGGGGATCAAAGTCAGGACCTTGAACTTGTGAGGCAGGTGAGGTGCCACTGAGCTAAATCCCCAGCTGTGGTCCCTTGCTATTTTTAAGAAATTTTTCTTTTCATGATCACTAACTGCAATCCTGTCTTCTATATCTGATATTCTGTCCTCACATTGGCTCATTCTGCTGTGTATAGTTTCAATGGAATTTTTAATCTGCTGAATATCTGTTTGAATCTGTTTCATGGATTTCATTTCTTTCCTGTGCCGACCATTCATGGTTTCCATCATGTTTCTGAGCTCCTCTATTTTTAAAAAATCTGTCTTTTTGTTTGTTTGTTTGTTTTTTATTTGGTACCAGGGATTGAACTCAGGACCTTGAATGTGTGAGGCGGGCAGCAGGACCACTAAACTAAATCCCTGGCCCTATTTTTTTTTAATCTGTATCTTTCATTCTGGTCACCCTCTCTGTAGTTATTTCTGCTTTGATTTTTTTCTAGCACCTTGTTCATCTACTTTGTTACTTCTGCTGTTACCACTTCAGAGAGTCCAGGTGGGTGATTATTGGATTGTTCCACTTCATTGCCTGGTTTAACTTTGGTGAGCTGGAAGTTTAGGGAGGTTGCATCTTGTTTAGGTGTCATCTCATTTTCTATTTTTTTTAAAAGTTTAATTCCTGAGGTGATGCTTGTAAATTGCTTATGGCGAGTAGCTTTAATATCAGTATTCTGAACCCTTAGGAAATGACTACTTTTCAGAGGTGTCTTCTAGGTGTAGCTGGCTTTTGGGTTTTCAGTCTGTTGCAGAATCCTACCTCTTCAATTTATTGGGGATGAGAAGTTTCTGTCTACTTGGCCCAGCCACCTATTCTTTGACACTGGCCTATAGTTTTTGTTTTGTTTTGTTTTAAGACCCTTAGGCATTTTGAGTCTTGGTATATCATGAAGAACAATTGATTAGCACAATTATGTCACCTTGGCTAAAGTAGTACAATCAGCAATAACAATAACATCAGATACAACCTAGAAAATGACAAACTGTAGTGACTATTAATTAGCTACCTTTAACCATATGAACTAGATTTGTGGTTATATACAAAATCTAAAATGAACCATAAAATTGTATGGAGTAAATCAGCCCTTAATATGGTGATTTTACCCTTGGAGGAGAAGATTTAAGAGGGGTTGGGGGGGAAGGATAGATAGAAGAAAAGGAAGAAATTAGAAATAAGACTGGAGGACCAAGGAAGATTGTACTGTCTTTGGGAAACTGGTGACAAAGATAAGAGGGAATGAGAAAAGGAGAAACAAAAACAAGAACAAAACAGAAAACCAGAACAACAACAACACCAGAAACCATGTTCAAACAATCAAGAAAAAACAAAAATCAAGAACAAGAACCAGAAAGGAGGGAAAAAAAAGGAAAAGGAAAAAGAAAAAGTCCAATTCAAGGTGTGTCTCTGCTGTCACTGGTAGACAACATGGGTAGACAGAGTTCAGAGCTGAACTGATAAATCCTAACAAGCCATCTGTAGCTTTATGGTGGATACCAGCTAGCCTGCACCTTTAGTTCCACTGAAGTTCAGGCTGGTTTTTGGCTATGAGACTGGCTCCAGATTTTTTGAGCCAGGAACAATCCATGTGCTTCCTGCTGGCTTGAGCTCAGCTCCCTGCCAATGTGAACTCTGCTCCCTAACCTCCCACTGACTTGAAATTAGCACCCTCACCAAGACATGGGGAGCCACTAGATGCAGTCAGCTCATAGCTGTTCTGAGTTCTGAGCTCAATTGGGCCCTCTCTTCTGGATTATCACCCTCTCCTGGGTGACATCTGAACTGGAATAACTCACCAGCCATTGCAGTCTGCTCCATCCACTGCTCTGTTCCACTGGTGCATTTCTCTGTGGAGGCCCCTGGGTCACTAATAGTCACTGTGGATCTGCAGGTTCAACCTGCCATTCCCACGGCATGAGTCCGGGCTCTGGGAGAGAGCACTGCTTGTTATCTCCCTTCTCTTCATTGAAGTCTCTCTCTTCTCTCTCCCTGTGGACTTCAATTCTTGCTTCAGATCCTTCCTGGGTCCTGGGGACCCACTTCCCTCCTTCTCTTCCTCACGCCACTGTATTCCAGTGTCAGGACACCAAACCTTGGAGAGGCTCTTTCTCCACTGCTCACTGTTCCACTGTCTTCCTGTATGTCCTAACATCCTGTTTTCTCCACTGACTGGGATGCCATCTTCCCAACATGTGTCTTCTGGAATTTAACAATCACAATGGAATGCCTGGAATTTTTCTTCATAGGCAGCCCGATGCCTGCCTAAAGGCCAAGTCTGACTCACATAGCTTTGATCATAGATCATCTTAGACTAATCACTTAACTTTTTTGTTTTCTTTTTTGAGACAGGGTCTCACTATGTAGTTCAGGCTGGCCTTAAACTCATGGCAATCCTCCTGCCTCAGCTTCCTGAGTGCTGGGATTACAGGTGTGTATAGGTATCAAAATTTATACTGAACAATGAGTTCTGGGTTGCAAAAGAGGATTTATTTTGTGTATCTCTCTATCCACAAATTAACAAACACACAACTAGCTTTTTTTTAAGGCTTTGAAATGTTTTATTTTGTGTACAAAGACCTAGCATAGTCTCTTTCATTGAGTGGATGTCCTGGATAATCTATTGAAGGAAGATAATTTAATTCAAGATGATGAGGCTGATGTCTTTTACCCACTGAAGGAAACACTGACAGCATCTGTAGGCTGAATTTGTGGATCAGACCTTGCCTGTTTGAGTAGCCTCGGCAAGAGCGAGAGCCCCGGTCTTGTTTCCTGGGGTGGCTCCAGTAGAGCTGCTGGAGAGCCATGTTGCTTCAGAGCTCCCAGGCAGCTAAGGGGCTACTTACTTTTAAAAAACTCTATTCAAGGGCCAGGGATTTAGCTCAGGGGCACCTCGCCTACTTTGCAAGCTTTGCAAGGTCCTGAGTTTGATCCCCAGTACTGCAAAAACAAACAAACAAACAAACAAAAAACTCTATTCAAGCTGGGTGTGGTAATACACTCCTGTGATCTCAGCACTTGGGAGGCTGAGGCAGGAGAACTGCCGAGAATTGGAGCCTGGCCTGGGCTGCATAGTGAGTTCAAAGCCAGCCTGAACTACTACTATTTTTGAGACCCTGTATTCAAAATACTTGAATCTCAGGGCTGTGGGGATAGCTCAGCAGTAGCATGCATGCTTAGCATGCCTGACTCTGGGTTCATTCCCCAGTACCAAACATAACTAAATAAAATCTTTAATCCCATCAGCTTCTCCTTGACCTCAATGAAGGAAGCTGTGGAGGGGAGGAGAAAGTCCCCCTACATCCCTCCTGGGACAAGAAGTAGCCCTGCACAGGACAGCAAGCTGGTGCACAGGGCATGCTGGAGAGCTGGCTGAGCCCCATTCCCCTCCAGGAGGATTCGTTTGGGCTCTGGGAGGTCAGGTGTTATGGATTCAAAGACCACGATGTTAAAGGCCACAGCAGCTCTGCAGAGCATGGGTGTCCAGAATGAATCTCATCCCCCAAAATCAAGGGTGCCTTCTGGGCAGGGATGACTGAGCCACTCAAGTCTCCCTGAAAGATTTTTGGAGAATGCTCTTTAAAGTCCTGGACAGCTGCAAGGGCAGCTGGGAGAAGGAGGCACCAGGCTTCTGGTTTGTATATGTATAAATGTGATCATGTGGTGTTGAGGGGAAGAAACCTGCCAATTCCTTCTTGGCCAAAAGAAGAAAGAGGCCTTCAGTTTTGTTTTAGAAGTTCTTAGAGGGAGCCTGATGTGGTGGTGGACACCTGTTATCCCAACACTCTGGGAGGCTGAGGCAGGAGGTTGGCAAGTTTGAGCCCAGATTGAAACTCTGTCTCAAAATAAAAAATAAAAAAGGAAAAAAAAAAAAAGGGCTGGGGATATAGCTCAATGCAAAGGCCCTGGATTCAATTCCAGTACTGTAAAAATATTTTAAAAGTTCTTAGAGAGGAGAGAGTCCTGTTGTGAATGTAGAAGTCCTGTAGGGAGTGAGCCCAGCTTGGGGCCAAGGGCCGCCTCTCCCTGCAGCCAGGTGCACACCTCTCTCTCTCTCTCTCTCTCTCTCTCTCTGATGAATTGCATTATTTATTTATTTATGGCAGTTCTGCATATTGAACTGAGACTAGGGTCTTCACTCTGAGCTACACCCCAGCCCTTTCTTTTTTTTTTTTTTTAATTTTGAGACTTGTTTTCACTAAGGCATTAAATTTTCCAGGTTGGGCTCGAATTTGTAATCCTTCTGCTTCAGCCTTCCAGGGTGCTGGGATTACAGGCCTCCACTACCTCACTTGGCTCTGATATTCCTTCCCCCTCCCCAACCATGGAAAAACATTCGAATTTTATTTAGTAGTTTAAGGCTTATTGTTGTTGTTGTTGTTGTTTAGTTTTGTTAAAATAGGGTCTCGGTCTTGCTATGTGTAGCCCAGGCTGACCTCAAACTTGAAGCAATCCTTCCACTTCACCCTCCCAAGTGCTGGGATGACAGGCATGTGCCACTGCACCCAGCTTAATAATTTAAGTTTTTAAAAAAGTAGATAAACATGAACTGTTCATAGAGCTGAATGATAAGACTATTAATATAGACTTCTCCTCCTAGAATGACTTTTCTAAAAAAAAAAAAAAGTTCAATCCTATGCTTGTTGCTGTAGGCAGGTTCCATGGATCTGATATTCCTCCCAATCGCTTGAGGGATCCTATGGGGATCTGGGAGGTATGAATCACCGCTGGGAATGTGGCCTATGTAAATCTGGACATGAATATAATGTTCTCTTAGGGCAACTGCGTCAATGATATGATCATCAGCAATCATTTCTATTTGCACTCAGGAATAACAATTATTTACTTAAAGGCTACCATGGCCCTGTCCTCAAAGTGCTCATGCTGCAGCTGAGGGACTCAGCCCCTGCCTGACCTCTGCTTTCCTTGCCAACTCTCCACCCTACAATCCAGACATTCCCCATGAGGCACCCCAGGAAGTGGCATCCAGTTAAGGAAGCTTGCTTCAGAGCCCAGCTGCTCTGACTCTCATGGGTGTGTGTCCCAATCCCTTGTCTGTACGCAGGGATTCAGTGTCCAGGTGTTTTCCTTTACTTTTCTTTGTGGTGCTGGGAATCGAGCCCAGAGCCTCAGGCCTGCCAGGCAAGTGCTCTGCATCCCCAGGCCCTGGGTCTAGTTGTTTTGTTTTGTTTTGAATAAGGATTAAGTGAGCTAATGAAGGAAAACCACTGATGCCTGATATTTTGTAAATAATGGATATTATTAGAATGTCCTCCCACTTGGTGGCCCAAACAGTTCCTGCTTATCCTTGCAGACCTTATTCAAGTGTCATATCCAACATGAATCCTGCCCAGACTTCCCTTGAGCAAGGTTAATCACCCTTTCATTAGTCCCATGCCTGCTTTTTATGATTGTTTTTTTGTTTTTTGAAACAGAGTCTTGCTATGTATGCTGGGAATGATGAGCATGTGCCTGTAATCCCAACACTCAGGAGGCTGAGGCAGGGGGATCAGTGAGAGTTCAAGGCCATCCTGGGCTACATAGTGAGTTCAAAGCCAGCCTGAACTACATAGCAAGAACTTTTTTTTGTTTTTATTTTTTATTTTTGTTTTGAGGGTCTTGCTATGTAGTTCAGGCTGGCTTTGAACTCTGTGTAGCCTAGGATGGCTTCCAACACTTGATCCTCCTGCCTCAGCCTTCCATGTGCTGGGGTTATAGGTGTGTGCCACCACTCCCAGCTATGTGTACATTTATTTGTTCCCAGGACATGGAACTTTAATCATCTTCAATTTTCTGAATCCAAAATAAGGCTTTAAGGCCTAACCTAATCTGAAAAGAGAATAATAATCATTATGCCAAAGAGTCATGGTTTTCTGATGAAAATCTTGTTAACACCTTTAACTGTGTCTCTGGAGAACTTGAATTGAACTGGTGAGGGACTATTTGGGGGTGGAGCACATCCTGCCCCTCAACTCCCAGTGTCAATCAGGCTGCCCAGGTGCCACTGGATGCCACCCCACCCCACCCTACCCCTGATGCCCAGCCATGTGGAACCTCTGCCAGTTCCCCAAGGTGTTCTGAGCCTTCTGGAAATGAAGCTACTGTTTCTGGCCTTTTCCAGCCCACCCCCCCCCCTTTTTTTTTTTAAACAGGGTCTCACTATGCGTTCACGTTAGCCTTGAACTCACTATGGAGCCCAGATTGGCCTTGAACTCCTGGTGTGCCTCCTGCCTCAACTTCCAGAGTGCTAGGATCACAGGTGTGTGCCAGCACACCATTCTTCATCATTTTTTACTCAGTTTTCAGATTCCAATTTAGACATCATTCCCTCCACCACCCTTAAGCCTTATTTTATCTCCTAGAATGGATTATTCTAGGTAGCCACTTAGCCCCTCATGTTTCATCTATCAACACACTCATCACATTTGATTGCAACCATTTGTTTGATGTTTCTGCTAAATTGTAGTCTTCACAAGCCAGGTAATATATCTGTGCACTAGCCCCAGGCACAGGCCACACTTGTTTACTGTCACTAAGAGGAGAAAAATGGACAAATGATTGGAAGGAATGAATTAGCAGACATATGCCTCATAGTCCTCTGCCTTTTTATCTTCCCCAAAGATTCTGTGCACCAGGGAGCTTTAAAAACAACTGAAAAACAGACATTTATAGCTAAATAGATCCACATTGAGGCCGTACCCTTAAGTGAAATAAATAGGACACATGTGTAAATACTGAATAGTTTCTCTGGTGTGAGAAACTGAAAGTATAAATAAGGATCAAAATGTATAATAGATAATGTGAAATAGGAAGAAAAGGTCTAAAGGGGAAGGGGAAGTGGGAGGCATGGGGGAAAGGAAAGAAGGGAAAGGAATAAATATGAGAAAAGGAAAAAATGGAAACAAACTGTTTGTAAAGGGAGGGGTGGAGGGGTTGGAGGGCAGGGGAATGGGAAAAAAAGAAGAACCAAGATATATCATGTAAAGGTACTGAATGCCATCATATTGTATACCTAAAATGTACCAATAAACTTAATAAATAAAAAGAATAATTTCTCAGGGATAGGAGAAAAACTAGAGCTGGGCATGGTGGTGCACAACTGTAATCCCAGCAGTCTAGGAGGCTGAGGCAGGAAGATTGAAAATTTGAGCTCAGCAATTTAGTGAGATCCTCTCTCAACATAAAAAATAAATAAAATAAATGAATAAATAAAGGGCGGGGGGGGGGCGCGTGTAGCTCAATGAGAAGCCCCTGGGTCCAATCCCTAGTACCACAAAAAATAAAAAATAGATCTGGGCATGGTGGTGCACTCAGGATCAGAAGGCAGAGAGGCAGGAGGATTGCTATGAGTTTGAGGCCAGCTTGGACTACACAGTGAGACCCAGTTTCAGAAAGAAAGAAAGAAGGGAGGGAGGGAAGGAAGGAAGGAAGGAAGGAAGAAAAGAAAATTGGCTACAAGAACTGTGTCTGGAGCGGGGCATGGTGGTACACACCTGTAATACCAGCACTTGGGAGGCTGAGGCAGGAAGATTGCTGTCAGTTCAAGGCCAGCCTGGGCTACGTAGTGAATTCAATCCTAGCCCGAACTACATAGCAAGACCCTGTCTCAAAAAAGAACTGTATCAAGCACAAGGTCCTGAGTTCGATCCCTGGTCCAAAAAAAAAAAAACCCCAAAAACAAAACTATTTGAAATTTCAAACTAGAGAATCTCAAGATAGGAAAGCTTTCTCTCACTTCTTTCAAAAGATAGGCCTATCCAATTTAACGTGCAGAAAGAAAGAAAGAAAGAAAAAAGCTATGGATGTAGCTAGGTGGCAGAGCACTTGCCTAGTATGTGCAAGGGCCTGGCTTTAATCTCCAGCTCTGCAATAAATAAAATAAAAATAAAAATACAATCCACCAGGCCTGTAATGGGGAGCTAATGGGGAGACTGAGGCAGGAAGAGCACTTGAAGCCAGGAGTTCAAGCTCAGCCTGGGCAACACAGCAAGACCTTGTATCCAAAATGTGTGTATATGTGTATGTGCTTGGGCTCCAACCCAGGGCCTCAGGCAAACTAGGCAAGCACTCTACACTAAGTTACTCTTTAAGGTGGGATATATCATGTATAGGTGCAAATTCCCTGTGAGTGTTGTATATCTAAAATGTATCAGGCTGGGGATTTAGCTCAGTGGTTCCAGCACCTGCCTCACAAGTGCAAGGAGCCGAGTTCGATCCCCGGTACCAAAAAAAAGAAAAAAAAGATTTCATGAATATATATCTAAAATGTATCAATAAATGTTTTGCTTTGAAAAAAGGTTTATTAGACCTAAAAAAAGTTACTCTTCAGCTTCCCCCCAATTTATTTATTTAATTTTATTTTGTTTTTTGGAGATAGAGTCTTCCTATGTAGTTCAGGCTAGCCTTGAACTCGTGGCAATCCTTCTGCCTCAGCCTCCTGAGTGCTACGATAACAGGCATACACCACCACACTTGGCTTCCCTACAATTGTTTTAAATAATAAAATTTTAAAAGAGGAAAAGAAAAGGAAAAAAAAACCAGATGAATTATTCTACTGCTGAAGTGTTGTGCTATGGTTTTCTAGATCTGTGCTGCTGGGCATAAGAGTACCAGTGTGGGACTCCTGAGCCCTGGGAACAGGCCTCATCCAGACTGAGATGTGCTGAAATGGTTAACACATCCTGGAACCTGACAACTTAGTATGAAAAAAGCACAGATATCGATTTCAAGTAGACATGGTACTATCTTTTAACTATTATTATTTTTTTGGGGGGGGTACCGGGGATCAAACTCAGAACCTTGCACTTGGGAGGCAGGCGGCAGCACCACTAAGCTAAATCCCTGGCCCTATTTTTTTATTATTTATTTTTTTGTTTTTTTGAGACAGGGTCTCACCATATCGTCCAGGCTGGCCTTGAACGCATGGTGATTCTCCTGCCTCAGCCTCCTCAGTGCTGGGACTAAAGGTGTGTGCTGCTATACCTGGTTACTTTTGATATATTGAGCTAAAGAATATTATTAAAATTAACTTTTTGGTTTTTTGCAGTACTGGAGACTAAACCTAGGGTTTTGTACATGCTAGCTGGGCAAGTGCTCTATCATTGTGCCACACCCCCCCCCCAGTACCAGGAATCGAATTCAGGACCTTGCGCTTGCAAGGCAGGTGTGAGACCTAAGTATTTCAGTTCTAAGAAAAACCACAAGATGTATTTTGACCACCTGCATGTGATAGTGTTCAGCCGTCCCCTGGCAACAGCTAATCAGTAGTTAGCAACCGTTTGCAGCTTGGGTGCGCAAGGCACAATCAATCAGGTTTAATTGCCAATCTAGAACCTTGCTGTAACCACTATAAAAACCCCCTGCTGATTTGGAGTCGGGGCTCTCAATCTTGACCCGCTGCGGCTGTGACGGTTGGGAGTCCCTGCTCGAGCTTGAATAAATGACCCTCGTATGTTTACATCAGAATCGGCTCCTTGGTGGTCTTTGGGGACCTCGAAATCTGGGCACAACAGCAGGCACAGTGCCACTGAGCTAAATCCCTGGCCCAACACCATCCCTTTTTATTTTTGAGACAGAGCCTCACTAAGGTGCCCAGGGTGGGTTTGTGTGGTACAGGGGACTGAACCTTCTCACTGAACTATATCCCCAGCCCTTTTTGTTGTTTGAAATAAATTCTCCCTAAGTTGCTAAATTGCCCAGGCTGGGTTCAAGCTTTTGATCCTCCTGTCTCAGCCTCCCAGAGTGCTGGGATTACAGGTGTGTGCCACCACACCTGGCTCTTCTTACTTTTTAAAAAAATTTTTGAGATAGGGTCTCATTGTGTAGCCCAGGCTGGCCTTGAACTCATGGTGATCCTTCTGCCTCAACCTCCTGTGGGCTAGGATTACATACATGTGTAACCATGTCCAGCTCTTTTTACATTTATTTATTTATTTGGAGACAGGGTCTTGCTCTTTTTTTTTTTTTTTTTGGTACCAGGGATTGAACTCAGGACCTTGTGAGGCAGGTGGCAGAACCATTGAGCTAAATCCCTGGCAGTCTTGCTTTATAGTTCAGGCTGGCCTTGAACTTACTATGTAGCTCAGGCTTGCCTTGAAATTGCAGCAATCCTCTTTTTACATTTTTATATATGGCTACAAGTTAATTTGGTATGTGTGGCTTGAATCACTTTTCCACACAAAGCATGTTGTGATGAATGGGATTTTCCTGGGAAGTGGATGGGCTGCTTTTTCAATCCTTTCTTGGACTGCTAGATGGCCTTGAACCCTGGTATTTTCTCAACTCCCTTTGGGAGCTGTCTGAGGCTGGGGTGCAGGCATGGTGACAAGGTCTGTGCCCCTCCTCCCTGCAAATGGGAACTTATGTCCTGTTTGCTCAGTTTGTTCACCAGGGCTCCTGTCTCTGCAGCCCAGCCTGTGACCTCACTGTGACATCATCACACAGCTCCTCTGCCCCATGGTTTGGTTTGGGTTTTCTCTGCATTCCTTGCATGTGGGAGTTCAGCAAAAATAAATGGGGTCTAGCCAAGTGTGGTGGTGCATGGCTGTAATCTCAGCACTAGGGAGGCTGACAGGAGGATTGGTGCAAGTGGGAGGCAATTTTGAAAGTCCTCATCTTTTATATGTGAGTGGGAAGGAGAAGTTTTGTTTTTTGGTATTGGGGACTAAACACAGGGACTTTGCCCTGAGCTACATCCCCCCCTTTTTGTATTTTATTTTGAGACAGGGTCTTGCTACATTGCTAAACTGCCCAGGCTGGACTCACACTTGCAGTCCTCCTGCCTCAGCCTCCCAGAGAACTGGGATTATGGGTGTGCACTATTGCACCTGGTGGAAGAATAATTCAAATCATAAGTATGCAAGTCTCTTCCTGCCCTTAGGTCCTCCCTTGGTGCTGATGAAAGTGTCCCTTCTGCAGCACAGTGCATGTTTCCACCTGTCTCAGGTACAGGGGTAGTGAGTATCCATGCTTTGGAGTCACATGACCTGGCTTTGGCTCCTGCCTAGCCATTTATTAGCAGTGTGATCCCAGCTTCCTCAACTCTTAGCACATGGCAAGGCAGCCTTGAACCAGGGTGCTTGCTGTCCACTGCTGGATTGTATCAGTGTCTCGGGTCAAACTACATTTTCAGGCCGCATCTTTCTTTCCTCTAGTACTTATCTACAGTGCTGCTTTGTCTGAAAAACAAAACAACAAAAAAAAACAAAAAAACTTTCCTGACCTTTAGCAAGAAAAATCTACCTCCCTGGGCTCTGGAATTCTCTCTGGTTAATGTCTTACTTTCTGTTTCATTTCAGAGTCAAGGTTCTTGGATGGCGCCTGTGTGGTTTCCTGCTCTACCTTCCTTGCTCTCCTTTGGTCTGTGGCATGTGTCACCTGCTCTGACACTAGCACCCCTCAAGCCATACTTTAGCCTTCACTGCCAGCCATGTGGCAAATCCCACAGTCACCTCTCTGCCCCTGTTCTTCGTGGCTGCTCCCCCTCCTGTGGTTCCTGTGGCCATCAGAATATCCCCAACCATGCAGATCTGTGTCCCTCTCAGTTCACTGGCACACACTGTCCTTGCCCCTGCCATGGTGTGTCACAACTGTCCCTCTCTCCTTGCCCCTCCCCTGTGGTGACACTGGTGACATTTTTTCTCCATGGCTTGTGGTTGCTTCAGGGTCAGGAGCTGCACCTGCAGAGCTCCACCCTTCGGGCTCAGCTCACAGGGTCAGTGTCCTCCTGCCTGAGCTCAATCCTACCTTTGCCTGCTCCCTCCCTCCTGCCACCTGGGCACCTTTGGGGATAGGGCAGAATATCAGTGCTGCAGGTCCTTCTAGCCTGGTACCACTGTCCTCCTCACGTCAGCCAGGGTTCTGGAGACCAAGGCTAGGCTGTTGCTCCTCCCTACCCTGCCTCACTTCTCACTGGCTCAGGCTTAAAAGCCCCACCAGGGCTCCACTGCACACCCCGGATTCCATGGGCATCACGGGATGGCTGAGGACACCTGTGGGGTACAGACAGTGCCAGTAGTCAGTTGAGGTCACCTGGCAATGGGCATGGCACCTTCTGCCCAGGGCCAGATGGCATCTGTTCCCAGCACTTAGTACAGCACCTGGCACATGGGAGCTCAGGAAGCGTGCCATACTGGAGCTGAGCATGGTAGCACATGCCTGTAGTGCCAGCACTCTAGGAGGCTGAGGCAAGAGGACTACAAGTTCAAGCCTAGCCTGGGCAATGTAGCAAGACCCTATCTCAAGATAAAAAAAAAAAATTAAAAACAAAAAGGGCTGGGGTGTAACTCAATGCCAGAGAGCCTGTGGGTTTAGTCCCTGGTGTGCAGAATCAAAACAAAACAAAACAAAACAAAAGACATATGTGGGAATATGTGTTCTCAGTCCTAGGATAGCCTGCTGAGCTGGGCTTCCTGAAAAGTGCTTGGGCTTAGGTTAGTTCGTGCCTGTTGACTCACTCATTCTTCTGTCTCTAGTTCCATTGTTCCCTTCTCCTCCCCTTACATACTGTACACAGCTATTAGATGAAGAGATTGTTAATGCCTTGTTTCAGTTGTCCCTGGTAAAAATATAAGAACAAAGAATTTCCGCCCTCTAAAAACTCTTAAATGCTTCCTTGTTAGCTTCAGGATAAAACACTTGGGGCTGGGGAGCAGCTCAGTGGCAGAACACTTGCCTAGCATGCCTGAGGCCCTGGGTTTGATCCTTGGCACAGCAAAACAAATGAAAAAACACTTTTTGTCCAACCCAGTCAAGACTTTTTTTTAGTTTTGTTTTTTAAAGACAGGGTCTCACTATGTAGTTTAGGCTGGCCTTCAACTCACTATGTAGTCCAGGCTGGTCTGGAACTTGCAGTGAACCTCCTGCCTCAGCTTCCTGAGTGCTGGGATCACAGGTGTGTGCCACTATACCCTGGCTCCAACAGCCAAGATTTAGTAATCAGTCCACACACACCTTACAACATGTATATCTCTCATTTTTCTCTCACTCAAATTCTCTGCCCTGGTCACACGGCAATCTCCTTGTAACATTAGGAGCTCTGTTTTAATACCTGTCAGTAGTACATTCAATAATAATGTGTTACATCTCTGATTGAGGACCAGGGATTTAGCTCAGTGATTTCGCTGCCTGCTTTGAAAGTGCAAGGACCCGAGTTCGATCCCCAGTACCAAAAAAAACCCCCAAAAAACAAAAAAAAAAACCCATTTCTGATTGAGCTGGTTACTGTACCAGGGTTGGGAATGTAAAGGTGATACAACCAGACCTTACCCTTGAGAAGATATGGATTGAATCTGAGGGAAGTGTGGAAACAGAGACCCAAAGTATGGAACGACAAACTGGAGTTAATTCTTGCTTGAGGTGGGGTGGAGGGATGGCAAAGGAGGCTTTTCTTTCCAAGGTACACATCTTAGGGCTTCGGGTATAGGCTCAGCAGTGGAGTCCTCACCCAGCTATGCCTTTGAGGCCTGAGTTCAGGCCTCAGCACTACAAAAATGAGTAGAAGTTAAGCATGTCTGTGCTCTTCACACATTTTTTGTTTGGTCGGTTTTGTTTGTAGTTTTGGCAATGGAACCCAGAACGTTAGCACTTGCTAGCCAAGTGCTACACCCCAGCCCCTTGACATGTTTTTTTTTACAACACGTGGGCATTGCTTTTCTAATCAAGGGGGGGATCATATCACATGAAGATTAATTCAATTCTGACCACCTGAGTTCCAAAGGGAACCCTCATAATGTCAAAGAATTAGCAAAATCACTGAAGAAAGGACAGTCAACCAATTGAACAATGGGCAAAGGTTATGAATAGATATTTCCCTGAAGATGAAGCTTTTTTATATATGAAGCTATGTTTGACATCATCCATAGTCAGAGAAGCACAAATCCAAACCACAGTGAAATTTGATTCCTGAGTAGCCAGAATTAAGAAGTCAGAATTCGTACCAAGTGCTGGAGTAGATATGAATGAATAGAACCTCATATGCAATGCTGGAACTGCAAATTGGTTTAAAAAACAATTTGGGCCACTTGTGTTGGCTCATGCCCAGAATTTCAGTTAACTCTTGAGCCTGAGGCAAGAGTGTTACCAGGTAGCTCCTAAAAGTGGCTCCCCAAATAAACGTTACTGGGTTTTGTGGTGCTCGCATCTCCTGGAGTTGGATTCCAGGTTCTTCTCATCTAGAACAAAGAATTGAATGAAACCAGCAAAAAAATAGTAACAAAGTTTATTTGAAAAAGTGAAAGTGAAGAGTGAGGGAGAAACTGGCTCTGCAGAGCCAGCTTGGGCCAAGTAAAGGAGGAAAAAGCAAAATAAAAGTATACCCTGGAGGGCACAGGGCAGACTATTGTGAGGAAAGCCATGATAGCAAGCTCTTCTTGGTGTCTGTCCTTTTGTATGTCCAAATCTCGAGAAAACACGAGAGATCTTCTACATACGGGTTCTGAAAGGCAGTGTTGGGATCCTACATCTCAGGCTGATGTCAGGTCCAGGTCATCCTATTAAAAACCTGCTTGAGTTCTCATGAAAGTCCATATGCAGGGCTTTGGAAACTGTTCTGCATGTGTCTTGGGATCTTGTAATTAACAGATCACATCTATTTCCCCAGCTAGCTTTGCCATGCTGTAATTTTCTGTCTCAGGAGGATTGCAGTTTGAGCCCTGTCAACTTAGACCCTGTCTCACAAGTTTTTTTTTTTTTGTATTGGGGATTAAACCCAGGGCTTTTGCACTGAGCTACATCCCCAGGCATTTAATTAATTATTAAAGACAGGGTCTCACTAAGTCATTATATTGCCCAGGTGAGCCCTGAACCTGTAATCCTCTTGCCTCAAGGGAGGCTGAGGCAAGAGGATTATAGGTTCCAGCCCAGCCTACAATACCTTAGTATGAAGGCCCTGGGTTCAATGCTCAGTACTGAAAATAAACAAATAAAGAAGTAAATAAATTTTAAAAAGGAAAAAAAAATTTATGAAAGTGAGACAATTTTTAAAATCAATCTTTTTTTCCTAAGAACATCTTTTTTTTCTTTTCTGGGAACCATCATTATTTGAAAAAGCAGCATGAAAAAGGTGCAGAAATTAGAGTGTGGGTTTGTCAATAACTTCAGGAGAAAAAAATAACCCCAGGAGAATGAGGGAGGTTGAGGCAGAGGCTGGATCCGGAAGACAAGAAGGAGACCCTGACAAGCACGTTAGATGTTAGTCCACATTACAGACAAGGAGAGTCCCAACAGGGTTGGGACACAGTTTGCTTCAGGTTCTCATGGCAGAGTGGAGAATGGGCTGGAGGACGCTGAGGCAGGAAGATCAATTAGATACTGTGATCTTAGACCAGATGAGAGAAACCAAGGGCCTCGAGACTCAGGAGCTCTGGCGTGTGGGCACCTGTGTCTTTCAAATCAAGAAGTTGGTAAGAGGTAATAGAATGGGCAGAATTTTATTTTTCTGCTTTCCTGTGCTTTGCTCTATGGCAGTTATCACCGCTTGACATATTTATCTGTTGTCTGCCTGCCCCCACCAGGATGTAAACTCCACAGAACAGGTGGATTTTGTTTCCTCCTAAATCCCCAGGGCCTAGAAGTTCCTGGCACAGGATGGTACCACATAATTATTTGTTGAGGGCATGAAGTTTTGCTAGAAGGAGAAATATAGACTAATAGCCTATGGGGAGGACTTGGGAATGTTCCAGGCCAATCGAACTTACACATCTTTGATCATCTCTTTCCTAGCTCCAACTCCAGCTCAATGTAACAATGAAACAATAAAATCATCTCACTTCTGGCCCTCATCCTTGTCTCAGCATGAGCTAATGTTTTCTGCCCCCTCAACATGTCATACCTGTTTTCTAGCTTTCTCTGTGTTTTGTTTTTCTGGTACTGAGGACTGAACCCAGAGCCTTCACACTGAGTTACATCTTTAGCCTTTTTTATTTTTTGAGACAGGGTCTTGCTGAGTCACTGAGTTGCACACGCTCAGCTCAAACTTACAGTCCTCCTGACTCAGCTTCCCAGAGTTGCTTGGGTTACAAGCCTGTGCCCACGCCTGGCCTCTACCTGTACTTTTTTTTTTTTTCCAGTACTGGGAATTGAACTCAGGACCTTGCACTTGCCAGGCCGTTGTGGTGCCACTGAGCCACATCCCCGGCTCTACTTGTGCTTTTTATCTCTGGATGAACTTGGCTTTCCACGTTTCTCTGAAGCCCTTGGCCACATGCTCAGATAATTCTCACAATGGCTTTTTTGGGGGGGTGGGGAATCTCCTGGTGCTGGGGATAGAAGCCAGGCCCTGGGACACACTAGGTAAAGCACTCTGGCCTGAGTATACCCCGGGCCTGGTTCTACCATTGGTAGGGCCACATGTCTTTGCCTCACCCGGGTGAGAGAGCTCCGGGTGGCCTGGGGGCACTTGGAACTGCCCCATCCCCTTGACCCTCCTGGTTCACACTAGTAGCGCTCCTAGCAGATCCTAGACCCAAGGCACTTCCCTCTCAGCCCTACCTACACCTCCACACACTGTCCCTGCAGTAACTCTCCTCAGTTACACATGTTCAGAAGTCCATCTGTTTCCTGCTGCTCTTGGCTGATACAAAAGCAAAATTATGCAATTTCTCTTTTTAAGAAGAAAATTGAGGCATGATTCACAAAATTCATCCTTTTAAAGTATACAGTTCACTGGTTCTTGGTACACTGTGGTGAATCTTTTTTACTATGTAATCAAATGTTTTCCAAGTTACCCCCTTGTTTGTGTTCTCAGTGTTACACTGATGTTGAGTGGTATTAGTTACTTCAACCATTTTATTATGTTTACAAATTTCGTTATCACAGCTGAGATGACAGTAAACAGGGCTGTGCTGTGGCTTCTCTTTAGGTGAGGATCATTCTCAAGAAAAAGTTTCTAAGAGTGGTACTGATGAGTCAGAAGGGAGCCACAGCGCCACTAAGGCTCAGCACAGCAGTGTCAAATTGCTTTTTAAAAGGACCGTTCTAATTTACAAGGCTACACTTTCCCTGAATGGACCAGTTGCACCAGCTCATTAGCACTGGGAATGCATAGGCAGTGTAGGGTGCTAATGCAGTGGATGATCTGCTATTGGAACTTTACTGACAGTGCAGCAATTCTGAGCCATTTAAGACCATTTTGGGGGCTACTGGGGTATGGATCACTGGCCTGGCACGCACAAAGCCCTGGGAGGCCCTAGGTTTGAGTCCTGGCACCGCAAAAATCAATCAGTCAATATGAAAGACAGAAAGACCGACAGACAGAAAGAAAGAGTAAAGTCATTTTTAACTAAATGGGACTGAAGGGAGCTGGGTGTCATGGCTGAAGCAGGAGGATCACTGTGAGTTCGAAGACAGCCTGGGCTACACAGTGAGTTCAAGGACAGCATGAACTACACAGCAAGACCCTGTCTCAAAAAAAAAAAAAAAAAGGGACTAGAGGGACAGCAATTTTTTT
>NW_004624768.1:18001417-18017415 GCF_000247695.1 Heterocephalus glaber
GCCGCCACCGCCGGAGGGACTCGTGGGCTTGGGCGCCAAGCGGACCAGGCCGAGCGAAGCTGGGACCGTGCGCGCGCGCTGCCTCCGGCCCCGCAGTCCGCGACCCCGCGAGGCGCCGCCACTTCCCGGCCGCCGCTTGGCGGGCTGGGCCCCGCCACCCTGGACCCCGCCAGGGTCCACCCCGGCCCGGTCCCGACTCCGGCCCGGCCCCTCCCGCCGCCGCCGCCCCCGGGGCCCCCCGCTCGGCCCGGATAACGGTGCCGCTGCGCCCCGCCAGACGCCCTGTCACCCCGCGTCCCCGGGAGCTGGCGCCGTCCCGGGCGGACACTTGGGGTCGCCCCTCGGCGGCGCCGCCGGCCCAGCCCCGGCCGGGGGACGGGTCCCGGCAGGCAGGTATCCCACGCCCGAGTTGGGGTTCCAGGGCCAGCGCCGCCGGGCACGCGCGTGGGGTGGGCTCTGTCCCCGCGGGGACTCCTCCTGCCGGCCCGGGGAGGGGGAGCCGAGTGACCCCGGGGGAGGGCCCAGCAGCGTCTTCTGGACAGATGGCCTCCTGGCCTGGATAGGCGTTTACGAGGGGGAGGGGTCCCCATGACGTTAGGTTCTCCTGCTCTGGAGAACCACAGGGTTGTTGGAGTTGTTGGGGATTTTTAACTATTTTTTCTTTCTTTTTTAATTTCTGAGAGTGGGCTAGAGGTGGCCTTAGAAGTCCTGAATTGGAATAAATCCACAGGCCCACCCAGGGAAGAGTGTTTGGTGTCCGAGCTGCCCTAGATAGGACTGGCGGCATGACACGGGACTGGGGGGTGACAAGTATTTGGCCTGAGGTTTGCTCACTTGGTGCAGCCGGGGGCGAGAGGGCCCATGTGGTGCTGGACTCAGGTGTGCACACTGTGGTGGGCGCACAGGATGTGGACAGGTGGATACCTGGCCGGCCTTGGTGGGTGCTCAGTGGGATTTCAGAGATCTTTTTCCTAAACCTCACAGATACATTAGGCTGTGAGAGAGAGGAGGAAATGTGGTCTTAGTGCACCTATTTTGATCGTTTTTTCAGTTTTTCCACTGGTTGTAGCTTTTTTTTTTTTTTTTATACCAGGTCTGGATATGTTGCCCAGGTGGGCCTCCAACTTCTGGTCTCAAGTAATCCTCCTACCTCAGCCTCCTGAGTAATTGAGACTATAGCTGGTGCCACTATATCTTACTGTAAATTTTTACTGAGCACTTACTGTATGCCTATGCCTGAACTAAGTGTTGGAGGTACAGTGGCAAACAAGAAAGATACCACATTTTAGTGTTGGTGCTCTTAGCTTTGTGGGAAAATCTAGTAATAATAAAGAAAATTCATTCAACAACAAACGTTTGTCAACAAATAAATTCCAGGCACTCATTTTAGATTCAGTGAACAAAGCAAGCAAAAACAACTGGGCATACACTGAGCATGGTGGTGCATGCCTGTAGTTACAGCACGCAGGAGGCTAAGGCAGGAAGATCTCTAGTTGGAGACCAACCTGGGCAATTTAGAAAGATCCTGACTGAAAAATAAAATGTAAAAAAGGAGGGTGGGTGGGTGTGGGGGAATTTAGCTCAGTAATAAGAGCACCTACCCAACTAGGATTCTCACCCTGAGTTCAACCCTCAGTACAGCAAACAAAATCAAACAAAAAACTACCTTTGTTGAGTTTTCATACTATTGTGTGTGAAAACAATAAATATGCAATTAAAATATAATCTGTTAAAAGTTTAATGCTAAAAGGGAAAAGGAGAAAACCTGAGAGTCTGAGCTATCAGGAGTGGGGGTTGAATTTACATTAGAGTAGTTTGGGAAGGGTCCCTAAAAAATGTTTTTGTTTTGTTTTGTTTTTGGTGCCGCTGGGGTCACCCATTACCAGGTAAGTGCTAGGCAAGTGGTCTACCATTGAGCTCCACCTCTGCTCCCAGATGGTGTCTTTGGAATAAAACTTTGGAGGAAGTGGTAAACTAATAATTTCAAACTGTGGTGAGTAGGAGGAAGGAAAGGATTGATTTGAGTCAGGGGCACCAGGAAGCCTTCCCTGAGGAAGTGCTGAGGAGGACCTGGCCTGCAGGGGCGTTGAGAGTTAACCGCGTGTGCAGCAGCACGACCAGGCGGGCTGGAGGAAGTGAAAGAGGCCGGGTGGGCCGTGGGCTGTGGGCTGCGTGAGGACTTGGAGAGGGCGGAGGGGAGAGGGGAGGTAAACGCCCAGGAGGGGTGGGCCAGGTCAGTCGCCCTAGCCTGGGGGAACGCTTTCTCTGTTTAGTTTGGATTGTAACTCCACTGTAATTAGGAACTTTTACATTTTAAAAGGTCTCCCGCCCCTATGCAGGGAATGTGCTTTGAGATAAGCTGTAAGGCAGGGGTTTCTGAGCCAAGTGGCCTAACTGCCCGGATCTGTTTGGAAAAGCCTTAAGCAGGCCGGTCCTTGTGCTTGGGTCTCCTTCACTCAGCTTTGGGAAGGGAATGGGTCGGGGATTTAGCTCAGTGGTTCTGCCACCTGCCTCGCAAGCGTAAGGTCCCGAGTTCCGAGTTGGATCCCCGGTACCAAAAAAAAAGGAAGGGAAGGAAAGATGAACCAGCACTTACAGAGCGCCTGCTAGGTAGGAGGACGATTTCAGTGATTTTTGTATATACTGTCATATTTGTCTTCTGTACACCTAGGGAAAGAGGTTATTGTATCATTTTACAGGAAAATGAGTCCAGAGGGGATAGATGATGTATCTGGAGTCACATTCATAACATAACCTGAATTGGAATCAGCTCTGCCCAGGAGTCAGGCTGCTGACATTTACATTTGCTTTTGCTCCTCATGCCTCAGTTTCCTTATCTTTTTTTTCCCCCTCCTGATACCGGGGGTTGAACCCAAGGCCTTCTCAGTGAGCTACATCCATGCCCTTTTAAATTTTGAGACAGGATCTTGCTAAATTACCTGAAATGGGCTTGATATGAAGTCCTCCTGCCTCAGCCTCCCAGAGTGCTGGGATCACAGGTATGCACCACCACTCTGGGCTTCCTCAATTTAAATGCATATAAAAGTGCCTGCCTTGCAAGCGCAAAGTCCCAAGTTCAATCCCCGGTACCAAAAAACCCCCCCAAAAACCCCCCTTGCCTAAATGCATATAAAAGTGAGTACTTCATAGGGTTGTTGAGCAGATCAAATTAAGCCTTTAAACAGTCTAGCACTTTGTTCAAAGGTTAGTTGATATTGTTTCAATTTTAAAAGTAACCATCTTGCCCCTCAGCCATATTGGGGTCATTTTGGGAGATTGACTATGTAGATAATTTAGTTCTTGAATTTTGTTTATCACCTTCCTTTTTTTCTTAATAGCTTAATGCTGGGCCAGGGATTTAGCTCAGTGGCATTGTGCCTGGCTGGCAAGCGCAAGGTTCTGAGTTTGATCTCTGGTACCAAAAAACAAAACAAAACAAAACAAAAACCCCACAAATCAAAAAAGTTTAATGCTACGTTCTATGTGATAAGTCATTCAACATTGATCTCCTGTTTTGTGCTTTGACACTGTGCTAGAACTTGTGGATATAGAATGAGACCTTCCTTTCAGGAGCTCAATCAATACCCAGGAGAGGTCAAATATTTTAAAAGATGAGCTACAGTGTCTACTTGAATCCTGTACTATAGCTGTGGTTAAAAAGTTGTTGAGGGCAGTAAGAACTAAATTTCTGGGGAGAGTTAAGAAGGCTTCCTGGAGGAGGTGACCTGACCTGGCCTTTGGAAGAAAAGTTTTACAGGCAGATAAGATTGAGCAAAGGACTTTGTAGGTAGAAGGAGCCATCAGTGTGACAGTGTGGAGCCATGAGAGGCCTCATCTGGGGACTTCATAAACCATGGGGATGCACCAGAGAGTCTTAGATACATTGGATACACTCCATCATAGATGTCTGCTTTGGGATCTGCCTCTCAACTTCCTAGACCAGAAATTCAGTTTTGTAGGGCACTCAACTGCTTGGGTCCAAGGAGACTGACTCAGTTACCAAACTTGGAAAAGACTCGTGAGTAAATTTAGGACATAAATGGACCATGAGGAATGAAGCCGCAGAGTGACAGTTGCTTCTGTTCCCTGGAACCCCTCCCCCTTTCCTGGCCAGAGCTGGATGCACCAACAAACTCTTGCTCCTCCCTAATTCATGTCTTTCTCAGGTGCCATGAAAACAAACCCTTTCTCTTAACATAATCTTTCCTTATGTACTATTCACTGTAGCCAGCAGTAATTATTAATCGATAGAATTAATACTGTATTATTAGGGTGGAATCCTATACTTGTGAAACTTAAGGAGAATAACTATTTTTCAATACTGGGGATTAAATTCAGGGTCTCACACATGCTAGGAAAGTGCTCTACTACATCTCCAGTCCTTTTTAATTTTGAGATAGGATCTCACTAAACTGCCCAGACTGGCCTTAAATTTGCTGTCCTCTTGCCTCAGCCTTCTGAGTAGTTGGGATTACAGGTTTGTGCACCAGGCATGTTGGTGCATGCCTGTAATCCCAGAGCTCAAGAGAAAGGCAGGAGGATCACTGCAAGTTCGAGGCCAGCCTGGGCTATATAGTGAGTTCAAGGCAACCTGGATTACATAGAGAGACTCTATCTCAACAAAACAAAACAAAACACGAGCCTATGCCACTGTATTCAACAGGAGTAACGTTTATGAGAAATAACACATCAAAAAAGGAGATTCCCTAACTTTAGGCTAGTGGTGAAGGTACACAGATTCTAAGTGGTGTGGGTAGTTTTGTGGCTGAGCAGTGGTGTGGGCAGATGCATTGGAAGTTGTTTTGAGCAGAGATCTATGAACTTCTGAGGCTGGCAGGGAGCTTTTGGTTGCATTTGAAAGAGATTGGTTTAGAATCTTCATCTTCCCTACACATTGAAGATCAAAAATAAAGTAATTAATACCCTCAGTTCAGCCCAGTCACAGGTCAATGTTGCTTTTGAACTGGAATCCCCCTGAAGTTTGAGCTTCTGCTATACTACATTCTCCTTTTATTTTGTTGTTGTTGGGTGATTTTGGGGTGTTTTTTTTTTGAGTCAAGGTCTCCCCAAGGGTAGTCTTGAACTCACTTTGTAGCCCAGGCTGGCCTCGAACTCATGGCAGTTTTCCTGCCTCAGCCTACTGAGTACTGGAATTATAGGGGTTCACCACCACACCCATCACTTCATTCTGCTTCTTCAATTCCTGAAGAGTGGTAGACCCTCTAGAATTTAGAATCTTTATTTTTCTGTACTGTAAAATAAACCTAAATAGATTAATTCAATGTATACTGTTTTTCTTTTGTAATACATATTTATGTAGAAAACTTAGGAAATACAGATAGGTATACAAAGGAAATAAAACTCACTGATAAATCTTACAACCTAGAGCTACTGTTAACATTTTAACATTTTGTAGGGCCAGGGATGTAGCTCAGTGGTGCCGTGCCTGTCTGACAAGCACAGGGTCCTGAGTTTGATCTCTGTTACTGAAAAAAAATTAAAAAAAAATATTTTGATGTTTATTTATTTTTATTTATTTATTTATTTATTTGATACCTGGGTTTGAACTCAGGACCTTGCACTTGTGAGGCAGGCAGCGGAACCACTGAGCTAAATCCCTGGCTTTTGTTTTTTTGTTGTTTTTTTTTTCAGATGAGGTCTCAGTTTGTAGTGCAGGCTGACCTTGAACTCGTGGTGATCCTCCTGCCTCGGCCTCCCAAGTGATGGAATTATAGGTGTGTACCACCATACCTGGCTAATATTTTGATATTTATATTAGATCTTTATTTTCCATCTCTATTTTTACATGTGTGTTTAGCTTTCTCTTTTTACAAAAATAGGAACATCCTGAATAGGAGTTTTGAAATTTGTTTCCGTGCAGTAGAACAATCTGCATGTACCCAGACTCTGTGTATATCTCCATGCGCGGACCTGTGGTCTGGTGCCTCCCCTGTGCTTGCTCTAGGGGTGTCAGATGTGATAGCCTTTAGCTAATTACATTTGAGAACATTTTTTAGCCAACTCTTTGTTTTAATTTGACAGCACGGAAGTATATGTCGAAAGGACATATCTGATCCACTTTATGGCTCTAAGAAAAGTTAATGAGCACCTTTCAAGGTTGCTGTCACCAAAGTGTGGGTTGTCCTTGGTTGACTGTGTGGCTTTGGTTAAGTCCCTTACCATGTCTGTTGCAGACTCTGAAGGGATCAAAGGTCAGTGGTAACATGGGAGGGGGTGTAGCTCAGTGGTCAGCACTTGCCTGGCATTCAGTCCCCAGTACCTAAAGGACGAAAATAAAAAGGAGGTGATGGTGACCCCCTTCCTTTCATCAACACTCCAGGGCGTGAGAAGGATGCGATGTCTGTGTGTGGCTGGTTGTGGAAACACTGTCAGCCACATGTTAAGAAAAGAGTCTGTTCCTGCTCTTAAGTCGGTCCGTGGGGAGTAGGGAATCTGTGTGACATTAGCATATATCTGTTTTTGAGAGCTCTAAGATTATTGTCCCCTTAAAGATTCTGAAACTTGAAAAATGTTTTTTAATTTTTAATTTGATTTTTATTTATTTATTTGAGTAATCCAAAGGTAACATTAAGGATCCTTCACCCCATAGGCTCCTCCAGAGAAAGCAGAAATGTTGTGTCCATCTGCAGGACGGTTCACTGGAAGAACTCCTGCTTTTGGAGGGAGGGGCTGGGGTAGCTTTTACTTAACATCTTTTTTTCTTTTTCTTTTTGGTACCCCTCAGCTGTGCTGCTGAGCTACATTCCTGGACTCCCTTTTCTTTTCTTTTTTTTTGAGACAGGCTCTCGCCATGTAGTTCAGACTAGCCTTGAGCTCACTATGTAGCCCAGGTTGACGATCCTCCCACCTCAGCCTCCCGAGCGCTGGGAACACAGATGTGTGCCACCACACCTGACAGTTTTACATCTTGCTGCCACTTGAATTTTATACAGGCAGGTTTATATCTCATTTTTACAAAATGAACACACACCCAGAAAGTCTGTTTTCATTTCGGAAACAAACATTGAAAGCCCTAAAACAAAAATTTAAACTGTCTAGAAGTACTTCCCTGTAGCAGGGGTCGTGTTGTTGGAAGGAAGATGCCTGCCTTGCTGGGAGCATGATGGTGGCACCTCTGACTGGGGCTGCCCTGGATCTGGAGAGCGAGGCTTTGATGAGAAGGGTGTCCCTGTGCAGTAGCTTCCTGTCGGCCGCATTCTTCAGAAAAGCATCTAGGGAAATCACTGCTGGTGTGGCCCTGGGCCTCCTCCTCCATCCACGTGAGGGTGTGTGGCAGAGGCCTTAGTATGACAACTTGGGGGACCAAGGGACTATAAAGAGAAGGTGTTCTGTGTGCAAGCCTCCCATAGCATTTCTGGGATATCCCCCTTTTAGGGGCTCTGCCCACCCTGGGGTTCAGGTGGACACTGCTCCTTCCTCCTTCCAGTTTTTGGATGGAGGAGCATTTTACCCATACTGTCCTTGGCAAGCTGGAGCTTAGTGGCAGCTGTGGGGTGAGCTATGGCTCTGTTTTTTGTTTTGTTTTGTTTTGTTTTTTTGTGGTAACGGCGATTGAACCCAGGGCCTTCATATTGAGCTACATCTCCAACCCTTTAAAAATTTTTTGAGGTAGTGTCTCACTAGTCGATAATTTGCCCAGAGTGGCCCTAAACTTTCGATCCTCCTCTCTCTCGGCCTCCCAGAGTGCTGGGATTGTGGCATGTGCCACCACACCCAGTAGGCTCCACTTTTATTGGCCTGCTTTGCTGCCATTTATGGCATTGTACTCCTTCCTGCCAGTTCAGTTTCTGAAGTAGCAGGTGTTCCTTTACTCTCCAAAGGGCAGAGTGAAACAATGGGGAGGGTTTTTGCAAATGTGTACCCATTGTAACTACAGACCACTTCTGCGCTGTTCCAGGTCAGGAAGCACATCTGAGATACAGCTTTGACACTGTCAGAGGAAGAGGGAGCCCAGGGTGGGCACTAGCAGCTGTTCAGGTTCTTCTGGGTTGGGAGGGCTGTTCTCTGTTCTAGGCTTGTTAGACCTCTAGGCCTGAATCAGGATGGCTGACAGTATAGAAAACCCTTCCCCGTCTGGTGCTTCATTGAGGCTATAAACTCAGGCCCTTAAAATACTGTGTGATTAGCACTATTGATTCTCTCTGTCTCTCTCTCTTGAACTTACAACAGGCACTTGCATTTAAAATCTTGCAGGGCCTCCCTTAAACTACTCAATGTGTGATTAGCACTATTGGTTCTCTCTGTCTCTCTTGAACTTAGAACATGCACTTGCACTTAAAATCTTGCAGGGCCTTTTGCATTGGGGTCTTCATCGGTCCACTGATGGACTGTCTGCAGGTGCTCTGGGCCCAGGCCAGAGTGCTGCTCTGTGGAGCCTGACGAGTCCCGTGAGGTGACCCTGGCCCTCAGGAGTGCCCTGAGAAAGCAATTAGGCAACAATTTGCTTCCAGACCAGAAGTGTCTTAGGGGCTGTTTCTTTCACAGGGAGGTGGTTACTTGCCACAGGTCACCCTCTGAGGTGGCTGGGTTGCCTCTGGGGAGGGTCCTCGAGTGGAGTGGATGGCCACTGGGGAGGAGAGAAGTGGGGCACTGGTGTAATCTCCTATTTCATTGTTGCACTGGTCTCCCCTTGACACTGCTTCCTGGAGTGCTGTACCCTTAGGAGAAGGGAGCCCCCTTCCACAAACTATAAGCCCCAATGCGTGTCATTCTACCGTTCCACTTCTTTCCTTGAAGGCTGGTTGGCTTGCTTTCTTCTTTTTTCTTTCTGTGGTGTTGGGATCAAACCCAGGGCCTCCTCACACATGCTGGGCAAGTGCTCTACCCTCAGCCTCCCACATATCCATCTTAGGGATCTCTTAAAATCTTTACACCTTCTGGGAGAGGCCATAGTCTTAATAGTTCACCAAACTGTAGCTTTAATTATGAGGAATTAATTGAGTCAACTGAGAGAAAGATTGGGGCCAGGTAGGCCCCTGGGAGCAGGGGCAAGTGCAGGGAGGGACACAGTCCCACTGCAGGGGAGAGGTGGTAGGCCCATCTGGCGGTGCTATTGGCTCGGTGTGGGCTCCAGTGTGGAGCAGCATTGACCTTTAATTGTTGGGGAGAGTACTTTTTCTCTTATTTAAAAAATAATATATGTTCAGTTAAAATAAATTGGGAATGTTCGTGGAGAAAACAGATCCCTTGTGATTCCTCTTATTGACTGAGCAGTGAGATGTGTATGTGGGTAGAGGGGCTTGGCCCCTTTAAATGAAAGTCAGAACCCATGTCACCCTCCACCCCACATTTGTAGCCTTGTATCAGAGATGCCCAGAGCCCTGGAAGTAGCCTTCTGTCACTGCCTCCCCCCTAATCTGCCTCTAGACCTTTTTCCAAGCCCTCTCCCCACTACAGCTGCATGGCTTGCTCTCATCTGCTTCAGAATCCAGAGGATATTCCCTCTACTTTTTGAGTTTGGCTGGGAACTCCAGTTAAGATGTCTGCCCAACTCCCTGGCATTGGTGTGAGTTTGTCTCCTTCCAGTGGGCTGCCAGCCACATGGGGCAATGCCTGACACCTGGAAGGTGCTTAAGTCACACTCTTGAATGAATGAGTGGATGTGCATGCCCATGGGAGTGAGGTGTGCATGGGGAGAAGGGGTGGGAAAGGGCTTCAGCTAGAAGCTTGGAGGGAGGAGCTGGGATGGGTCTCTGAGTACTCTGAGGGGAGGTGATCTGTCAGCTGCTGGAGCCACTTTATGTTGTTGAGCCGAGTGAGCCACTGCATGATGATGGTGTTAAGGGAAGAGTGGTCTCAGGGAGGCGTGCAGAGTGACCACATGGGCAGGTGAGGTGACAGGGACAGGGGCTCAGCAGACATAGAAGGGAGCAGGTGACCTTGGTGAGATGTGGCTGAGGGTGAGGTGCACCCACCTGGAGTTCATCGGTGCATGGAGTGGGTTTTGGGAGCAGATAGGCCGAGGAAAGGAAAGATCTTCCTGTGTTGGTGGCATCTGTTGGGCTGGTGGTCCTGTCCTCACCAGGCCTGCATCTCAGAGCACAGGCCAGAGGGGACCACCTCTTCTTTCTGTCCCTGTGTGAGGGTGGCAGTCTATGCTTCTTCCAACTGCATGTTTTGTCTCCATAGGTTTTTTTTTGGTACCGGGGATGGAGCTCAGGACCTTGTGCTTGCCAGGCAGGCGCATGCCACTGAGCTAAATCTCCAGCCCCTGTCTCCATAGTTTTATGTGTTCCTCAGGACAAACTGTCTTTGACTCACAAGCCCACTTGGGTTGGATTAATTTGACTTGAGATACTTATTTCTAAATGGTTTCTGTTTCTTCAGGCTTCTAGCTTTTTTCATTTTGCTTTTGCCTTTTTCCTGTGGTGCTGGGGATTGAGCCCAGGCCCTCACCCATGCTAGGTAAGTGCTCTACCACTGACCTACATCCCCCAGTCCTCCCAACCCTTTTATTTGAGACAGTCTTGCTAAACTGCCTAGTCTGGCCTTGGATTTACAATCTTCTCACCTCAGCCTTTGGAGTATTGGGATCATAGACTTGCGCCACCACACCCAGTCTTTCGTCCTGGTTGTTTTTCTTTTTTCTGTTTTTGAGACAGGGTCTCCCTTTGTAGTTCAGGTTGAGAATTCACTATGTAGTTGATACTGGCCTCAAACTCATGGTGATTCTACAGGCATGTACCACCACACCCAGCTCCAGCCTGTTTTTAAAAAGGCTTTTCCCAAGATAGGATCAGCAGGGAAGGGATTTTGGTATAATCAGCTTCCTCTTTAAGATCTTTTGGTACAAGTCTTGTTTTAAGATTGGTGTTTCTTTTCTTTTTTGCAGTGCTGGGAATTGAACCCAAGGCCTCATGAATGCTAGGCCAGTGCTCTTCCATTGAGTTATACTCCCAGCCCTAAGATTGGTGTTTCTAATGTGTTCATGAATTTCTCAAATCAATGTGTGAGGGCCTGCTATTCACCATGTACTCTTCCAGCACTGGGGATGTGGTAGGGAACAAAATAAAAAGTAAAAACCTTTCCCTCATAGAGCTCATGTTGCTGATTGTGGGTTTATAGACAACAAGCAAGAAAATATTAACTATGAGAGGCGGTGAAAAGTATATATAGAAAAATAAAGCAATGAGGGCACATTTTCTACTTTAAGTAGAGAGGTGAAGCCAAACATGGTGGCACACACCTGTGATCCCCACACTCTGCGAGGCTGAGGCAGGAGAATTGTAAATTTGAGCCTAGCCTGGGTAACTCAGTGATTTATTGATCATGTCTCAAAATAAAAAATAACTGGGTGTAGTGGCACACACCTATAATCCCAGCACTCAGGAGGCTGAGACAGGAGGATTACTGTGAGTTTGAGGCCAGCCTAGGGTACAAAGAGACCCTCTCTCAAAAAACAAAAATAAAATGAATGAATGAATGAATGGGCTGGAGGCTAGAAATATGGTTCAGTGGGAAGGCCCTGAGTTCAATTCCCAGTACCCCCCAAAATTAAAAAGCCCAACAAAGTTCAAGACCAGCCAGGGCAACATATCAAGACCTTGTATCAAAATAAGATAGAGAACTCAGAGAAATCTCATTGACATGTGCAGCCAATAAAAACACTCCACTTCACCATCTAGAAATGTACCCAACTCATGTGAAGATCAAAGCAAGATACAGGACAGCAGGAGACACACTCCTGGTGGCATCTTGAGGACACCGTGTGCATTCACACAGATCCATGCACGTGCCTGTGGGTCACCTGTGGGCAGTCGGAGATACTTCTCCAGTAAATACACAACTGTCAATTGTGTGTTGGATGGAGCTTGAGGAGTGGCTTTCTGTATTTGTTTCTTTGATGTAAAACTATAGCAACAGCTATATATTATTACAACTCTTTTGGAGGGGGGTTTAAGACAGGGTCTTGCCATGTACGTAGTTCAGGCTGGTCTTGAACTCACTCTGAAGTCTAGGCTGACCTTGAACTTCTGGGATCCTCCTGCCTCAGCCTCCCAAGTGCTGGAATTACAGGCATGCACTACAATGCCTGGCTGTAAGTTTTTAATAAAGGAAAAATAAGAGCATTTCTAAAAAGACAAGGCTGGGTGTGGTGGTTCTATAGTCCCAGCACTCAGGAGGCTGAGGCAGGAGGGTCACCATGAGTTTGAGGTCAGCCCCTGCTACATAGTTCAAGGCCAGCCTGAACTACAAAGAGAGACCCTGTCTCAAAAAAAAAACAAAACAAAGACAAGACATTGGAATAGAGATCTGCAGGAGGTATGTATCCATGGGAATAGCTTAGGGAAGAGTGATCTAGATGAGAGAGAAGCCATTATCCAAGCCCTGGAGGTGGTTGAGGACTGTGGGGCCCTGTGAGAACAGTAAGTGGGGGGCACACTGGATTTCTGGGTTCAGTTTTAGGTAGCTGACCCAGGTCTAGTCTGGTCTGGTCAGGTCTTGTTTTGTCTTGTCTTTTCTGCCAGTCCTGGGATTAAACCCAGGGCCTTCCCAGAGAACTACACCCTCAGCCTCCCCTCCCCCTTTAAATTTTGAGACAGTCTCACTAAGCTGCTCAGTCTGGGCTCAAACTTGTGATCCTCCTGCCTCAGCCTCCCAGCCAAAGTGTTTCTAATGTGCATCCAGGGCTGAGAATCACTAGTTCAAGGGTTGAACAAACCCTTTGCTAAGGATTTGATGGTGAGTCATCATGGATAACTGAGTAGGAAGAGACTTCAGCCCCATTTCTATGGGAAGACTAAGGCAGAGCCTTGTGGCCTTGCAGAAATAATGGGAATCTCCCACAGCAGTGACCCTTTTTGGTTTGTGTGTCTTTTCTAATCTGATTGCTTTAACCCTCTGGACCTCAATTTCCTTGGAGCCAGTGGCTTAAACTGAATGATTTGCTAGAGTCTCTTTGGTTCTGACAGGCCTTAATGTTTCTGGTGCTAGAAAACCCTCTAATCTGGAATAATGTTCTGGAACAGTGTTTTTTAATCCTAGTCTTACAGCACCCTGAGGTGCGTCATAGTGGAGGCAGGGGTACAGTGATCGTCTGAATACCAGACCAAAGGGGAATTAATGCCACATCCAGGAGCACCCTGGCAGAGGAGGGTGTTGGGAAATGGGAAATGTAGGCACTGCCTCCCAGTGCACAGCTCAGTGCAGGGCAGCCATCCTGGGCCCTGGGGATGTTCTAGCTCACTTCTTGCAAGCTCCTTGCTTGCTTTTTTTTCTTTCTTTCCTGGTACCGGGGATCAAACTCAGGACCTTATACTTGCCAGGCAGGCGCAGTGCCACTGAGCTACATCCCTGGCCCAATGCAAGCTCCTTTCAAAGATGGAGCAGTATGCTGTGACTATAAAGCTGTGCGCCTCTAGGCATGAGCAGTGTTGACCCGGGAGGAGTCTGAGCTCAGGATCCCTAGTCTTCTCCATATGTGTCCTGCATATTAGAGGCTCTCTGGACAGCCTGGCCCATCCATGGCCGGGTGCCGAGGTCACCGTGGAGTAAATAACCAGGTGTAGCTGCTGGAGCATTTCAGGACTTAGTTACTATTGAACAACAGACCTCAGACACCCCTTGGCCCCTGGTCTTAGCCTTTTGTCCTCATTTAGACATTACAGTATCTGCTTGTTAATGTTTTAAAATGTGAAGATCCAAGCTGGGCACATCTGTAATCCCAGCACTTTGGGAGGCTGAGGCAGTAGGATTGCAAGTTGGAGCCCAGCCTGTATCAAAATAAAATGGAAAGGGCTGGGGGTGTATGCAGCTAAGTGTGAGGCCCTGAGTTTAATTCCCAGTACTGGGGTAGGGAGAAGGAAAGAGACCTTTGCTTCTGTCATTTATGAGTATATATAGCTGATGAACTGTTAACCAGAGTTGGGGTTTTTTTGTTTTTTGGGGGGTTTTTTTGGTACTGGGGATTGAACCCAGGACCTTCACACTGATCTACATCCCCAGCACTTTTTTTTATTTTTCATTTTTGAGACAGGGTCTTACTGAGTTACTAAATTCTCCAGCCTAGGCTCCAACTTGCTGGAATTATAGGTGCGTGCCACCATGTCAGCTTTCACCAGTGTTTGTGAGCACTGTCTAGTGTGGTCTGAATCTTGGGTGGTGGAGGTTGTTAAGCATTAATAGTGACCACATCCCCAAGGAGATTCTAAGGTTCAGCCACAGCTGGAGAACACCTAGTTTAAAACAATGGATTCTGCCAGCTTTTCCTACTTCTTCTCTCCATCCCGTCACCTGCTTGTGTTTGTCCCCTTAGTCCTCTCTGGAACCTGTGATCCTATCCTATAGCTTACCTGCCCCAACCCTGTGCCTGCCCCCTCTGCATCCTCAGCTGTACTGGGGGCATCCTGAGCACTGGCGAACTGTGTGGCAGGATAGATTGGGCTGGACTTCCCTCACCCACTATCTGGAAATGTGCAAGGAAAAGCTTGCTGGCCATGGTGGCTGGTGGCAGACACATGTGTTTGCTGTGTGACAGGCAGTGTGGCCAGACGTTTACACACTCACCGAACCTCTGTAAGAGGCACAGATGCAGAAATTTGCCCAGAGTCTTGCAGCTGGAGAGCAGTCAGCTAGGTTCTGAACCTAGGCAGGCTCTGGGCGGGATGGTGGCTGGAGGGGCCAAGTCTGGGCTGGAAGGGTTTTGCCTTTGACTACCTTTGGGGCCTGCTTTGAATTTATGTTTGGAGATTTTCCTGAGGGTCTTATCTACACTTGTATGAGTATAATTAGGTTTTAAACTCTCTTTCCTTACTTTTTTTTTTGGTACCAGGGATCGAACTTGGGACCTTGTGCTTGGAAGGCAGGTGCCGGAACCACTGAGCTAAATCCCCGGCCCCTCTTTCCTTACTTTAACATTTGTTTTCAAATTCATTTAAAAAACATTTTGTTTTTCTTCTTTCCGTAGGTGGTGTTTGGACACTAGACCATGTGCCTAGGTAGTTTTTCCTTTCTCTGCAGCTCTACTCTCCCAGCAACGCTCACCACACCCTTGTTTTGAGAACCTCACTAAGGTATGATGTCTAGGCTGACCTGAGCTGGCCTTGAAGAGCTGAGTTTGAACACAAGAGGGCTTTTCTGTTCCTTGGGTTGGTTTTGTTTTGGTGGTAAAATATGCACAAGAAAATTTATCATTTTTAAGTGTACAATTCACTGGGATTAAGTGCATTCACAGCCATGTAGCCCTAAGCCCCACTCATTTCCAGAACCTTCTATCATGTCAGCTTGTAACTCTGAACCCATCAGATGGCTGCTCCCTGCCTCCCTCCTCCATACCCCTGACCCACTATTCAATTTTCTGTCTGAATTTACCTATTAGGAATGTTGTATAAGTGGGCTCATTCAGAATGTGTCTCTATATCTGGCTTATCACTCAGTAAAACATCTCCATGTTATAGTGTTCATCAGAAATTTTTTTTCTTATTTACTCCTTTTTTATGATGTTAGAGATTATACCCAGGGCCTCACCTATTCTAGACAAGTGCTCTACCACTGAGCTACAACCCCAGCGCCTTCCTTTCTAAGGCCGAGTAATACTTCATTTGAGTATATCCCGCATCTTGTTTAGCTGTGGACGCAGGATCCTTGGGCTGCATCTACCTTTTGGGTATTGTGCCTTATGCTGCTGTGAACAAGGGTGTGCTGATATCTTGAGAGCCTGCTTTTGGTTGTTTTGAGTCCATACCCAGAAACACAATTGCTGGTTCATGTCCTTTTTTTGTTTTGTTTTGATTTTTCAGACAGGGTCTTGCTGTGTAGTCCAAGCTGGTCTAGAACTCACAGTGATCATCCTGCCTCAGCCTCTTGAGTGCTGGGATTACAAGTGTGCACCACCATACCTGGCACATGTCATTTTCTTTTTTTAATTTTCCAAGAAACTGCCACGCTGTTGTCCATAATGGTTATACCATTTTATATTACCTCTAGGAATGCGCAAGGATTTTACTTTTCCTCATTCTTGCCAACAATTGTTATTTTCT
>NW_004624768.1:18022978-18036303 GCF_000247695.1 Heterocephalus glaber
TTGTTGTCTTCAGTGTCTCTAAGATGCATAAAATCATTAGTCATGAGCAGCATATTTGAACTTCATGTCTGTGATGTGTGAAGTACCGATGCCAACATGTGCCCCTCACCATGGGAGAAACGATCACTATGAGGTTTATGGCTTTGGTGAAGATCAGTGTTCTCAGTGCTTAAATTTTCTTTGTAAGAATGGAGGAAAATCTTAGACTTTTCCTGCAAGTTTTGTACTCATCTTCAATTTGCTGGTCACCTGAGTTTCTTCCTATGGCAGCGAGGTTCCTAAAGGTTTCCCACATCACATCTCTGTAGAACTTCTTTTGGGATAGATCCAGCAAAGCCCACTCCTTCCTGGTGAAGTTCACAGCCACATCCTCAAAGGTCACTGCCTCCATTGTGTGTCTCCCGGTCCCCGGAGTCCTTCTCATGCAGCCCACAGCCTGCAGCCAACAGAAGAGACAGAAGGTGGTCTAGCCCGCCGGGGGCTCTCAGCGCCCCACTTGGGACACTCGCTTGGGTGCCATGACACCGGAAGTCCCTAGTTTAATTTTTTTTGAGATAGGGCTGGCCTTGAACTCACTGTGTAGCCCAGGTTGCTGTCTTCCTGCCTCAGCTTTCCAAGCACTGGGATTACAGGTGTGTGCCACCATGGGTGGTAAAGTTAGTTTAATTTGACATATTAAACTAAGGCCAGCCCAGGTCTTCCCCCCTGTAACTAGTGACGGGCGTAGGAGAGAAAGCTGGATCTAGTGATTTGCATTTCCTTGTTATTTTAGCTCTAGTCTGAGGTTTTGTTATGGGGCTTTTTTCCCATTTCTTTTGACCCGTGGAGGTTTCCTAGGCTCTCATCCCCACTGCCTTTGAAGCAGTATCTCTCTCTGGTCAGTGCCCCTAATGGGGTCCTGGGAGCAGTGGATACTCTGCTTGTTACTCTGCTTTCGCATCCGGTACAGAGGAAGTTCATTCTTCTCCCTGGCTCCCAGCCCCACAGTGCTTCTTCCTGTCCTCCGCTTCTGCTGAGAAACAGCTACCTCCTCTGTCCTATCTCTCTCTTCCCTCCTCTGACTCTATTCCTCCATCTCTGTCTTTCTCCCCTCCCTTTCCCTGTCTCTCATTTAACCCTTCCCCTCCCTTCCCTTCCCCTTTCCTTCCCTTCTTTTTTATTTATTTATTTATTTTTTAAGAAGAAGGAATATTTATTGAAGGAGAGACAGCTCCTGCCAGAGAGAGACAGGAGGGAACTCCTGGAAAATAGGTTGCACCCTTCCCTTTTTTCTTGTACAGGGAATTGAACCCAAGGCCTTTACACTGAGCTACAGTCCCAGCTCTATTTGAGATAGGTTCTCACCAACTTGCTAATTTGCCACAAGATGCCTCAGCCTTTTACAGTGCTGGCATCACTCACATGCTTGTACCACTATGTCCAGCTTCGTTTAAGAATTCTTGACCATTATAAACAGTAATCAAACATAGATATTAGCATGTGAGCCGTAACTGATCATGTGGGGTAGCAGAGTTACCCACTCAACAGTGCACCCCAAGTGTCATTCGGGCAGTGCATTTGTTTACATACTGACTGTCCTGAGCATCGCTCAGGCAGGTGTCATTTCAACCAATTGATTCCTGTATTGAATAAATTTGATAAAATTGTCACTTTTAGATTTTCTGTTACATTATAAAAATTAATGAAAAAATATGCAATTTTTGGTCATCCTGTACTTAAATTATTGGACCGGTAAGTGGGTAAGAGTTCATCCACCCAACCATGCCTCCTTCCTGCTGGGCCTCGTCCACAGACATGGCAGATTCAGAAAGACTGTTTTCCTGTCCCTCGAACCAGTGTCCCTGACACATGCTGCCTCTCTTGTTGCCTTTGTCAATCTGCACCATGTCGTTTGCTCCCTGTCTTGTTAGGCAGAATGTACTGAATACAGATCTGACTTTTCTTAATGCTTTTGGAGTGCCTCTGCCTCCTCCAGTTCCTATTACTTAATTTGCCATTACTAAATTTATCATTGCTAAGAAAAACAGATGACCAATTTAGTGTTATTTAAAATTTGAAGGCTTTAATAGTGAGGGGAAAGTACTTCATGAGTTTAGTGACAAATTTTTGTTCTGAGTTCTTCAGAGCCTTTTTTCTTATAGATTTAAATATGTGGAGATCGATCTCTTTTTCTCTCGGTCTATTTTAACTTTTTTCCAGTACTGGGGTGACTTAGTTACTTTTCTCATTGCTGAGACAAAATACCCAGACCCAAAGTTAAAGGAGGAAAGGTTTATTGTAGCTCACAGTTTGTAGCAGTTTCAGTCCATAGTTGGCTGGCTCCAAGTCAGAGTGGTGTGACAGAGGGGCATGGCAGAGCAGGCAGGAGGCAGAAGGCAGCAATGGATAATAGCAGCCCTCTTTCAGCTCCTTATATTCTTTTTTTTGGTACTGGGGATCAAACTCGGGATCTTGTGGTTGCGAGGCAGGCAGCGGCACCACTGAGCTAAATACCTGGCCCCTCTGTTCCTTATATTCTGTCCAAACTACACATCCTTAGGGCAGATAGCACTCACACCCAGGGTGAGCCTTCCCATTATTCACTCCCAGAACTAGGCCAAACCAATCAGTGGGCTAATTTCTTAATCACATGGCCTTGATCCCAGGGTCACATACTCTAGATCCAGTCACATCTCTAAGGCCTTAGGGGGACATCTAGACAAGCCATAACATGGGGCTTGAACCCAGGGCTTCACACATGTTAAGCAAGTGCTGTACCACTGAGCTACAACCTAGCCTCTACATATTTTTTACCTGTAACAACTTCAGTATATTTTCTGACTAATGAATAAAGTCACCTTTTATTTGTCTGTTTCTTTTATTTTAAATTTCAAAATACTGCTCTTTCCTATGGTATTTTGAGACTTGATGAACAAACCTATCTTTAGTTATGCTTTCCTCTTTCCCTAAATCTTCATCTCTTGCAAATGAAATAAAGTTACAACTTCAAGCTCTATTGTTTTCCAAAGGAGTCCTCACCTTATATGCAGACTATGGCCACTTCTGAGTGGTACACTTTTTGCTTTCCTCACAGCCTTTTTTTGGAGACAGGGTCTCGCTGTGTAGTTCAGCCTGGCCTTGAACTCACTGTGTATTCCAGGATGGCCTCAAACTTGAGATGATCCTCCTGCCTCAGCCTCCTGAGTGCCGGGATTACAGGCATGCATCACCACATCCAGCCTTTGCAACTTTCTTAAGACCAATGTCTCTTAGTTGTTTTCTTTCAAGCCAGGACAGTCTGGTGTTCGTGATATTCCTCAGTTGTGCTAGGTTTTCTGTCCATGTGGATAACAGTGTCTTGAATGTCCTTCCTTAGGCAAAGCCCCTCTCATCTCCTTTAAGATCTTTGCTTCTGTCCTGTGAGTAGGGTGGACCTTCCAGCAGAGAGGAAGAGGACTTGGAAGCAGGGTTTAGAATAGAGTCATTCAGGTCTTTATTAATATTTCTGAGCGTATGGATGCACAGCCCCTGCCCGTCTTGGGGAATTGTCTTCGTAGGATGTCTAAAAAGACCCTGGGGTCAAGGTTGAGTAAATTTTAGTGACATGTCAATTGGCAGCTGGGCTGAACCCTCAGAAAGTTATGTAGCTCTTGGGCCGAGGATTTAGCTCAGTGGTTCCGTCGCCTGCCTCAAAAGCACAAGGTCCCACTTTGGATCCCCTGTACCAAAAAAAGAAAGTTATGTAGCTCTGAAAGAGCCAAAAGCCCCAAATTCTGACAAATGGTGGCAAAAATTAGCATAATTTTTTTTTTTTTGAGATAGTGTCTTTGTAGTTCAGGCTGGCCTTGAACTCACTATGTAGTCCAAGCTGCCCTTGAACTCAATGATGATCCTCCTGTCTCAGCCTCCCAAGTGCTGGGATTACAGGCATGCACCACCATGCCCAGTTTAAAAGTTTCGGGGCTGGGGATTTAGCTCAGTGGTTCCGCTGCCTGCCTTGCAAGTGCAAGGACCGGAGTTCGATCCCCGGTACAAAGAAAAAGTTTTTTAAAAATGTGATCAAATCAATAAGCCAAAAATGGTTTCTATGTACTGGATTTATTTATTTATTTTTTGGTTGTTTTTTAAGACAGGGTCTTGCTATGTAGTTCAGATTGGCCTTGAACTCACTGTGTTGGCCAGGATGGCCTCAAACTTGAGGTGGTCCTCCTGCTTCAGCCTCCCAAGTGCTGGGATTATAGGCATGCACCACCATACCTGCCTTTCATTATTAATATTTTATATTTCTCTAATATTTTGCTACTTATAAAATATATTGATCATGTCTTTGTGTTTCTTCTTTGGACTGCCTGCTTATTACCTTAGCTCACCTTGCTTGTCTTTTACTTATTGCTCTGTGAGCTCTTTTTATGTATATTAATGATAGAAATTCTGTGTTGCAGATATTCTTTTTACTTTATTGCGTACATGAGAAGAACTTTTTATTGGTTGTCCTTTCCTTTACACCTGCTTCTTTCACTTTTATAACATGATAGTTTCATTCATTTCTGTTTTCTACTTAGGTTTGCTGAGTCCCCTGGTCATGGTTAATTGATTGCTCTTGGTTTTGGTTTCCCTTACCTGGGCTGAATAGAAAACAGGTTGTGAACTTTGGTTTAAAAAATTTTTTTTTCAATTGGTATATGTTTGTGATATAATTACATTCGTTTTGGGAAATTTATATATGTATCAAATCGATTATTTTTGATATCCCCTTCCCATCTCCAAGAAGTCTATAAGGCTTCAGTTTTGTTACTGAAAACCCTGAGGGAAGTTTTTCCTGCTACTTATCTGAGCTGCCACACCATTGCTCACTCTGCTTTTCTAGCTTAAGATATTTAATTTACCTGTTTTCAGCCAGCCCGGAAGCTGTCTCTGTGAGGAGAATGCTGTTTTCTTCTAATGGGGTAATCTCTCTCCATGCCGGGCTCCCAGCCCATCTGTCACAACCTGTCCCTCCTGCTTTTCCTGCTCCTTAAAAGGACCAAGCTATTCTACACTTCTTCAGTGTTTTTCCCTCCTAGGCATTTGGAAGAAAGGAAAGAGGAGGAGGAAAGGAAAAGCAGGAAGAGAGGACAGGGGATAAGTTCATAAAGTGAATGTCTCGTGGCATGTCCTTGTGGTCATGATCGCCTGTGTGCTGGTTCACTTGGCAGTGGGCTGCCCTGCTGTCACTGGTATCTGTGTGTTCCGTTTTCATGGCTCTCACACTTCTAGTCCAGGAGACAATTATTTGTTCTGTTCAGAATCTCATCTCCATGAGATATTCTGCCAGTCTGTTTGGGTAATGAGGACCCTCCTGGGGGAGGGGCATGTTTTCCTTTTCTGTGAGACCTCCTAAACCAGCACATGTGTTTTGTTGAGGGCTTAGGAGGGCCAGGAAACCAGACCTGCAGACCCACTGATCCCACAGGATGTAAGAATATACCTCTGCCATGCCACCTGCTCTCGTGGTTCTGAGTGATTTTCTATTTTCCCTTATAAAAACTATAAAAGCAATCTCTTAGCTTTCCCCCAAAAAGTTTTGAAAAATAATCTAGCAGTAAAAGTTTTTTCTTTTAATTGTAGATCAAATGAATACTTAGTTTTGCATTATCAGACTGACAATATTTTTCTATTAATCTTTTTAAACTTAATATTATAAGTAATGTTCTATGTTGCTGTATCAATTTCAGAATTAGAAATTTTTTTTGGCTGCAATAGTCCATCAAGTATGTAACCATCCCCGTTCTCTTGAACATTTAGATTTTGTGTGTGTGTGTGTGTGTGTGTGTCTTTCCTCTATGCTTTTTTCTTTAAGATAGGTTCTTGCTATGTTACCCCCAAATGATCCTACCAACTGGGCATTTTTGGCACCCACCTTTTTTTTTTTTTTTTTTTGAGGTAGGGTCTTGCTATTAGTTCAGTCTGGGCTTGAACTCACTATATAGCGCAGGCTGGCCTCAAACTCACAGTGATCCTCCTACTTCAGCCTCTTCAGAGTGCTGGGATTACAGGTGTGTCCCACCACCCCTGGCTTGGCACACACCTTTAATGCCATGGTGGCATATACTCTCAGAAGCTGAGGCAGGAAAGTTGTAAGTTGGACCCAGCCACTGGGTAATTTAGCAACTTAGACTGTCTCAAAATTAAAAATATATAAATAAATAGGGTTGGGGATGTAGCTCAGTGTAAAGGTCCTGGATTCAAAGTACCATCCCAACCCTCACAAAAAAGTGATCCTCCCTTTTCAGCTTCCCAAGTGCTGAGACTACAGGCAGGCACCACTGTGTCTGGGTTCTTTGTGCTGTTTTAATGCTTAAGCATTGTAACTTTGCATATGGCTTTTGGAAATTTTTGTTCTTAGGATAAATTTCTGGAAGTGGGCTTTCTGTATTCCAGAGTTTGCCACTTATCTGGCACTGTGGAGCAATTACACTTCTAAGAGTTGTGCCAATTTGCTTCTGGAAAGATTTCCAGCGTCAATGTGGTGTAAGAAATGTGTAAGCCAGAAAGGGCCTGAGATGGTGAAGGAGATACAGGATTTAAGGGCTGAACAAGGAGTGGAGATGGCAGAGTTGCTCTTTCTTCCTCCCTCAGGCTTGAGCCAGCCGGTTTCAAGCTCCATGAGTATTTGAGTGAGGTAACTTTAGGGAGGGCTTTTCCCAGAGCCTGGCTCTCTTCGGCTGCATAGTTCTGTAGCTTTGCTGGATCATGTAGGAAGCAGGGGCATTAAGTTAAAGTAGTTTTGTTGTTCTAGTTTTTGTGTATTATGTTAAAGTGGAATTTAGGCTCCTCCCAAACTGTCACCTGGCCAATTTGATAACTGTGTGGTCCCTTGAGGATCACCCTGCTCCTTGGGTTTATTCACCAACCAGTAACAACTTTAGGGTAAAAAGTCAAGGAATCAAGTGTGTTTTCTGAATGGAGAAAAAAATTGCTAGGTAGGAGATGATGTAGTCAGGTGTCATGTATGAATCAGAGGTTTTCTAAAGGAGGGAACCATTGAACAATGCTTGAAAAGAGTAGGGTCAGGTGTGGTGGCATACTTGTAATTCCAGCACTTGGGAGGCTGAGGCAGGAGGATTGCTGTAAGTTGGAGGGTAGCCTGAACTGCATAGCAAGACCCTCCTAAAAAAACCAAAAAAAGAAAAGAAAAAGAAAATAGGGTGGGGCTATGGGACTGGCTGTTTGCTAGGCACAGTTCACCACAGAGGGTGCTGCCCCCTGGATATTGGACCGTGTGAGATGGGTGTCCCCTGTCTCATGGCTGTACAGCCAGCAGGGACTTCTGGGTATTGAGGTCCATGCCCCACCAGGCAGGGTTGCCACTACATGTGAGTTTCTCTTTCCACCTCTTCCCCTGCCTTCCAGCATTTTAGGGTAAGATTCAGCATGTGACTTCCTGTCATAGAATGCGGGATTCTGCATGGGTGTGCCACCTGTGCATGTGCAACAGCTATGTATGTGAAAATGATGTCGGACAGAGTCCAGTGTGGTCACTGACCGTGTCTTGTTTCTGTTACAGCCCTTGGTGAGCCTCCAGCCATGGGGGATATGAAAACCCCTGATTTTGATGATCTTCTTGCTGCCTTCGACATCCCAGACCCCACAAGCCTTGATGCCAAGGAGGCCATCCAGACTCCCAGTGAGGAGAATGAGAGTCCCCTCAAGCCCTCAGGCATGTGTCTGGATGAGAGCGTGCCCCTGTCTCACTCAGGATCTGCCCCGGATGTGCCGGCTGTGAGTGTCATTGTCAAGAACACCAGCCGCCAAGAGTCCTTTGAGGCGGAGAAAGACCATGTCACCCCTAGCCTCCTGCACAATGGCTTCCGGGGTCCAGATCTGCCTCCAGAATCGCCCAACTGTGGAAAGTTTGACTCCACTTTCTTAAATGGAGACAGTGCCAGGAGTTTCTCTGGAAAGCTGGAACCTCCCAAGTCTGAGCCATTACCCACCTTCAACCAGTTCAGCCCGATCTCTAGCCCAGAGCCTGAGGATTCCATCAAAGATAATGGGTTTAGAATAAAGCCCAAGCACTCGGACAGTTATTTTCCACCCCCTCCTGGGTGTGGGACCGCGGCGGGCCCAGTCCTGGAGGTACTGACCAAGTTTCCAGTCCCGGAACTGCACATGTTTGATCACTTTTGTAAGAAAGAACCCAAGCCCGAGCCCTTACCCTTGGAGAGTCAGGAGGAGTGCTCTCAGGGTGAGCAGAAGGTAGTGGAGCCCCACAGAGAGCTGGATTCCAGTCAATTCTTTGGGGAAGCTTTGGAGTTCGACAGCCACCCTGGCCACAGTGTCAGTGAGCCCAAGAAGCCCATTCCGCAGCTGGGAGCCTGCTCATCTGTGCCCCCCAGGCAGCGCCTCAAGCCTGCTCATTCCAGGCTGTCATCCTGTGTTGCAGCCTTAGTGGCCTTACAGGCCAAAAGGGTGGCTAGTGTCACCAAGGAGGATCAATCTGGCCACACAAAGGATCCCTCGGGGGCCACCAAAGAGGGTTCCAAAGGTAGCCCCAAAATGCCCAAGTCACCAAAGAGTCCCCGGAGCCCTCTGGAGGCTACTCGGAAAAGCATAAAGCCATCGGACAGCCCACGGAGCATCTGCAGTGACGGCAGCAGCAGAGGCTCTCCGTCTGTGGCTGCCAGCTCCCCGCCAGCCATCCCCAAAGTCAGAATCAAAACCATCAAGACATCGTCAGGGGAAATCAAACGGACTGTTACCAGGATCCTGCCAGACCCTGATGATCTAAGTAAGTCCCCTGTGGAGTCACCTGTAGGGAGTGCCATTGCTGAGGCCACAGGCGAGGTGCCAGGGGAAGAGGGCACAGCCCTGCCTGTGGAGGGGCACCTTTCTGAGGCAGGCACAAATTCAGGGAGCCCCCAGGGTGACAGGAAAGGGGACGAGAATGTGACAAAGGCTGGTGACTCTTCATCTCCCTGCGAGAGCTCTGCACCCCTGGTCCCCAAGGGGGTGGCCCAGAGCTCGAAGATGGGCAAGAAGCAACAGAGCATGGCTGCACAGGCCTTGGCCCCTACCAGTCTCCTGCCCAAAGCCGTGCACCTGGCCAACCTCAACCTGGTCCCCCACAGCGTCGCTGCATCTGTGACGGCCAAATCCTCTGCACAGAGACAGAGCCAGCCCCAGCTCACACAGATGTCAGTGCCCCTGGTGCACCAGGTGAAGAAGGCCGCCCCCCTGATTGTGGAAGTCTTCAACAAGGTCCTGCACAGCTCTAACCCCGTGCCCCTCTATGCACCGAATCTCAGCCCTCCTGCAGACAGCAGGATCCATGTGCCGGCCAGTGGGTACTGCTGCTTGGAGTGCGGGGACGCATTTGCCTTAGAGAAGAGTCTGAGCCAGCACTACAGCCGGCGCAGTGTCCACATCGAGGTGCTGTGCACTCTCTGCTCACAGACACTGCTCTTCTTCAATAAGTGCAGCCTGCTCCGGCATGCCCGAGACCATAAGAGCAAGGGGCTTGTCATGCAGTGCTCTCAGCTGCTTGTGAAGCCCATTGCTGCTGACCAGATGTTCGTGTCGGCGCCAGCCAGCACCCCGGCCCTGGCGGCCCTGGCCCCCTCCTCATCTCCCAAACATGGTGCCCCCTCAGGCAACAGCAGCTCCCCGCCTCCAGCTTTTCCACTCTACCCAGACCCCGTGAGGCTCATCCGGTACGGAACCAAATGTCCTGAATGTCACAAGCAGATGCAGGACTACATGGTCCTGGCTGCACATTTCCAGAGGACATCGGAGGAAACCGAGGGGCTGGTAAGCAGACCTTTGCTGCAAGGGGTTCCATGTTGGGAGCAGGGGAGCGCTCCCAGATGTGTGAGCAGTGGAGGGTTGTAGCCTCCCACAAGAGGACACTGGCTCACCTGGACATACCTGGTGTTTACTGGGGGACGAGTCTGGCCCTTAACTGAGGGGAGACCCTGAAATTTTGGTGAGTGGCTTGTAAATGCGCCTCTTGGTTCACTTCACCCCCAATCCTGGGGCTGCCAGGCCTGTTGTCAGGCCTGGTCTTTGGGAGGTGTCAGCACAGTCCTGGCTTGTCCCCAAAGAACCTGGGACCCAGGTGGGTGAGTCACTGTCCCTGTGCCTCACTGTTCATTTAAGGAGTGTGTCTTTAGTAAGTTGTTGTTCTGCGCTGCCATGGCCACACTATTTTGCAAAGTCCCGTTGGGGACACTTTAGGAGGGCCAGCAACAGGGCTGAAGTGGGAGGAAGAAGGGCAGGTAGAGGATGAGTCTGTCCTGTGGCCTCTTCCTTCTATCCAGGTTCTCACCATGGCTTGTTCCAATTCTTGGTTATGCTTGGTGAGATCTTTGTTTTAAGAGGCATTCTGCATTGGTGCCTGTCTGTGTTAACAGGTCCCATTGAAGAGGTGGCCTCTCAACATGCTCCCTCTGTCCTCTGTAGCCAGGGCACTAGGACCTGGGAGGGGAGCGGTTCAGCTATTACCTTAGCTCACCCAAGGCTGTGCTGATGTTGGTGGCCAATGCGCTCTGCACTCATTTCCCCAGTGCCTGCTGTGCCCTGGGCTTTGGGCTGCTTGAGGGATGCCACCTTCCTTTGGGAGCACCCAGCAGCTCAGTAAGGGCAGCTGTCACCACCGAACAGCTACAGTGTGGGACAGTCTAAGACTGGGACTAAAACAGATTGCAAACCTAGATGCACAAAGTGCCTCAGAGGCACTAATTCATGGTGACTGCAGGTGTAGGGACAGTGGCACAGAGAGATGACATTTCAGCTGGACCTGTGAAGTTGAGTTTGGAGGAGGGTGTGCAGGCACGGGGAACAAAGTTCTGAGCTCAGGCAGAGTGGGACGATGAGTGCAGAGTAAAGTTGCAGGAGAGTGTTGGGTGGAAGCAGCTCTAGCCTGGTAGATCTCTGGGTTTCTTGGAGTCCAGGATGCCACAGGATCACTCTGTGGCCTCTCATCCTCTCCTCCCCTTTGGTGTTTTCCTGCCAGAGAGTCAGATGGAGGGTGGACAGTCACCCTTCGCTGGCACTGTGCACATCCCTAGTGGGGCTGGGGGGTCTGTCACTTCTGTGACAAGAACATGGGGAGGGGGAGGTGGAAGCCTTTGGTTTTTCCACCCTGCTTCTTACCCATCTTCTGAAGTCTGTATAGACAGAGGTCAGGCTGTAGGTGCCCAGGTTGGCACTCATGTCATCCACCTGGTGGTCTTCTCCCCTCAGAGGCCAGACCAGGAGTGTCTGCCATGGCTGGCTGGCTCTCAGCCTCTGGGAGTCTGGCCACTGAAATGGCCTGAGGCTCAGGAGAGGGGTGAGGCTTGAGCTTTGGGATCACGAACTGCCCTCAGGGGCTGTTGGGCTGCTGGGTTTCTTTGTGACAGTTCCAGGCTTCAGGCCAGTGTCCTGGTAAGGGTGCCTGGATAGGGTGAGGCAAGGCTCTGCACCAGTGCAGGGGCTACAGGACAGCAGGTTGGGTTTCCATCTCCTGTCTGGGGAGCTGCCTGCTGTCCTTCTGCCTCCCTCCCAGCAGGGTCTCCTCATCCTTCCCTGTAGTCCCAGCCTCCTTAGGAAAAGGAGGTCTGCACAGAGGAGCTTTTTTGTCTTTCTTTGTTTTCTATTTTCATTACTACACCTATTAAAATTAGTAACAATTCCTTAATATTTACTTAAGGCAAATCCACATTTTTGGAATTATGTAGGAAAAAGAAATCTTCTTAGGGCTGGGGGTATAGCTCAGGGGTAGAGTGCTTGCCTAGCAAGTGAGGCCCTGGGTTAAAATTTTTGTTTTTTACAATTGGGCTTGTTTTTTTGCTAATTTTTAAAATAATGCCGGGGATCAAAGCCAAGGCATTGTAATATTAGAGAAGTGCTATGCCACTGAGCTATACCCTGGCATGGGCTTATTTGAAATCAGCATCCAAACATAGGCTACATATCTGTTTTTATCATCTCTTAATCACTCAGTCTGTGGCATCACCTCCCCCTCACCCCTAACACCACTGAGCCCTCTTCTCAGGCCATTGACTCACTGAAGAAACTGGTTGCGTGTCTTGAGACTTTTCCAGGACAGTTCTGACGGTTGTTTCTTTATACAAGTAATTTTTCCTCTGTATACCATATTTTGTCTGCAGACTAAAATTTAGCAATAAAGACCTGATTAGGGGCTGAGGGTGTAGATCAGTGGTAGAGAGCTTGCCCGGCACACACAGGGCCTTGGGTCCCATCTCCAGTACTGAAAATAAAATAAGATAAAGTTCCATACAGTTTTCTCCCTTTCTCTCTCTTCCCCTCCCCTCCCCTTCCCTTTCTTTCTTTTCGCAGTACTGGGGATTGGAGCCAGGGCCTTTGCACTGAGCTATACTAAGGCAACTTTATGGCAAGGAGGCTGCATGGTAGGGCATGAGCTGTCACAGAGAGCTGTCAGATCTGGGCATAGAACAGTTTCCCATGCTGAGATCCAGTGACAGAAGGATGTAGGGAGCACTGCTGGGCCTCATAGCCCCTGTCTTCTTACCCCTCCAGTGGTCCATTCTGCATGCAGGGCATGTCTTCTCTCTTTTTCAGACCACTGTTTACCACTTCTTTTCAGAGCACTTCTTTTCTTCTTCATTTTAGAGTACTTCTTTCCTTCATTTCAAAACACTTCTCCCTACTTTTCATGCCTGTGATACCTTTAATGTCTCCAGGAAATGTTGAACTTTTATGTTTATCAGTTTTCCTGTCCAGTTCTTTGGAATAGCAAGAGCCTGGAGAGGACCGCTGGCCCCACACCATCTGACAATAGTATCCCCAGCCCTTTTAAAATTTTTAAATCTGGAGACAAGGTCTTACTAAGTTGCTAAGTTGCCCGGTCTGGGTTCAAACTTGTAATCCTCTTGACTCAGCCTCCTAGAGTGCTGGGAATACAAGTATATGCCACCACGCCCAGCTGTATACAGTTTCAGTGTAGCCAGTGGAAGGAAGGAAGGAAGGAGAAAAAGAGGGAAGAAAGGAAGGAGGGAAGGAGAAAGGGAGGGAAGAAAAGGAGAAAGGAAGGAAGGAGCCAGGGAGAGAGAGAAGGAGAGGGAAGAATTTGATTAGATTCAAATGCAGTTTTAAAGATTAAAAAGGGATGCTGTGGGACCGGGGATTTAGCTCAGTGATGCCGCTGCCTACCTCACAAGTGCAAGGTCCCAAGTTTGATCCCTGGTACCAAAAAAAAAAGGGATACTGTGTTTTCCTTATTCATGGTTGCAGGAGGCACAGATGCCTGATTATCTCACTTTAAATGATGCTAAGTTGATCACTGAGTTTAAGTGGTGACATTCTGATCCCTTCATTATAAAATTCTCTACTTCTTTTTTTTT
>NW_004624768.1:18037473-18072494 GCF_000247695.1 Heterocephalus glaber
TTTTTTGGTAGTGGTGATCGAACTTGCACTTGTGAGGCAGGCAGCGGAACCACTGAGCTAAATCCCTGGTTCCCATATGTACTACATTTTGTTTATCCATTAATCTGTTGATGGATACTTGAGTTTCTTCCATGGTTTTTGGGGTTTTTTTGGTTTTTTTTTTTTGTACAGGGAATTGAACTCAGGACCTTGTGCTTATGAGGCAGGCGTGATGCCGCTGAGCTAAATCCCCGGCCCTTTCTTCCCTGTGTTTTCTAGTCCAAATAATGCTAATATGAAATTGGGCATAACAGTATCTTTTTGGGGACTTTCCTTTTGATTCTTTTCACTATGTGCCCAAAAATGCCATTTTGGATCATATGATAATTCTGTGATTAATTTTTGAGGAACCACCATATTATTTTTAGCAACAGCACCATTTTCCATTCCCACCCACAGTGTACAAGGTACCAGTTTCTCCATGTCCTCACAACACTTACTGTCTTTTATAATACCATCCAAATGGGAATAATGTAACCTCCTGAATATTTATTTATTTATTTTTGTGGAACTGGGGATTGAACCCAGGGCCTTTGCAGTGAACTACCTTCCCACCCTGATTGATTATTGATTGATTGATTGATAGGGTCTTGTTAAGTGCTGAGTTTCCTAGGCTGGGCTCAAATTCACAGTCCTCCTGCCTCAGCCTCCCAGAGTGCTGGGATTACAGATATGCCCTACCATCCCTGGGTGTGTATGAGTTTTAAAAATGATACAAAATATTTATGTGACTTCAAAGTCAAAAGTATAATAAGATATACTCAGGGAAGCCTCACTTTCATCCTTGACCTTTTCACTCTGTTCCCTTCTTTCTCATAGGTACAGAGCTGTAAAAACAGGTTTTTGTTTTTGTTTTGTTTTGGGTGCTTTTGAGACAGGGTCTCCCTATGTAGTTCAGGCTGGCCTTAAACTCACTATGTAGTCCCAGCTGGCTGTGAACTTGTGACAATCCTCCTGTCTTAGCTTCTCAAGTGTTGGCATTACAGGTGTGTGCCACCATGCCTGGCTCTTTTCATTTTTTCCTCTTTTGTTTTTGGGCATCTGTGTTTGTATGTGTGTGCATTATTTTTCTCTTCTCTTACACAGAGTTAGCGCACTCTACACTGTTCTGCATCTAAAATCCATACTTTAGAAAACCTTCTAAAACTTTATGGAATGTCCCAAACATATGTAAAAGTGGAAAGAACTGAGCATAGTGGCACGTCTGTAGTTCCAGCATGTGGGAGATTGAGACAAGAGGATTACAAGTTCAGGGCCAGCCTAAACCACATGTGGTGGCCCACACCTATAATCCCAGCACTTGGGAGGTTGAGGCAGGAGGATCACTATAAGTTTGAGGCCAGCCTGGGCTACAAGATGAGTTTAAAGCCAGCCTGACTGTGTAGGGAGATCCTGTCTCAAAAAAATCAAAACCACAACAAAAACAAAACCCACAACAACAACAACAATAACAAAGCACTAGCCTAGATTGCATAGCAACATTTGTCTTTAAAACAAATAAAATGGAAAGAATGGTTTAGTGAACCCTTCATTAATAATTGTCAACTTGTAGCCCCATTTGCTTCATATATTTTCTTACTCCTCTTCTCCAATGGATGGATTATTTTTAAACAGATTCCAGAATCATTGTATCTGTAAATATTTTAGTATGTAGTTCTTTGTTAGTCAGCTTTCTGTTACTTGAAACAAATACCTGAGGCAATCACCTTATAGAGAAAGTAAGTTCTTTTTGGCTCACAGTTTTAGAGGGTTCAGTGTATGGGCGGTTGGCCAGGATGTCTTGGGCCTGTGCCTTATGTCATTTGGGAGCAGGACTTTTATGTCATTTGGGAGGAGGATGTGAACAAGAAGAAGAGGCTGGGATCCACCACACCCTGGCCCAAAGACCTTCTGTGTTTCACCCCTCCCCATAGTGCCACAGGTTGGGGACCAAGCCCTTAATACACAGGCCTTTGGGGGATACTCCAGGTCCTTCAGATTACAGCATGCTCTAGTTATAGCTTTATAGTGAGTTCTGAAAGATAAAGTTCTTTTTTTTCTTCAAAAACATAAAGATGACATCACATCTAAAAATAAAACTTTATCAAGTCTTAATTTAAGTGTAAAATATCCTAATATCATGAAATTAGTATTCACATGTCTCTGTCTTATTTCTTTTTAAACTCACTTGTTTGACTCAAGATTCAGTCAAGGGGTCTGGATTTCAACTGGTTGAAAATATCTCTTAAAAATTTTTTTTGTTTTTGTTTTTGGTACTGGGGCTAGAACCTAGGGCCTTGTGAATACTACTAGGCAAGTGCTCTACACTGAACTACATCCCAGTTTAAATCTCTTTTAATCTGTAAATTTTCGTTACCCCATGCCTGTCTTTTTCCCTCACAATTTGTCAAAACACCTAGGTGGTTTGTCCAGGAGACTGTCATGCTGCATGGTTTGGTTAGGGCAGAGATCTTTTCCTGTCTTCCTTGACAGTTTGACCCATGAGGACCTCTGACCTCTCGGGCAGGAATACAAGCGCCTCCTTTTCACTAAGCAGGCAGGGGTGCTGCTTGGGGTACTGCTGTACCCTTTGGCCCGCCTGGTCCCATGACAGGAGAGATGCAGCCACAGCCCTAGAGGCTCTATGCTCTATGACTCATGAGGTGGTACGCACTGATTGTTGACCTGGAATGAGGTCTGGATGTCACCAGTGTCCTGGGCAAGTTGGAAATGAGAGTGGTTAGGGGAAGAGGCTCTCTGACCCATGTCCCAGGAGAGCCAGGCTGCTGGGATGAGAAAGCTGCAAGGCTGTTGGTACCTCATGACCTGCTTTCTTGGTGTTCTTTCCTAGACGTGCCAGGTGTGCCAGATGCTTCTGCCCAACCAGTGCAGCTTCTGTGCACACCAGCGGATTCACGCGCACAAGTCCCCCTACTGCTGCCCAGAGTGTGGAGTCCTCTGTCGCTCCGCCTACTTCCAGACCCATGTCAAGGAGAATTGCCTGCACTATGCCCGCAAGGTGGGCTACAGGTGGGTTCTGCCTGGCTCCCTGTCCTGGTATTGTCCAATGGCTAATCCTTTCCGTAGTCCAGAACTTGTTTGAGACTAATGTTTGGTCTTAGAGGCCTAATAGTACAAGAATGTTGGTTGGTACATGGACAGACGTTATTGTATTGCAGAGGATAGGAAGAACAAAAGGACAGAAAATGGGTTTAAAAGAAATTAAATACTAAAAAAACCTTTGAAGGTGGGCATAGTGGTGCACACCTATAATCCCAGCTATTCGGAAGGCTGAGGCAGGAGAATTGCAAGTTCAACCCCAGCCTAGGCACCCTGTCTCAAAATAAAAAATAAGAGCCAGGGATTTAGCTCAGTGGTTTCGCTGCCTGCTGCGCAAGTGCAGTGACCCGAGTTCGATCCCCAGTACCAAAAAAAAAAACAACTTTCCACCTCAAAATAAAAAATAAAAAGGGCTGGAGGTATAGCTTGGTGGCAGAGCACTCCTAGGTTTGATCCTTAGTGCAACATACATACACACATGGAAAAGGAGAAAGATTTGAAGGGAAAGGTTTTGGGGTGATTGTTAATTTGTCTTTTTAAGACAGGGGGCCTCACTGTGCTGCCCAGCGTGGCCTGGAATTCCTGGGTGTGAGTGAGCCTACAGCCTCAGCCATCCAGGAGCTGGGATTACAAGTGTGTGCCACTGTGCTTAGCTTTGGATTTGGGTTTAAAAAGTATATAAATTTAATTTGCTCACAAAGTTACTGTGTTTGCCATACTAAATTTATTTTTTAAATCATATTTTTTAATAAATTTAATTTTATCCCAACTCCCTCTTCCCCTTATGCCCCTTTCCTCCCTGTGTACAAAAGCTTTGTTTCCATTTTTTTCTTCTGTTTTCACTTCTTTTCCTTGCCCCTTCCTTTCTTGGTCCCTCTCTCCTCCCTTGTTTCCTTTCCCATTTAAATATTTCTTCCCATTTCCCAATATCTATTATACATTTTAGTCCTTATTTCCACTTTTGGGTTCTCACACCAGAAAAATAATGCAATATTTAAACATTTGTATCAGCTTTATTTCACTTAAGAGTATGGTCTCAAGGTTCATCCATTTAGCTATAAATGTCTGAAGCTCATTCTTTTTTATGGCAGAGTAATACTCCATTGTAGGGAAAAAACCCTCCCACATCTTCTTTATCCACTCGTTGATTGACAGGCATTTGGGCTGTTTCCAAGATTTAGCTATTCCAAACTGTGTCCCACTGTAAACATGGGTGGTCATGTTTCGCTGTAGTATGATGCTTTTAATTCTTTCGGGAAGATACCAAGAAGGGGAATACCTGGGTCAAATGGAACCTCTAGTTTTAGTTTTGAGGAATCTCCACACTGATTTCCACAGTGGTTGCACCATTCTATACTCCCACCAACAGTGTAAGGGTTCCTTTCTCCACAGCCCCTCTAACATTTGTGATTGGTTGATTTCTTGATAGCAGCCATTCTTTCTGGAGATAGAATTTCAACGTTGTTTTAATTTGCATTTCATGAATGACCAATGATGCTAAACATTTTTTCATATATTTATTTGCTATTTCTAATTCTTCATCTGAGAAATGTCTTTTGATTTCAGATCCCTATTTTCAAATTCGGGGGATCTGATTTTTTTTAAGTTCTTTATATATTTGAGGTAATAGTCCTTTATGTGATGAACAGCTGGTAAAAAATTTTTCCTAATGTGTGGGTTGTCTCTTTACTCTGTTGGTGGTTTCTCTTGTTGTGCAAAAGCTGTTTGTTTGTTTTGGTACTGGGGATCGAACTTGGGACCTTGAGCTTGCAAGGCAGGTGGTGGAACCACTGATCTAACTCCCCAGCCCTGCAAAAGCTTTTTAATAAGATAAGGTCCCAGTTGTTGATTCTTTGTCATATTTCCCATTTGGTCTAGGTTTTGTTCATGAAGTCTTTGCCTACCCCTATGCCCTCAAGTGTTCTACCTATTCTTTCTTCCAGCAGATTTAGTGTTTCTATTTTTTGAGGCAGGGTCTCCCTTTATAGTTCAGGCCGGCCTCAAACTTGTGGTGATCCTCCTGCCTCAGTTTCCTGAGGGCTGGGATTACAGGCACGTGCCACCAATCCCGCCTTAGTGTTTCTGTTTTAATATTTAGATCTTTGATCCATTTTGATTTTAGGTGGTGTGTGGTGAAAAATATGGGTCTAGTTTCATTCTTCAGCATGTGGAAAGCCAGTTTTCCAGCATTATTTATTAAAGAGACTATCTTTCTTCCAGTGAAGGTATTTGGCTCCTTTGTCAAAGATTAGGTGGCTGAGTATGTCTGGAGTTGTTTCTGCATCTTCTAGTCTGTTCCATTGATCCTCAGGTCTGTTCTCTTGCCAGTACCATGCTGGGTTTTTTTTGTTTTGTTTTGTTTTTTTATCACAGTAGCTTTGTAGTGTAACTTAAAGTCAGGGATTGTGATAACCCTTGCCTTGCCTTTGCTGCCTAGAATTGCCTTTGCTATTTTTTTTTGTTTGTTTGTTTTTGGTTCCGGAGATTGAACTTGGGACCTTGCGCTTTTGAGGCAGGCAGTGGAACCACTGTGCCTTTGCTATTGTAGGTCTCTTCTGGTTCCAAATGAATTTTAGAATTTTTTCTAATTCTGTGAGATATGCTGTTGGAATTTTTATTGGGATTGCATTAAATGCCATACTAAATTTAAAGTACTCTTTTGAGAATAAATTTACTAATTGCAATATTTTGACATTTCTAATTTTCATTAACAGAAATTATCCAGCCTTTCTGTAAGACTTGAAACTCTAAGGGCTCTAGTTTCTTCATTTTGTTAGTAGAAAAATGATCAGCCTTAGAATGAAAACAAGAAAACTCTTATTTTAAAGTAAATCTCCTCTGTGTTGAACTTTTTTTCTGTACTGGGATTGAACCCAGGGCTTTCCGGGTGAGCTACATCTCCAGGCTTCCCCCTCCCCAGCTTAAATTTTGAGATAGGATCTTGCTAAGCCACTAAGTTGCCTAGGCTGTTTGAAGTTGGAGTTCTCCTACCTCAGCCTCCCACAGGGTTGGGATTATAGGCATGTTTTACCACACTTGTTTGTTTTTTTAATTTTTTGTTTTGTTTTTTATGCCACCACATTTGTGTCAAATATTTATAAGCAAGAAGTCATTTTCAGGAAAAAGATCAAATTGATCATAGCCTACTCTAAAAGACATGGCTCTGCAACTTTTACTTTGACTTGATCACGTCTCCTAATTGAGAACTTTTATTATTTTGACTTCTAAAAATTAATTTTGACTAAATCTAATCACATTTTCTGCTCTTTGGAATTTCAGAAAGTTTGATTTAGTTCATTTGCCTTTTATATGTGTACTCACTGTCTTTAGCATTGCTAGATACTCAGAATACAAAGATGATTTTTAATATAGACACAGAGTTCTACAATCACCATAAATAATTTTAGAGCATTTTCACCATCCAAAAAGAAACCCCATACCCACCAATCCTCCTATCCTAGGCAACCACGAATTCACTTTCTGTCTCATAGATTTACCTCTTCTGTACATTTCATATAATATGTGGTCCTAGCATAATATTTTTCAGAATCACACATGTTGTAACATCTATCAGTCTTTCCTTTCTATGGCTGAATGGTGTTCCATTATATGGATAGACCATATGTTGTTTGTACCTCAGTTGATGGATATTTGAGCTGTTTCCACCTCCTGTTATGCCTATTATGAATAATGCTGCTAATGAACATATATGCATGAGTTTTTGTGTGGACCTGGGTTTTCCTTTTGAGGATATACCTAGGAGTAGAATCGTTGGTTCAAATCATAACTTATATTTAACTTCTTGACAACCCGTCAGCCTGTTTTTCTCCATGTTGCTATTCCTACAAGCCTACAAGCAGTACAAAGGGTTTAAGCTCTATCTGTCTCCTTGCCAACATTTGCTCTTGTCTGACTTTGTGTTTATAACTGTATGGAGTATGTATTATAACATACTCCTTTTGGGTATGAAGTGGTATCTTACTTATTTGTATTTTTCCTAATGTTAATGGTATTGAGCATGAGTGTCTCTTCATGTGCTTATTGGCCATTTGTGTCTCTGAGAAATGTCTACTCAGATTCTTTACCCATTTTAAAAATTGAATTGTTATCTTGTTATTGAGTTATAAGTGTTCTGTGTATATTCTGGACATAAGTGCCTTGTTATTTATATATACTCCTTCCCATTTTTTGGCGTTAATGTTGTTTAGTAAATTCTAAAAAGATAGATGTGTTTCACTTCACTGAATTCTACAACAGAGTTTTACAATATTATTTTGTTTTATATTATTTTTGTTTTTGTTTAGGACAGTGTAAAAGCCAGACATATTATATATGTATATCGTTGTGCAGTGGATATGCTTTATGTGAAATGTAGCCATGTACATTATATATATTTTAGAATTTTATCATGTGTTCTGCTTTTTATTGGTAATTTGGGAAGTAGCAGTGATGTCGTAAGGAAGAAAGTTTAGAGGGTGTTCCTTTCTTTTATTTTTATTTTTTAGAAATTTTATTAGTGGATTTGCAGGACGTAATGATGATATTCCTTGTGGGGAGTTGGAACACATGCATAATGTGACTTAATTCATTTCATTTCCCCTTCTCATGCCTCCCCTTCCCTCATCTCTCGGTCCCTTTTCCATTTGCAAAAGATCTATCTCCTTGTTTCCTGTTATTATTTTGCTATTAAAATTATTTATATTTTGGGCCTCTTGGATAAGAGAAACCATAGGACTTTTAAGCTGCATGTCTGATTTATTTCCCTTAACATTATTGTCTCAAGGTGCATTCATCTTCCTACAAGGACTTTTAATAATGACTTTTCTTATTTGTGATTATTAGCAGAGTTAAATGTCTTAGGCTGTATTCTCTTTTCTGAGACTTTGCATATTTCACAACATACAATTATTCTTTAATTGTTTACTTTCTTTTTTTAAAAAAAGTGGTCAAAGGTTGTATCATGAGGTTGGATTCTTCTTTAATGTGTAAACCCCGCTGGGGTCAGTGCTTCCCTGAAGCATGGGTCCTTTTACCCCTTATGTTCTTACTGTGGATGCAGTTTCTCAAAGAACATTTACTACATCAAATGGGTTTGCAGCAGCATTTGAGAGAAGTATGTTTATATTGTTTCTGCAGGAGTTTAGTCAAACTGCCCAAATAAAACCATAAAAGTACATATACCCAGTAGAGAAGTGTGTGTGTATGTGTGTGTGTGTATGTGTATATATATATATATATATAAAATGTAGTGGGCTACTTTGGATGAATTTGGAAATGTGTGGGGTTTTTTTCCTCCTCCTAATTGGTAGCAGTGGTGGCAAAACTGGCATGTGTGCCACAGCAGGCTGTTTATATCGTTAAAAGCTCTGAAAGGTTTGCCATTATGGCCTTATATGTATTATGAAGCACTTATGTGTACTACTAGCACTTTATGTGTGTGTGTGTGTGTGTGTGTGTGTGTGTGTTCTGAGAACTGAACCCAGGTCCTGAAGTTTCACTGTTTTGTCTAATGGGAAAGAAAAGAAAATAATAGCTTGTATAGAAATCTTGTAATTTAAAGCACGTGGACAGTAATGAAAGTTCTTAAGAGTTCACTGCCAACAGCAGCCTGGTTCTGTGAACTATCCCTCATTGCTAATTGTTTGCAGAGGTGATCCTCTTGTCCCCTCCCACCCAACTCCCTCTCATACAAGGAAGAAAAAGGATTACAAGATTCTGGGATGATTTACATGGATTGTGAAATTAACTAGTAAACTTATAATAAAGTTAATATTCAGGAATCAAAGACTTAAGTGAAATCTTGTCCTTTCTTTTTTTCTTTTTGAGACAGGGTCTCACTATGTAGTTCAAGCTGGCCTTGAACTCACTATGTACCCTAGGTTGGCCTGGAACTCATGGTGATCTCCCTGCCTCAGCCTCTCAAGTGGTGGGATGAGTAATGTGCACTGCCAAGCTCAGCTTGTCCTTTCTTTCAGTAAAGTAGCAGCCTCTCTTCTAATGCCTACCAGACCTTCAAGGTCATAGAGGCAGGAACTGTTGGAACAAAAGGAACATAACGAGCAGGGACAAAGAAGATATTTCCTCTAGGAGGGGAGACTTGCGTGTATTTGCAGCAGGGGAAAACACTGAACTCGTAAGATGCACCAGGAACCTTAAGGATGCCGGTGGCAGGGGGAGGGTCATCGCACTAAGAGAAGAAAGTTTGTAGAGATGTTTTGAGGTTGAAAAGAGTTTCACATGACCTCCATTTCAGTAAAGTGATTTAAGATATTTCTTTATCTAGGACTGGGTTATTTATTTATATATTACAAAAGTATATATCTACCAAACAAAACTCAGAAGGTATAGATTTGTAGGAAGAAAAAGAAATAAAAAGTTGAGCCTGGCGTAGTGGTGCATACCTGTCATCCCAGCTACTTAGGAGGCTGAGGTAGGAGAATTGCAAACTCCAGGCCAGCTTGAGTATCCTTAGCAGGACCACATCTCATAGCAAAACAAATAAAAAGCCACCCACAGTCTTGCTGAGGAGGTGTCACAACACTTTAGAGCCACACCCTCAAGAACAGCACCAGCCATGTGTGGCTTTTAAGTACTTGAAATGTGGCCAGTGTCCATCTTCACAGCGGGTCCCCTGGACAGTGCTGGTCTCAAGTGCTTCCTCCCAGGCTCCATCTGGTGGTTATGCCAGGAGCACTGCATTTCCTGACTAGGTGTCCTTCCCTGCTTGCTCAGCACCAGCCCTGGGAAGGCAGAGGCCTTCACGGTTCCTCTGTACTTCTGCAGTGGGGCCGCACACTGAACTGAGACTGTTGTTAGTGAGCTCCCTCTCCCCTCCTACCGCCTCCTCAGATGGACTCAGATTTTAGGTTGGCAGAAGGATGTCCCCTGGACAGTGGGAGGATTCTCTACTGGCATGGCACTGGGCTCCAGGGACCTCAGGTGCCCATGTGGGGCCAGGCTGCACAGCATGCTCAGGATGTGCATGTGGAGGAGGGAAGCCTCTGCTCATGACCATGAACAGGCCCCAACGTGACCCTGTCCTGCCTCTGTTCCTCTCCTCCAGCAGCAGCACCTCTGGGTCTAACACTCCCATCTCTCTCATCCAGGTGCATCCACTGTGGTGTTGTCCACCTGACCTTGGCCTTGCTAAAAAGCCACATCCAGGAGCGACACTGCCAAGTTTTCCACAAATGTGCATTCTGCCCCATGGCCTTCAAGACTGCCAGCAGCACTGCGGACCACAGCACTACCCAGCACCCCACCCAGCCCCACAAACCCTCCCAGTGAGTGCAGAGAAGAGTGGCCCCGGGTGCTGTCGGGATGGACCGGGTCGCTGAGGCTAGTGGCCAGGCCGCTGGAGTCTACTAATGATGTCCCAAGGCAGGGGTTCAGGCAGGGTTTTCCGCCTGGCCCTGGTGTGGAGAGCAGAGCAGGGGTGGCGGGGCTGTGTGATTCTGCCAGCAGAGCCGTGGTCACCTCATGCCCTGGGACTTGTCTCATCAGGCTCATTTATAAGTGTTCCTGTGAGATGGTCTTCAACAAGAAGAGGCATATTCAGCAGCATTTTTACCAGAATGTCAGCAAGACACAGGCGGGTGTCTTCAAGTGCCCAGAGTGCCCGCTCTTGTTCCTGCGGAAGCCAGAGCTGATGCAGCACGTCAAGGTGGGGCGCCCGGGGCAGGAGTCCGGGGGTCTGACACTGGGCCTCTTTCCCCTTGCCCAGTCAGTAACCGCTCTCCCCATCCCCAGAACACCCACGGCGTTCCCCGGAATGTGGACGAGCTGTCCAGCCTGCAGTCTGCAGCGGACACGTCCTCAAGCCGCCCTGGCTCTCGAGTGCCCATGGAGCCCCAGGCTTCTAGTGTGGCTGCCCGAGGCAGCTCCCTATCCTCAGGCCGCTGGGGCAGGCCAGAAGCCCATCGTAGGGCTGAAACCAGGACCCGGCTGAGGAGCACGGGCTGGACCTGCCAGGAGTGCCAGGAGTGGGTTCCTGACCGAGAGAGCTATGTGTCCCACATGAAAAAGAGCCATGGGCGGGTAAGTGAGGCCTTGTGAGTTTGGTCTTCTGTTCTGAGTGTAGGACTGCTGATGTGGCCAGCTCCTACGGCTCTGGTGCCTTAGGTAGGGTGGGTTCCACAGGTCTTGAGGACTTTGGGGCATCCTCCCTCCTACCTGCATCATCTGAAAAGATTCCCCCCAAATGACCTTCTGTTTCTGACCTTCGTGACATGTCATCTCCCCCAGATGCTGAAGAGGTACCCATGTCGGCAGTGTGAACAGTCCTTCCACACCCCGAACAGCCTGCGAAAACACATCCGCAACAACCACGACACCGTGAAGAAGGTCTACACATGTGGGTGAGTATTCAGGAGTGGCCTGAGAGCCCAGTGGTGTTGACACGCTTTCTGTCTCTCTCCCAGCCCCGACTGCACAGCCAGACCCAGCAAAGGTCCCTGAGGTGTAAGAGGAGTGTGGCAGTGTGACTGCATACCTCTCTGGTGACCATGCCTGTGTTGTGGGACATATTTGTCCCTTTCACACTGGGGCCTCTGGGCAGCGAGAGCGGGAAATGAGGCAACGTCAAGGGCCACATGTCAAATGTGCAGGGATCCGACCTGCACTGGGCTGGCTGAGACAGGGCTGTCTGCCCACCCCAACTCCCTCCTGGCAATGATGCAAAGCACGCTGCGGGAGCCTGCAGCTGGGTCTCACCTGCTTCGGCTGTGTCCTGCAGGTACTGTACTGAGGACCCTCCCAGCTTCCCTCGGCCTTCCCTCCTGGAGAGCCACATCAGCCTTATGCACGGGATCAGGAGTCCTGATCTGAGCCAGACGTCCAAAGTCATAACTCCGGACGGACATTCCCCTCAGGTGAGCTGCCTGCTGGGCTGCAGCTAGAGAGGAGTGAGAGGGCGGGGCCGTGGAGCAGCCAGAGTGACTGCTTTTCAAAGCATTGTCACTCTAGTCTACTGTGAGACCCAGGAGCCAGCTCCTCAGCTTTCTGGTGCCAGTGTCTCCATCACTGACACCCTGCTTGGGTGTGCACCATTCTCCGTGGACCCTTGGGTGCTTTTATGTACATTGTCCTGTCTCAGCCTCACAGCAGGGCAGCCTCGTCAGCTTGTCAGGTGGTGCTGGGTGAGTCCCAGGAACCTGCTCTCCAGGCCCGTTGCCTGTGACCTCATCCCTGCCATGTGCACTGTCCCTGTTTCTCAGGAACACCAGGAGCAGCCTGCTCTACCTGCCACAGAAGGCTCATGCCAGCCAGTAGAGGGCTGCCTGCCAGCTGGGAGTCCCCAAGACTCTTGGTTACTCATAGCTGCTGGCTGTCGGTCTCACACACAATAGGCCGGGCAGCAGTTGTTTTTTGGCAAGATCAGTCTCAGAAAAATGCAGCTCGACCCCATCCCACAATGAACACACCTTGCCCTGCATCCTCCTTCTGGGGCTTGTCCCTTGGAGAGCTTTGGCCTTGGGCATAAAGAAATGTGTTCAAGGGGTTCTCTGTAGTGCCACGGCAGTAGCAAAGCTGGAACTCAGTCTAACGCTGGCAGTGGGGACGTCATAGCCACAGTGGGCCTGTGCTGCTGTCAGGAGAGCACAGCCTCTCTGCCAGTGCTGTCAAGTAAGACCAAAGGTGATGAAAAGTGTGTATGGCATATGGCCATTTGGTAGAGGACAGTAGTTTTCTGTGTGCACACGTACAGGCTGTCTTGGAGGGGCCAGAGGGGCCGCAAGACCCAGGTGCTCTTTGGAGAGCTGTAGAGCAGTAGGAATGACTTAGTTTGCTCTGTATCCTCCCCATATATTTGGAATTCATGTCACAAGTATCTGTTACATTAAAAAACAAAGAACTGGAGGCCAGTCATTGTTAGCTCATACTTGTAAGTATAGCTGGAGGATGACAAGTTCCATCTAGTCTGGGCTACAGAGTGAGACCCTGTCTCAAAACAAAAATCAAACCAAACCAAAACCATAGAACTGGAACCGAACAAACCAAAGCTGTGTTTAGGGCTGGGCGAGCTGGCCTGGCTGGTACCTTTGGGCTTTTGGTGGCTGTCATCATGTCTGGGGGCTCTGCTTATGCCATCTCTCCTTTCAGGTGAACCATCTGAAAAGACCCCTCAGCGGAGCAGGGGATTCTCCGGGCACCAGCAACGGCGCTACTGTCCCTCCCCTAAAAAGGCACAAATCCCTCTTTCAGTGCGCAAAATGTAGCTTTGCCACGGGCTCGGGGCTGGAGTTCCAGAGCCACATACCTCAGCACCAGGTGGACAGCTCCACAGCCCAGTGTCTCCTCTGCGGCTTGTGCTACACCTCCACCAGCTCCCTCAGCCGCCACCTCTTCATTGTCCACAAAGTGCGAGACCAGGAGGAGGAGGAGGAAGAGGAGGAAGAGATAGTGGAGGTGAAGGTGGAGGTGTCTGAGCCAGAGGAGGGCTCTGGGGAGGAAGTGGCCATGGAAACGAGAGAGAATGGACTGGAGGAATGTGCTGGTGGGCCTTTGTCAGCTGACCCAGAGGCGAGGGGACCGCTGGGCCTTGGCCTGGCAGAGGACCAGGCCCAGGATGCACAGAGACAGCCACAGACCTCTCAGGACCAGGACAGCCTTACATTGTCCCCTCAGGTGTGACCAGAGGCTTGGCAGTGTGTGTGGCCAGGGTGGGGCCCCAGTGTCTCCCACTGCCTCTCAGACCATGGAAGTCAAAGGCTGTGCCCTTGGGAGTGTGGCCACTGTGCCCTGAGCTGTGGTGCACTGTGTCCCCAGCTGCAGGAAAGATGGGGTACCCAGGACCCTCCCAGCTCTGAATTCGCTTCTGTTATTTATGGCTTTGTGCTGCTTCTTGGTACCCAACTCTTGTCTGTGTCCTTCCAATTCCAGGCTGCTTATGTGGTCCCACCCCAATGCTGTCAGCTCAGCTTGAACCCAAGTCCTTGACCTGTGCTTATCTGGGAGGCCCTGATGGCTGCCTTCAGCCGGGGGTGCCGCTCAGAGGCTGAGAAGGAGGGGAGGAGGCCACATGCGACATAGTCCCTCTGGGAGAGAGCTCTACTCAGCCTGGCTTGGCAAGGGCCCTCGATCACCTTGCCTTTCCTTCCTGTCTTTTCTGGTGCTTTTCCCCAAAAATGGTCCTGAGAACTAATTGTCACTCTGGCTCCTCATGTCTGTGTGGGTGGGAGAAGCTTGAACACACCTTTGTTTGGAACTGGGGATGGCAGGAGGTGTGGCCGAGGCAGGCAGGTGCAGAGAGCCAAGCCCCTTGAGAAGGCGCTGGGGGCGGGTGGGCCCTTGCTCTGGTGCTGTGCTGCCTTCCCTGACCATGGGGCTCAGGGCACACAGACATGGGAATGTGTGTGTTCTCGCTCCTATGCCATTAGAGAGGCTGCTGCCATGGCAGGCCAGCCCCTCTTGCTCTTGGCTGCACTCATGTTCCTCAGACTATATTTCAATAAAAACTCTTCTTACCATGCAGGTAGGCTCTTGTATTCCTGTCTGAGTCAGTTGGCCCTTCCCTGCTCCCACCGAGGCCCCTTCCAGGGGAGAAGACCAGGAGCTTGTGCTCAGCTCCCTGGAGACCCTCTGTAGAAGCAGGATCTCAGCACCAGTCCAGAGTCAGCTCAGAGGTCTCCCTGAGGCTGATGGCATTGACTGTAAGGCCTGTTGAAGTCTTCTTGGGTGTCTCCCTCTTTCCTAAAGAGGAGCTTTACACTGAAGGAAACCCTCTATGGGTGATGGGGTGGAGAGCAGGAATTCTGTCCTTTTCCTGCAGCATTAGAGACCTTGTTGTTGCCTCTGCCACAGGGAATTCAGGGTGGCAGAGCTGGGAGTAAACTTGGGGGACGGTGGGGCTATCTTCACTGGTGGTGGAGTTGGGGCTGCCCCGGGCCTGGGGTTGGCCCTGCAGGTCTAGTGCAGTCCTGGTGCATGGTGCCCACTGGGTTCTTAGGGGTAATCATTCATGGGAGGCGTGAGTTGCAGTTATAAATTAAGTCAGATAAAATATGCCTGACCTTTCCACAATTGAAACAAAAACCAGTTTTTTCTCCCTGTATCAAATGCCAGATTGTTAGTGAAATGCTAATGGCAGTAGGAAAGGTTGGTGCTGCCTTAGTTTCAGAGACTCTGGCACCCATAGCATTTTTAATTGCTCTTCCTGGCAAGGCCACCCCTCTTGCTCCCCCAGCTGCCTGAAGAGCCAGAGCCAGCTCCAGACCCCAGCTCCATTCATTAGATCAGGTCCCGGAGGAGGTGCAGAGAGGGGTGTGGGGTGGATGCCTGAAGTCTGTCCTGCTCAGAAACAGGTAGTTGAGCACAGGCAGAGGAGATGGGGTGGCCACAGGCTCAGCCACCTGTCCTCAGTCCAGACTTATGTCCCTGTGCTGTGGAGGAATGCCAAGCTGCTTGCTGGGCACCTGGGGGCAGGGCCTGGTGCCTGCTCATAGCCAGCTCTTAGCAAACCCCCAGCCTCACCGGTCTCTCCTCTTCCAAGTGGAACTGGTATCTCTATCCAGCTCCCTCACAGGCTCTTATGAGGTCATGCACATGCCAGCTGTTTCTGATTTATAAAACATACAAAGGTGGAGAGGCTGTACTTGACCTTTGGGTTTGGAGGTGGCACCCACCTGTGTCTCTTCACCCTGGGATGCTGCTTATCAGCTAAGCATTGGTGGGGAGAGCATTACTTCTCTGTGATTTAGTAATTGTGATGTTGTATTTTAAGCTCTGCTCACATGCCCAGCATCTTTCTAGACATTTTCTAGTGACACTAATCCTCACAAAGATCCCAATTATCCCCCATTTTACCAAGAAAACTGAGGCTGAGATGTTAAAGGACAGATGTGTCAGGCCACCTGTGACGATGGTGCTGTGTCAAGCCCATCAAGCCCTCTGCTGTCTTAGTGACCATGGCTGCTTTGGCTGCCACCCAGCCCATCAATTGCCCAGAGGCCTGCTTTTCTACTTCCCTAACATTTGGGATGCTTCCAAGTGAAGACCATTTATGCCCCCTTACTCCTAGAGGGGACCTGCATGTCACCCCTGCTGAACCAGTAGCATCCTGGGACTGGTCATTCCCATTGGGGTTTCCTCTGTCATTTGAAGACTGTTGTTTTTTGAGGACTGTCCAGGAAAGGTTGCCCAGTCCAGCATCTTCTGATCTCATCTCTTTCACGGTGTTTTGAATGGGCATGATGTCATTTGTTATCAGCACAGAATGCTGGCTATAATGGGTGCTTAACTGCCTGCAAGGAGAGCTCCGAAGATTGAGTTAAACAGATAAGACCCTCACTACCATTTAATACGCTCTGAGCCTTGACAAATGCCTACTATTTGTTCTCTAACTGCTTTATCTCTGTAAAATGATATGTTGAATTACTATGAGCTAACTGTTGTAGAAAGAATTTTCCCCTTAACGTATGTAAACTGTCTGGTTTAAAACAAAAACAAAAAAAACTTAACAGTTGTGGCCCACACTTTGCCTTCCCCAAGACTAAGGAACCTCCGTCCCATTCACTACTGTATATTTAGATCTGGCAGTTTCCTTTATTTTTTGTTTTGAAAAATTAATACATACACATGGTAAAACATCCAACAGTACAGAGCATACAATAAAAAGTAACCTTCCAACAGGGGCCAAGCTCCAAAGCCCTTGTCCAGTTAACTGCTGCTGTCTATATCCTGTGTATTCTTTCAAAGCGATTCTATGCATTTACAAGTTTTAAAATATGTATATTTATATATCTATTTTTAATACAAACAGTAGCATTCTATATACAGTGTTCTGAAGCTTGCTTTTTTCTACTTTTGTAGTATTTGGAGATTGCTCCAAACAATCCGGCTCAATATGATGGTTGAAAAGCTTGCAGCACAGTGCTTTGTGTACAATAATAACTCACAGAAGTGTATGGATGAGTGAATGAGTGTGTGTGGATGAATAACTCTAACTCAGAGGCAACTACAAGTTCTAGGGGTTGACCTGGTCAGGACAGGGCCTTCACAGGTTTCACTTCTGTGGGGTCCGGGCTGCTACTGCCCTCCTCTCCCAGCAGGTGCCACAGTGGCCATAGGGAGTAGGTACCTAGGGGAAAGAGGGGGCTTAGAACCCAGATCCCATGGGGGATTTTCAGGTCCCCACTTAAAATGTCTTCTTTAAAAATGGGAAATGATGTACCATTATTAGAGAAAGCACATACTTAGTCTTGTCCTTCCCATTGCAGTTTTCATTTTTGCCTCTCACTTTCCAGTGAACAGGTTCAGCATGCACAGAATGGAGTTTGTGATGTAATTATGACAAAAGTGGTTAACTGAGCATTTTTGTGTGTCTTTATGTCTGCTTTTAATACAAACAGCAGCAGACATTCTGTCTCTTATTCAGCCTCAAAACAATCAATCCTACATGATAAATACTGTTGTTATTCTTTATGAGACAATAAAATTGGGACCCAGAGTGGTCAAGTGAATTCCTTAAGGCCACACAACTAGGAGGGAGTACAGCTGGCTTCACATTGGGTTGTGACTCCTGCCTCAGCCTCAAGTACTAGGATTATATGTGTCACCACATCCAGCACTTTGTGTATCTTGAGCATGGCCAGATTCTATTTTCTCATTCCTATACGTGTTCAAAATAGAAAAAACTTTCCCAAAGGCAAGAGTTGTACTATGTTTTCTAGCTATTTACTTTTGCCCTAATTATATACAAAACCAGAGAAGATTCTCCTCCCTTGAGCAGTGTCACTTTTATTTGCATTTAATTTCAATTTGCATCAGATTTATGTTTTTTCAGCTCTTTTATGACCATTTGTTCTGGTTCTTGTCAAGCCTTTCCAAGTCTGAACTACTGATTCTTAAGCATCTTCCAATCCTGCTGTCTCCCAGGCACGTTACAGAACTACCTACGTCGTGATGTATTCTTGTGCTAGTTCATTTGTGTTATGTCTTGGCCTTTAAAAAGGCTTTTTTTTTTTACCATTTGGAAATTTAAGTTGTTTCTCATATAGGAATACTAAAAATCAAAAAATATGTAATTGATCACATGGAAAATGGAGCTCAAAGGGTGTGGTTAGGCCACTTAGGCCAATTCTACTTGGGAGGAGACCCTGTTAGTGACAGTGGACCTGTGGCACTAGCCTGTTTCAAGGGTGGACATAGTATCACCTGGTCAGCAATTGTTTAGATCCACTGTACCCTCTAAAGTTGAAGCACATAGCCTTTATCTCTATATTCTGTGAAAATGGGAACAGCTGATTATGCTTTTGATGTTTTGTTTTTTTGTATGGGGAATGGAACTCAGGACCTTGTGCTCCGGAACCACTGAGTTAAATCCCCAGCCCTGCTTTTGATGTTTAAAGAGAGTGATTAAGCTGCTTTTCAACTGGGTGTGGTGGCTCACGCCTATAACCTCAGCACTTGGGAGGCTGAGGCAAGAGGATTGCCAAATTCACAGCCAGCCTGGGCAATTTATTGACTTAATGAGACCCTGTCTGAAAAAAAATTTAAAAAGAGTGGTTGGGGGTGTAGCTCAGGGCTAAGGCCCTGAAGTTTAATCCTCAGTGCTGTAAAACCAAACCAACCCAAACCAAAATTCAATCTGCTGCGCATCATGCCAGGAAACCCTGCTGTTTCCAGAGCCCTTTTCAGTTACAGCTCAGGGCATGCTGTATACAACTCCTATTTCCCCAGCGGGGAGGGGGGTTGGGGTGGGGTTGTTTCTGCTCCATAGACCAATTTGCTTGGAATTTCCCCTACTTCCCTTGTGCATAGATAGGACTGGATATTTGGAGGATCTTAGGATGAGGACATTGGGTCCCTGCTTTCTAAGAAGCTCTTTGATTTTGAAGGAAGCTTCACATTTCTTTCCTAGACTGGGTCTGTGGAGAGCTTCAGATATCATTTTAAAATGGGAAAAGAGCCGGGGGTTGGGGGTTGAGCGCAGGGTGGGAGGTGCTGGCAGCAGGGAGAGGATGGAAGGGCTGGGGTGCAGCTTGGGCCACAGTGCTTGCCTAGCATGCAAGAGGCCCTGAGTTCAACCCCATTAATCCACACACACACTCAGGAGGTAGGGGAGTTAGATTAGGTAGAGGTTAAGCCTAGAAACTGCACTTTTAGGACGGCGAAGCAGGTGGCTTGGCTTGTCAGTGGCATTGGTTGGGGAGCAGAAATCGCAGCTGATGATGCAAGTGGTGTTCAGCTTTTGATCAGAATGAGAAGATTCTGCTATTGAGGAAAAGGAGAGCTGAGATACAAAGAGTTCATAGAAAAAGACTGGGGTGGGTGGCTGGCTCACCTGCTCTGAGAGGCCTGGCTGGGAGGAGCCATTCCTGGGCTTGGCCAAGGGGAGTCCATTCCCCAACCCAGCTAATTGCTGTTCCTGACTGCAGCATTTCCTTCTCACTTGCAAAGTGCCTAGATTTGTGGCAGCCTGTGTGGAGTCAGAGCAGGGGGACTAGGGAGGACACCTGGGTGGGTGAGGTGGCTCTATCCTTTGTCCCTAATTCCCCTTCCAATCAAACTAGAGTCAGGAGTGTCTTCCTGTTGCCAGTAATCCTTTAATTGGTGTCCACTTACCTAACCACAGATGTGGCTGCATCTCCAGTCCCTGGACAGGAGCATGCCAGGGTGGCTCACCCATCCCCGGCTGAGACTCTGCCTGCTTGGAAGGAGCCTCAGCTATCTGAGCCAGAGCTGGGCAGCTCTTGGAGGGAGGCCAGACAAGCATCAATAACACTGCAGGTGGGTGGCACAAGGCATAGCTTCCCATGGGCAGGCAGCACCAGCAGACTGGCGCACATCTGGGCCAGTGTTGGCAGGGTGGGTGTCCAGCAGAGACTGGGGCTTTGTTTAGCCCAGAACTAAGACTTTTCTTTAGAAGGAGTGAAAGCCAGGTGTTGTGGCACACACCTGTAATCCCAGCATGAAGAAGGCCCAAGGAGGAGGATAACCATGAGTTCAAGGCCAGCCTAGGCTACTGTAGTGAGTTCAAGACCAGCCTGAACCGCCTAGTAAGACTCGGTTTCAGAAAAACAACACAGACACACACACACACACACACACAGAGGAAGGAGTGGAATTGAGAAAGAAAATGCAGTGGACCCTTGAGTTATGACCAGCCTGACATACGAACAACTTGGGTTATGACCAGACTTTTAGTTTTAACTTACGACCAAAGTCTTGAGTTATGACCTAAATGCCTCCTGCTTGTGCTTCCAGATGGTCTCAGATATAGGTTTAACCCTTAAAGAGTTCTGGAAGGAACATAACAGCATCCTTTCCTGTGTGGGGTTAATTGAGAGGTCCTGGGCCAGTGTCTCTCTAAGGACACTGAGATCTGCCTTTGTACAGGAGAGAGACTTTGAAGGCTGTGTAGAAGAGCCTGATCCTTCATTGACCAACTTGAGTTACAACCAACCCTGGGGAATGAATTGAGTTCGTAAGTCAAGGGTCCACTGGAAACTGGGCACGGTGGCACATGCTTGTAATCTCAGTACTCAGGCTGAGGCAGGAAAATCACAAGTTCAAGGCCAGCTTGGGCATTCTAGAGACTCAGTGAGTGTCTCAGAAAGAGCTGGTGACATAGCTCAGTGTGAAGCCCCTGGGCAGGAAAGGAAGCTGGAGGGTTACCTGGTACTTGGACAGAGTTTGTGTGTAGTATTGACTCTCACTGAGCTGCCACCGGGCTGCAGAGGTCTGAGGCCTACGGTGCGAGCCGATGCTGCTGCATAAGGAAATCCTCACTGACCTCCGACCACAGCCCTGGCCCCAACTTGTAGAAAAAGCCACCTCAGCCAGAGTCTCCTTGGGTGCCAAAAAGACCTGGGGAGTCTGCTGGCCAGACCGAAGGTTACCAGAGCTGTGCTTCCTTCTGCCCTGAAAAGCACCCTTGGGTGGCATGGTCGTTTCTGCTCAGTGGCCGCAGGCAGACATGGGTAAAGGAAGAGCCCTGCTCGGAGGGAGCGCTCGGTGTCTTGCTCTCATGAGTTGCTAAGGGAACTTGGTCTCTCGAGGTCAGTGTTTCCACACCTCTGCAAGGCTATTGGACCAAAAAAGAGCTGGGCTTCTGTGTCCTCAGAACAGAAAATTCACCTGAGAATGAATGGGGCTGCCAGGGAGGAACACATTCCCTGGAGATGTCATGCTGCTGGGTCCCTGTGGCAGGCACATCTGGGCCAGTGACAACAGGCTGGGCATCTTAACAGGACTGCCTCACAAAGGCCAAGCTCCTTCCTCCCTGCTCAGATTGGCCCTTGTCCTGTTTCCTCCCCTACAGGCCCCTGGGGCTTTGTGTTCTTGCCCTGACTTCCCCTTGCCCAGGCACGGGATCACATCTGGCATCTGCCTGCATCAGCCCAGTCCTGGGTTGCTTCGCTGATTTGCACTTGATGACCCATTGATGCAATTCCCTTGGCAGCAAAGGGAAGGGACATATCTCAGGGAAAAGCAAACCTTCCACAATTTCCTAGGCTCTGAGGAGGAAGGTCAGGCAAGGGCATAGAAGGCTGTTAGAGCAAGTTTGGGAAACCTGCAGGGTTCACTCGCCATCCTTCAAAGCTGACACTTGCCCTGTGGCCCTGCTCGTCCCTGGGTTCTGAAGGTACTGTTGAACCCTAGGAGTGAGGAAGCTTAAGGAGAGGCTGAAATCTGGCTTGGAAAAGTTGCCATAGGAAAAGAGAAGGCCAGCTGGGGAGATTGTGAAAGGATGGATACACCCTCAAAGGCTAAGCTCAGCCTGGACACCAGGAGTGCTGGCCTCTGTGGAGAGGAAGTGGCCCACAGCCAAGTTCCAGGGAAGGACCAGCAGGGTCAGCTAAGCAGAAGGTCAAGGGCAGGTGACTTGAGATCCTGGAAGCAAGTATGAGGTGTGATTTAAAAAATACAGTGAAAATTTAAATTTTTAAAGTGTATTATGGTAAAAGACACTCCCTCTCTCTCTCTCTCTCTCTCTCTCTCTCTCTCTCTCTCTCTCTCAGCTTTTTGAGTCAGGGTTTTGCTATGTAGTTCAGGTACTCACGATAGTCTTCCTGCCTCAGCCTCTGGAGTGCCAATACTACAGCTACATGCCACCATGCCTGGCTGACTTCCTTTTCTTTCTTTTTTTTTTTGGTACTGGGGATTGAACTCAGGTCCTTATGCTTTGCGGGGCAGACAGTGGCACCACAGCTAAATCCCCAGCCCCTGACTTCCTTTTCTAAGCACCACCACAAAGTCTCAACCCAAGATGGAAGGTGGATTCCTTATGTTGTAGACAAAGTGCATCACTCTTCCAGTTGCTCACAGCCAATCAGGAGGAGCTCTTTCCTCTCCTAGGTCTTGGCCTTTACTTTTCTGTATATCAGCCTCAAGGGCAATGGTCTATCCTCATAAGGGTTTTTATGAAAATCCCTATCTTGGCTGTGGTTCTACTGCAGATAGCGGACTGGAAAGGAAAGTCCTTTATACATAGTTCTGCAATTGTGCCTTCACCCGATGGTGGACCCCACTTCTGTGCCTATGTCCCCTTAGACCTTAAGCTTCTCGAGGGCAGAGGTTGTGCAAGCCCTAGCTAACGTGGGTGCTCACGTGTTTATACAAACAAGCCAGAACTCCAGGTGGGTTTTCACATATTTGAAGGGTGGCCTGGAGATGACAAGGAGATTTCGCATGTGTACCTCCAGAGACCCCAGGAGAAGGACAGAGGGGGGCATGTCACCAGGAAAGGCTTTGGGCTCACAGGGAGAAGGCATTTAAGCATCCATCATTCAGGACTCCTAGGTCCTACTGAAGGAAGCCTGCTTTGAAGTAGCTTGAGTGAAGGAAGCACTTTTTAAAAAATTCCTTTATTGGTACGTTTTAGTTATACAATATGTTTACATTTATCTTTGGGTGCTTGTACCTGTACATGATGTATCTTGGTTCTTATTTTTTCCCCATTACCTGTGCGCCCTTCACCCCCTCCATCTTTCCCTATTTACATAGATTTCGTTTCCATTTTTTTTCTTTTCTCATAATTTTTGAAGGAAGCACTTTAAAACATTTTTTATTTGTTTCTGTTTGTTTGTTTGTTTTGTTTGTTTTTTGAGTCAGGGTCTCACCAGGTAATTCAGGCTGGCCTTGAACTCACATTGTAGCCTGAGCTGGCCTACAATGCTTGGTGATCCTCCTGCCTCAGGCCACACACACACACACACACCCCGCCAGTGCTGGGATCACAGGTATTTGGGAGAACTTCTTGGCGCACAGATTCTGATGCAAGCTGGAACTGCCACATGCAGCGAGCCCAGGGACAAAGGGATACTGGCGACGAGGCCACATTGTGGTGGGGGCAGGTCTTCCCTCCTCATGGCAGGAAACTCGGCCACAGAGGGGCTGCTTTCCTTCCATGTTCCACTTCCCAGTGTTCTGTTGATAACTTCCCTTGGTGCCGCTTGGGTCTGCGGTCAGGGAGGTGGGGGATCAGACACCAGCTGGCTGTGGCCACAGTAGGATGGGGTAGGAACAAGGCAGGTGCTGTTAGGACCATACAGAGGCGGACATTTCCTGAAGGACCGGATGTGGTCCACTTGGAGGACGGCGGGGTTTGTGCTCCTTTGCTTTTCTCTCCATCCCCTCAAACCCCCCCAAATACTGGCCTTCAGTTCTGGCACACCTATCCCACTTGTCTCTTACTGGAATAAGGTGTTTTGTTTTGTTTTCCCCCGGTACCAGGGACAGAACTCAGGACCTTGTACTTTCCAGGCAGGCATGGCGCCACTGAGCTAAATCCCCAGCCCATAGGTTAAAAAAAAAAAAATTCACTGTCTCTTTGGATCACCCCTTGTATGTCCCGGGGGCTGTTCCCACTTCCAGCGCGGCTTGGACACAGTTGTAGTCTTAGTGGTGGCCGAGGGTGGCAGGGTGGGGAGAGAGGGAGGGACAGCAGCAGGTGACGCTGGGCTATAAATAGGGACAGTCAGCCAGGCCTGGGAGGCAGCCAGGCGAGGCGGGCAGGCGACACCATGGGGTCTCGCAGGGTCCCTGAGTGGGGTGTAGGCAGACGGGTGGGGGGCGACAGTGAGGATGATGGGCCTGTGTGGACCCCCAGCCCTGCCAGCCGCAGCTACCTGCTCAGCCTTCGGCCCGAGACCAGGTGAGTGGCACTGTGCAGGGACTGGGGTGGCAACAGGCGGGCAGGATGGAGCCCCTTTCGGGGCTCCTTCCGGTGCTCTGCCCGGAGTCCTGAGGCCTGGGATCTGGACTGGGCCCCAAATAGTCCCTCTGGGCCCCCCTTGGCCCCTCAAGGCTCCAGGCCTCAGGTCTGAGGCACCCTGATGCCCCAGGAGGAGCTGGGCCCTATTTGGGGCGATATCACAGGGGCTGCAGGCTTCCATTATCTCTTGCACTGTGTCCACCCCTCCCCCCCATCCCCATCCTTCTGGATGCTGGATTCCACAGGGGGCGATAAGCGTGGCTGGGGTGGCTGGAATTCCTGGGGCTGGAGGGAAGGGACGGGAAGGGGACCAGGGGACTGCCCAACTCAGGGCTACCTAGCTCAGGGTGGGGGCAGTCAGGAGAAGTAAACCTGTGTCGGAAATAAGGATCCTCCTGGCCAAGGACTTGGATATGGTGAGAGGAATGGGATGAGGGGCAGCCAGGGACAGAGTCTTGAAGCTCATTGAGCCATGTTGCCTGGTTTTGGGGCTGGGATGAGGTATGGAAGGAGGAGAGGAACTGATGGGCCCTTCACTGGTCTTCCAAGAGTGACAGAGGGGTGGAGGCTGCCCATGACAGAAGGCCACACATAATAGACAGCCACAGGTGCTCACAGACACCCAGACACAAGCCACACACTTTGCCACAGAGACAGAAGCTCCTGCCTGCTCCGTCCAGCTCAATCCCCTCCCCTGTGCAGCCCATTTTCCAAAGGGAAATGTGACATTTGTCCACTGGGACTGGCAGTGTGTCTCAGGCCCAGCCTCTGGCTTGCTGGGTATCATTTGGAAAAGGAGCGTTCCTCCCAGCCTGTCGAGAGACCTCTTGCTCTCCATTCATAAAGGAGCACAAAAACAGGCAGCAAGGACGTTCAAGAAAAGTCCTGGGCACTTCCCTGTGGACTGGCTGAGTCCTGTTGACCTTGGAGTTGGAAAAGTTCAAATGTAACCGGAACCTGTTTCTGCATAAAACTTGTCCAATGATGTCACATGTCTGGGTCAGGGCCGAGGGCTGGTGTTAGTGACTGAGTCAGACTGCACCCGGCCCCCAGTGCCAGGGAAGAATGCCCCTTCCTCCCAAGTATGGAGACATCAGCCTCAGACGTGGACATTATTCCCGTCCAAAGGGAAGCTTGCACCCTGTGGGTGCCTCCCGCTTGTGACAGTGCTTATCTGAGCTTGACCGCCTGTGTCTGGCCTTTGTCAATACCAGGAGGATGGGGGAAGAAAAGGACAGCAGCAGTGGAGGGGAGGGAGGAAGGGTGGGTTGAAACCCAGCAGAATGGGAGAGCAGGGATCTGGGCTGTCAGCAGCAAGCTGGGAGGGGATGCTGTCTGGCCGGGTTGCATGATGTCTCCGTGGCACACTAGGTAAGCTCAAAGCAGTATGCCTGCCAGAGGGCAGGAGATGGGAGAGGCGCAACTGGACTGAGTCCCCTTGTACCTGCCCGGGATGCTCTGAAAAGGCATCTTTCCTCCAGGTATTTAGGGGGAGGGGCACGACAGGACTGTGTTTTGCCCGTGCAGTTTTTCACATCCTACCAGCTGGCCACAGACCTCCCCACACCTACTGAGGGACAAAGCGCCAGGTTTTGGCCCCTGGAGGAGCCTTTGGCCACAGAGGGAGATTATGAAGGGGGCTGCTTCAGGGTGGTGAGGCTCAGTTTCCAGGGCACCATGAGGCCTGACTTGTGCTGGAGGAGCCAACTGCAGTTTGTGGTCCCTTAGAACAGCATGGCTGGCTGTGGAGATGGGGAGGGGCCAAGATAAGGGAGAAAGAGCTGAACCCTGGCCACCCCCGAGTCCTGAGTGGGAAGCAAGTTCTGTCCCCACTCACTTTGGGCTCCAGTGTTTTCTGGGTCTACGTATTATTATTATTATCATTATTATTTTTGTACTGGGGATTAAACCTAGGACCTTCATATTGAGCTACATCCCCAGCCTCTTTCTATTTTCTATTTTGAGACAGGGTCTCAATACGTCATTAAATTGCCCAAGCTGGGCTTGAACTTACAATTCTCCTGCCTCAGCCTATCAGAGTGCTAGGATCATAGGCTTGTGCCACCATGCTCCACTTGCCACGGAGTTCTTGAGTCATCATTTGAATGGGCCTTTGTGCCGATAGGCTGACCCTGGGAGCTGATGGGTGGCTGTGCAGGCAGCTGGGGCTCTAGGAGACTTGGTTCTGGGTCCAGACTCTTATTTTCCCATGCACTCCTCACCTCGCCGGCCCGTGCTGGCCTTTGGAGGGGTCTCCATTCCTGCGTCAGCACAAGGGTATCCCAGTGCTCACTGAGGTATGAGGCATGCAGATGGCCCCCTCCAGCCTTACAGCCTCACCCCTACAGGAAGTGGGGTGCAGGGAGGCTGGAGGAGGGTAAGGAGCCTCAGCTGATGGGAAGCCATTATGACGACCTGACTTTTGTGGGATACCCTCATATCATGGTGGCCCTGGTCCAGGGGGTCCAGGAGCAGGAGAACTGTAATGTTGCTACAGACTTGGGTTTTTTTTGGTAACGAGGCTCGAACTTGGGACCTTGCGCTTGCGAGGCAGGCGCCAGAACCACTGAGCTAAATCCCTGGCCCTACAGACTGCTTTGAAACAACCTCTGTTCTTCTGCTTAGGTCAGGCAAGTTGCCTGGGGCTTTTAGGGAAACTGAGGCATCAGACTAGGACTTTTTTTCTTTTTCTTTTCTTTTTTCTTTTTTTATGGAGACAAGGTCTCACTATGTAGTCCAGGCTAGCCATGAACTTGTGGCGATCCTCCTGCCTCAGCCTCTGAGTGGAGGGATTATAGGTATGCATTACCATAGCTGGCTCTTTTTTCTTTTATTTTAAACAGGAAAGGGGTGTTTTTTGTTGTTGTTTTTTGTTTTTTGGGGGGGGTACCAGGGATGGAACTCAGGATCTTGCACTTGCAAGGCAGGATCTGGAACCACTGAGCTAGATCCCTAGCCTTAAACAGGAAAGAGTTTTAGTTGGGAAGTAAAGAAAGTGGCTTGAGATGACAGAAATTAGGCTAGCTTTTAACAAAGAAGAGTAAGAAAACTAGGAAAGGACTCTGGCTTGAGCAGCTGGAGGGGGTACTCTGAGGAGGTGTCAGACTGACCCACGAACAAGGAGAATGGGTAGCTGGTGGGCTGGGGTCTGGGTGATCATTATCTCAGTGCTAGGCCAGGACTTCCTCAGCGTCTTTGATGACCCAGATGTTTGTTCCTTTTGAGGAGAACTTTCGTTCCTTCTGTGGAATGAAGGTGACATGAAAAACTCTTTTCCCTCCCAGGCTATGCTGGTTGGACCTCACTAGCCACACTGAAATCATATGCAGCTTTATTTTATCTTATTTTCTCCAGTGCTGGGGAAGGAACCCAGGGCCTTGCATATGCTAGGCAAGTGCTCACCACTGAGTGGCTTCCCTTACCCCAGGAAGAACTTAGAAATTCCAGCAGTTGGGAGCCTGAGGCAGGAGGATCACCACCAGTTCCAGGCCAGCCTGGGCTACATAGTGAGTTCAAAGCTGGTCTGAACTACTGGTGAGATCCTGTCTCTAAATAAATAAATAAATAAATAAATAAATAAATAAATAAATAAATAACGTAGAGGCTTTTTGCCCCAACATCTGATGCCTGACCCTGACCCCCAAGAGGCCATTAAATGGGGAGTCAGCAGAGTGCTGGGTGGTCTTCCGCCCTCTGAAGAACTGAAGAACAGCAACTCCATGGGCTGGAGGGTGAGGCCCAGATGGTAGCAATGGGGCTTGGATGATACCTGGGGGCCCCACTAGCCTGCGGGCCACTCACCCTCAGGCAAATCAACCTTCACTTTCCTCTCTCATTAGAAAGCTGACTTCCCCCACCTTCTCAGGGACAAAACCCAAACTCAGAGGAGAAATCTCTCCATTTTAAGGAAGTTCATGATCAGGAAAGGACTGAGTCAGCCTGTGCTTTGGGACCAAGGGAGGCTCTGCCCACACAACCCCTAAGGTTTGTAAAGCTCCTAGCAGAGGCAGCTGTGCCCCTTGAGCACTCCTTTTCCATCCTCTCTGGCGTAGCAGCTCCCTCTGGGGAGCAGGGCCCCTCCTGTGTGACAAATGTGTCTTTACTTCCTTCCCTCTCCTCTCCCCCAACTTCCCTTCTTTTCAGAGAACAGCTGCCGGGCAAATGCCTAGCACTTTGCTAGGAGTCAGATTCAAAGGCTGGGTGGGCAGAAAGGAGGGAGCACTTTCTAAGCAGGGAGGACAAAAGCGGAGGCTCTGGATATGCTCATGGCAGTTAGGAGCAAGTCTGGCTGCAGTGGAACCCTAGTGTTGGAAGGGAAGAGAACCACAGTTGTAGGGGGTCTATGAGCAGACCAGGGAGGGCCTTGAGGGCCGAGTCAAGGCCTTGAGTCCTACTGTAATAGCCAATGGGAGACCTCAGCATCCTGTTCAGAGAAATGGTGTGATAAGAAGGTGAAGGAGAAGGGACACGGTCATTAAATGTGGAGCCACAAGGCTCTGATTCAGAGGACAGCAGTAGGAATAAAGAGAAAGGGAAAAAAGACCAGAAAGTGCTGACCACTGGATTTGGAGGGTGGAGAAGCCCAAGATGGCCGGTTTGGAGCTGGTCTCATCGAGCTGGGCGCTTCTGGCTCCTGCTGGATTAACTGCTCTGTCTTCCTCCCTCTTCCCCTCTCCTAGCTGGTTTGCCTTGCTCATTAACTGTACTTTAACCCACTAATGGTGGGTGTTCTCCAGGCACTTGTTCGGGGATTTCCAGGAATGGGGCTTCCTGTCTCCCAAAAGGCAGCGAGTTGGAGCTGGAGCTGCCCCAGGCTGGTGCACTGTGGGTTGGGGACCTGGTACAAGGCCTCCTAGAGGGGGCAGATCCACATGCCCGAGGCACACCTTTCTCAAAGCACAGCCCCGGCCCTTCCTGCCTAACCCTTTTCCTGGACTCGCTGCTTTTAACTAGCTTTTGGTTTCAGATGTATTGGTGTCGATGGTGAGGCCACTTGCTATCCAGAGCAGGCCAGCTAAGACAGCTGGTCCCTTTTAATAGAAAGGCTTCTGGGCCCCAGAAGGTGACAGATTAATACTTCTCAACTGCTGTTCATTTTGCTTCCTGTTCTCCTTGCTTTTCAGCCTAATGATTCAATTTGCTGTTTCTTGCTTAGCTTATCAAGCAGCCGGTTGTCTCACCCCAGCTCTGGAAGGTAAATGCACCCTGCATTGCATTCCGTTTCTCTGACTGCTGTTCTCTTGGTCCTGGGCCCTGAGGGGCAGCTGGGTGATGGCTCTTGCACTAACTGGCTGCATGGAGCGAGGGGAAGCCTGGGGTTACTTACGTGAGCATGAGTCTGCAGGGACCAGGGTGACTCTTGCATGGCCCACTGGGAAAGAGCACAGAGACTCAGGAAGAGAAATGTGGGCAGGGGTTCCTGAGATGCCTGCAATGACATTTACGTGCCCTTGGGAACAAAACAGGGAGCCACCAGCCATGTGACCCGTCTCTTCCTGTTTTAAGTGTTCATGTTTTTGTGACCACTTACCTAGTTTTGATACCTTAGCTATCTTCTAATCATGGCCCCTGCCTTTTACATTTTTTTTCCTGTAGTCCCTTATATTCTCCTTTTCTCTCCTCTTTCTTCGAGTTTTCCTTTCCTTTCACACCTCTCCCTGCCTGTAGACTGTGGAGTCTATGAGATCAGACAATACCATATGCCTGGCCTCTGCCTTAGTGTATCCTCTGGATCCGCTGAGCAACCCATGGTTAAAGTTTGCTGGTTGAAAGACTCCTCTTGCCTCCCAAGCTAGGACAAGGCTCTATCCCTGGATGAACCAATTGTTACCTTCAAAGTGGGAACATTGCCTGGCTACTTCTCACCACTTGGGCCCCATCCCAGACCCCGGTAGATTTGGGGAGAGTTGGCTACAGTCTCGTCATGCAGAGGAAGCTTTCTGAAGCTAACTGGCTTCTGATAGCTCATCACATCCACAGGCATGATCAGCCCCCTCCATCCGTTTCCTTGAAGGGGATAAACACGGAGGAAACTTGGTTCTGGGTGGCCTCCGAGTGGAGAGAATTCACCCCTACTAGTTCGAAGTGGAGACCATTTCCAGATGTGTGTGGATCTCCTGGCTTTCTCGGGGACCCAACAGAGCACATCCATATCTGGTGGTGTAGAGGAAGTGACAGAAGGCTGAGAGATGAGAAGTGTGATTCAGTGGCACATGACAGTATGTGCACTGAAGCTCCCTGACCCCCTAAATGCCTCCCAAGCTGCTTCCTTAGAGAGAGGGATTTCTTCCCAACCTCATCTTACCTGTGGTTTCCTGCTGTAAACATTTTTTACCATATAGTTTAGGACCGCATACAGAGAGGTCTTCAGTTTTAGAGTTTCTCCACTCAAAAGGAGAGATGAAATAAAGTAACTAGGGCTGGGGAAGTAGCTCAGTGGCACTGTGCCTGCCTGGCAAGTGCAAGGTCCTGAGTTCAAGCCCCGGTTCTGAAAAAAAAAGGTAACTACCAGTTGTTGTATATCTAACAGGGGCACTCATCTCTGCAATTTTTTGAAGTAATTTCTTTGTTTTCTGACTTATCTAGTAGCTGAAATTCTTTTCTTTTCTTTATTTTTTAATGTGTTACTGGGGATTAAACCCAGTCCTCAGACATGCTCGGCAAATGCTTAACCACTGAGCTATACCTCCAGTCCTTTTTTAAAATTTTGGGACAGGATTTTGCTAAGTTGCCCAGGCTGGCCTCAAATTTGTGATTCTTCAGTCTTAGCCTCCCAAGTAGCTGGGATTACAGACACGTGCCATTGTGCCTTGCTGCTGAAATGATTTTTTCTTCCTTTCTTTTTATTTTATTTATGTATTTGGGGTTTTTTGAGACAGGGACTCACTGTGTAGTTCAGGGTGACCTTGAACTCACTATGTAGCCCAGGCTGGCCTCAAATTTGTGGTGATCCTCCTGCCTCAGCATCCTGACTGCTAGAATTACAGGTGTGCATCACCATAGCCAGTTGCTTGCCTCTTTTCTTTCTCTTCTTCCTCTTCCTCTTCTTCCTCTCTCTCTCTCTCTTAATGGTACCACTCTTATCACTGAGGCACATCTCTAGCCCCCCTTTTTGACTCAGGGTCCCCCTAAGTTACCAGGTGAGACTTGGACTTGTGATCCTCTTGCCTCAGCCTCCCAAGTGCTGAGATTACAAGGCACAAGTAACCCATCTTGAAATGATTTTCTTAGTCTTGCTCAAGAAGCTTTCTACCTAAGACCCTAAACTTAATCTTATTGGATACAGGTTCACATCTATGGATGAAGTAGAATTCAAATTATGTAGAGAGAACTTAATTGGGAGTATTATAAATTAGTTACAGAATCATAGGAGCTGGATTACATTTGGCCTGGCAGTTTCTAGAAAGTGTTGGTTGAGATTTGCCATGCCCCTCAGTCAGAAATCCTGTCAGTAGACAGCAGTAAGGAGTACACCCAGATGTTCTACTTCCTGGGGGCTCAGGGAGTGGATGGCCCAGGCCCCAAGGGATGCTGCACCCTGCAAGGCTCAGAGGGAAGGAGGAGATGTTTACAGGGCAGGTGAGTTGTGGGTGGGAGGCACAGAGCCTCACTACAGACCCAGCTCAGGTTCCGGTGTGTGAGAGCCAGGGGCCCCCATTCTGGGTGGACTTTGTGGGGTGCTCCTGCCAATTCCCTGAATGCCCAGACACTCAGATCCCAGTGGAGAAGCTGTGGCTCCAGGCTCAACTCCCATCTGCCCAGAGCCGTACTTGATTCCAGCTGCTCTTCCTGGGGAATCAACCTCTCTTCTCCAACCCCAGTCCAGAGTAATATTCCCAGACAGACACCCCAAACTCGGAGTGTGTGGGGCTGTCCCTGCTGTTGCTCATGTTCCCATAAACTGTCCATTTGTGGTGGAGTCACAAACAGGTAAACATTGCCTTCTGGGGACCACTCCTTCCTCTGAAGCTGAGAAGGCACCTTGGGGTGACTTATCATTTCCACCGTTCCTCCTGCTCAGTTCACCCCCACCCACAGTCTCCCCACTGCTCACAAAGGGGAAGGGGGCTGGGCACGGTTTGTGCACCCTGCAACCTGGCTCTGTGGTTTTGCTTCACGCCTGAGTGCACTGTGATTCTGCTGGCCTGGGACAGGGTTGGCAGTGTGGTTGCTTCCTGTGCCCGGGAGGAGCAGACCTTGAGCCCTGAGCATTGTTGGTGAGTCTTTGCTGGGCTCAGGAAGCCTTCCAGAAGTCGAGGAACTGTCATAACCCAGAGTCCTGGCTTTTGCAGGAGTGGGTCTATGGCTTGGCGTGCCTGCCAGTTGGTCCTGGAGCTCCCAGCTCAGTTTTCCCTTCAGCACGTGGCAGTTAGGATGGGTCAGGAGCCATAGCTGGTGCTGGTTTGTAGCCCTGCTTGGGATCAGAATTCATTTCAGTCTTTCCTTTTTTCGGACTGATGATTCAATCCAGGGCCTCCCTCATGCTAGTCAAGTACACTACCATTGAGCTAAATCCCCAGCTCTTCTTAAAATTTGACTTTGAGACAGAGTCTCACCAAGTGGCCCAGGCTGGCCTGGAACTCATGATCCTCCTTCCTCAGCCTCCTAAGTAGCTGGGATTACAGATGTTTACCATTACTCCTGGCTTAAGTCTCTTCTGATTCCCCTTTGAGTGAGAGATCCCTTTTGGATCTAAACCCCCAGGGTCCACTGGCATTCAAAGCAATGCAGGAGCTTTTCTTCCAAGCCCAAGCTTGGGTCCTTGGAAGTTGTCTGGCTTTTCCCTCTTTGGCATGGAAGCTCTGCCCATCCCTGTCCATCTCCTATGCACAGCTTTCCTGGAGTTGGAGGTGGAGGGTGAAGCCAGGACCTGAGAGGATGGGATAGTGGCTTGAGTGGGCTGTCCAGCATGCTCAGGAGCCTGTTCTGGGTCAGTGGCCTATTGTAATGGATCTGGATCAAGATTCCATTCCTAGCCTAGCCAGCAGCCTGGGCTCCTCTGAAGGAAGATTTGCCCAGGGGCCTGAGCTGCGGGCCCCAGGTGATGGGCAGATATGGTAAGACCTGTGCTGCACTGGGCAAGGCCAAGGTGGTGGCATAGTTGGCAGGTGAGGGCCTCTCTGAGCAGCTCTTTGCCTTCCCTAGGAGCACCTTCTGCTCCATCATTGCACAGCTCACAGAAGAGACGCAGCCGCTGTTCGAGACCACGCTCAAGTCCCGGGCTGTGTCTGAGGACAGCGATGTCAGGTTCACCTGCATTGTCACAGGTACGCTTTGTGCCAGGGCTCTGCACAGAGCAGGTGGGAGGGGGCTGGGGTGCAGCATGGTGGGTGGTGGGCCATGTGCAAACCTGTGTAAGGTGACGTTGGCTTTCTCAGCTTTCTCTCCAGCTTAGTCTCCCTGGCAGGCAGTTGTCTCTTCTCTTCTTCTGGAGTCACAGACATACCCAGACATGTCCACAGTAATGGCTCCTCGCCTTCAGGGACCACATGACTGGTGACTTGGTCTCAGAAGCCACCTCCTCCAATGTTTTACAATCGAGTCACTTGTGGCTTGGGAGTGTCTGGTCTGGGAGGCAGTGACTCGTGGTGACACTGGTGCAGACCCTGGAGGCAAAGTTCCTGGCTTGGAGCCCTGGCTCATTTCCTTCCAGTGTGTGACACTGAGAGGTTTGGAACCTCACAGCCACCTGGTCTGTAAAGTGGAGCTAATAGTAGTGTGAGCTTCGGAGAGGTAGAGATTGGGTTAACACCCCCAAAGCATTCACAGCAGCACCACAGTAAGCACACACAGTGTTGGGAGTTTAGAGTGGGTACTGGTATTTTGCTGAGCTCTGTGGTGGTGTCTGAAGCAATAGTTGGGGAGAACTGGAAGTGCTGTACCTTGGAATGGGAGGGGGTGCACTGGGCTTCTGGCATCTGGCTCTGGACCTTGTTCTCTCCCACACCCCCAGCACAGCCACCCATTGTGCCACCTGCCCTGCCCAAGGCCTGAAGGACACCTGCCTTGCCTCCATAGATGCCCACACCTCCTGCTGAGTGGGCAGCTCTGAGGTCCAGGGTCCCAGCTTCCTCTGAGAGCCTATGATTTGGGTTAGTCAAGTTTCCAGCTGTGACATCCCTCATTCTGGGGGCCTTGTGACCTCAGCCAGCAGAACAGCTTTTCTGGGCTAGGGTCCCCATGGGCAGTCCTACTCCCCTAGGACCCCTGAGCACCAGGTCGAGGACACAGCCCGAGGGACAGCATTGCCTGCACCCTTTACCTTTGCACAGTGATGTGTGGCACAATGTTTGTTTCCATTGTGGTTGAATTCTTACAAAACCCTGTGAAGTAAGTGCTATTATTAGTCAAGTTTACAGAGGAGGAAACTGGAAGCTGCAAGGTGACTGGGGAGGAGGAGATGCTGCCTTTTGCTGTTCATTGCACTAACAGTTTTCTCACCATTCTGTGCTTTTTCAAGTGCTGTTTTTTTTTATTTGGAACATCCTCCCCTCCTTGATAAAGAAAGTTAGACTTCAGTTTATCAAAACATACACATCATTTGAGGCTTCAAATTACACTCAACTTCTAGCCAGGCATGGTGGCACATGCCTATAATCTCAGCACTCGGGAGGCTGAGGCAGGAGGATTCCCATGAGTTCAAGGCCAGCCTGGGCTATATAGTTCAAGGCGAGCTTCTACTAGATATCAGGACTCAGTCTCAAAAAACAAAACAGAGGGCCAGGGATTTAACTCAGTGGTTCTGCCACCTGCCTCACAAGTGCAACGTCCTGAGTTCAATCCCTGG
>NW_004624768.1:18072594-18103770 GCF_000247695.1 Heterocephalus glaber
ACTAAAAATGCAAATTATACTCAACTGCTATATTTATCAAAAAGACCAGTTTGTCTATCCAGAAGTGACTGTTCTCAGCATTGAGCTGTCTCCTGGCATGCACTCATCTCTACAGTGCTGAGTAATATGGGAAAGCTTCTAACTTGTGAGTCTTGCATGTTAAATGTTCTCTATTGTCTTCCTGTTATTGTAGAGCAGGAATTAGGTCTTTTATGCCATCATTTTCTGTGTCTCTTCACTTGTCTTCTCCATATGGTTACACCATAATTTCTGCATAAGTCAACATTTACTGTTTGCCTCATTACTCCTGTGTGATATTTGCAAGGGAATGTCATAGTATAGAGTTGTTATACTACACTATTATGCTATACTATAATTATACTGTATATGTTTATATATAACATATATCCAAATGTGAGTATATATAGCATTCTATACTATAATCATTCTATATATGATGATATTTTTTCTTTTTAAACTCAGGACCTTCACACTGAGCTGTGTCTCTAGCCCTTTAAAGATTTTTTAAAATCTTAATACAGAATCTCATTAAGTTCTTCAGACTGGGCTTTCATGTGCAATCCTCTTCCCTCATCCTCCCAACTAGCTGGGATTATCTGTGTGTAACCACATCTAGCCCCAGTAGCCTCTTTTAAAATAGTTTTTAGTTTTTTTGAGACTGGATCTGACTATGTAGCACATCCTGGCCCAAAGTCAAAATCCTCCTGCCTCAGCTCCCGGAGTGCTGGGCTTACAGTCACGCCCCACTGCACCCAGCAGCTGCCTGGACCCTATCTCCCTCTTTCTTGATTTATTCTCTTGCTTTGTTGAAGTGCTGCCTCCGGTAGTTTCCTCAGGTCCCAGAGATGGTACGGCAAGCAGAAGGTGTTGTGTGCGAGCTTCAGACCTGTCTCCCCTTGAGCCCTTCTGCTCTAGTGTGGCTTGTACATCATTGTCCTGGCATCTCTCTTAACCTCTCTCCCCTATGATGGATTTCCTGCTTTTAGCACTCTACATTTTCTCTTTCTTGATTTATATTCTTGGTTTGGTAGTTTCCTGGAAAGAGTGTGTGGAAAATAAATATCAGATTCATTGTGAATGAAAATGCCACTTTTTTTTTTTTGCATTTTACTCCTAGTGGAAAGTTTGGCTGGGTATAGAATTCTAAATAAAAAATAATTTTCCTTCAGAGTTTTAAAGAGCTTGTCCTGCTGTCTTCTTCCTTTCAGAGTTGCTGTTTAGAGCAGGAAGGTGGTTTGAGCATAATTCTTTGCAGGTGACCAGTTTTTCTATCTGGAAGAGTATCCTGTTATCCCATAATGGTGCCTTTGATCTGGGTCTTCATTCTGGGGTATGCTCTGCTGTTTCAGTTTGGAACTGAGAGTCTTTAGTTCTAGGAAATATGATGTTGATTTCCTGTTCCTATTTTTGTCTGTCTTACTTATTGAATGCCTCTTTGGATTTCTGTTCTCATGAACTTGTTCTTCTATTTTCTCATCTTCACTTCTTCTTTCTCCTTTTGGCTCTACCTTCTGGGAGAGTCTCAGGGCATTTTACTCCCAATGTCGTGATGGGACTGTTTTTCCCTGCTTCAAGCCCAACTCACTGGAGTAAACTTTCTCCCCACATCTCATGATGGCCAGCCAGGTGGGAACCTGTCCAGGCTCTGGCTTTGTCTGAGTTCCACACCTCGTCCTTTATGCAGAAAATGCAGACCACAGGAAAGGAGCAGAGGGAGACAAGATGCAGAAGGCTCTGGGAACTAAGGAAACAGGGTTAGAAATCGGGTCTCCCCAGCCTGGAGAGGTGCCTGGTGACCTCCATGTGACACTGCCGCACTGCCCCAGCTCATCCTGTAGAGACAGAATGGCCACAAGTGCCTGTCCTCCTCCCCTGGCCAGTGGCATCCCCTAAATAGGACGGGATTCAGTCACTGCCAAGGGCCCACCAGAGACAGGTGACTGATGCTTTCCTGGGGCCCAGGGCCTGGTCTAGGTGAGAAGAGCACCCGGCTGCCACCCCTGCTGGCTGACCAGGTGGGACACACTTGGGGGTCTGCAGAAGGGACTTGAGGTCCTGGGAATCTTCCCCCGAGGCTGGGCTCAGTGGGGCTTGGAGGGCTTCTGTCCTGAGACTGCATCTCTGTCCACAGAGGCCGCCTCCTCCACTTTCGTCCGTTCTGCTGTATGTTCCATGTGGGGCTGTGCACATGTGTTGGTGTAAGTGGCAGCATCAGCAGTAGACAGGATGGATCTGAGTCTTTAGAAAGAACCAAGTTTCTGAAGAAATCCTTTTCAGAGAAATAAGGCTAATGTGATAGCTGCTGGGAGAAAAAACTTGTATATTAATCTCAGAACCCTTATTGGAAAGACACTGGAAAAAAGAAAAGGAAACTCAAGGCTGTGGCATGTGCCAAATGTGTGACCCCAGGGAAGTCACTTAGCTTCTCTGGGCCACGTTTTCCCTTTGTGTAAACTGGGGTTTAAAAATTTGCCATTTTATAGCACAGAGGGATTTGAATGCTGGCTCTTCTGCTTCTTCTCTAAATGACTTTAGGTGGGAGCCTTAGTTTCACCAGCCTTGATTTCCTCTCCTTTAGGTGAGGGATAGGAGCAGGCATTCCTCCTGGGGTTTCTGTGAGGATTAGATGAGAGAATACACGAAGGGAGCTCAGTCTCTGGCCCACAGTTAATTTGTCAGTGAACATCAGCAGCTGTTTGCACGGGGTGGTTTTGAGGGCCAAATAATGTTCTGTATTTGGAAGGTTTTTTTTTTGAAAACCTACATTTCCTCCTGAGTCTGAGCTCCTCTAAATGGGGACTGGTTGGAAGAGGCTGTGAGTCTCTGAGTTGTGTGTCTGGGTCAAGCCTGGACTGTGAACCGGGATCACAGGCTGTGGGCACAGAGGGAGGTGTGGGCTCCAGTTCTATTGTGTGCACGTGTGCATGTGTGGGCACACCTGATGTGAGCACGCAGGCATGTGCACGTCCACATGTGCTGCTGAGCTGTGTTTGGGGTAAGCTCATCATCCCAGGAGACGGGCCTGCACTTTCTGCACAGCTCTGCTTCTGAAGCTCGCTGTCACTGTGAAGCCTCAGCTGTCAACGGCCGTGCTGGCTGCTCTGACCCCAGCAGCTAGGGCTGCACTGCCTGGTCATGGGGCGGGAGGCTCTGCAGGCCTGGCAGAATGAGATCATCCCATGGGGCAGTGGGGACACCTATGCTAGCCAGGGCCACATGCGCAGTGATGTAACCAGGGGCTTTAGCTCACAGTGGAAACTTGGGGCTCGCTTTACAGCCAGCACTGCTCAGTGTTCCTGGGCAGCCAGCCGTGGCCTCCCCCTTGCTCCCTGTGCCTGTGCAGTCCCCCGAGTGCCGTGTGCCCCACCACACTCCCCCGGCTCTGCCCTCTCATTGCCTCCTTCTTGCACTTCCGGGGTGGGTTGTGTGTGTGCTGTCATAGGCAGCAGGCACAGACCTGAGAGTGAGATGTGGTTTTTGCTCCCTTGGGACAAGAGAGACAGACAAGGAGATCGATGCCCTCACCATGCTGTGCAGATGGTGTCAGAGCTGTGGAACCCACATTTCCCACCATTCTGTGTATCCTTCAAGTCTCGTTTGAATACTACTCATTCCTAAGGCCTCCATGCATCCCTCACCCCAGTCTCTGACCCCTGAGGTCTTTGCTATAATCTGTAAATATTTGATGAGGGTTGATTCCATCCCAGGCATGGTGCTAGGAAGTGGGGACAGAGCTGGGAGTAACACAGATAAGTCCTCCTGTCCTAAGCTGACATTCCACACTGAGTGTGTCTTGGGGGGGGAGGGTGGACAGGATGGGCACAAACCAACTCATGAGTGTAAAATGTCAGGAGCAATGTGCTCCACAGGGAAAAGCAAGCCTATCAGGAGGGACGGGAAGCGCTGGGGGAGAGAGTTGCTGCCCCTGGGGAATGGGGAGAGAACCGGATGATGCTGGGTAGTGTGTCAGAGGCGAGTGGTGGGACCTTGGGGCTGGGGTGCCAGGAGCAAGGGCATGAGGCAGTACAGAAGGGGGCCCAGGCCACTAGGGCCACGGCAAGGTGGGCGCGCTGGCGGAGTACTGCATTCACGAGTTTACTCTGGCTGTTGGGCTGATCGCAGGCTGCTGAGAGAGGAAGGGTAGCAGTAGGAACATCAGCAAAACCCAAGTTGAGGAGGATGGAGGTGACCAGATCCTGGTGGTTCTTCCCAAGGGAGGGCCAGGAGGACTGTCAGATGGAGAAGGTGCGCGAGGGAGCAAGGATGAAGGGTGGCTACCATGCTTAGCCTGCACTGTTAGAAGGATGGAGCTGCTGTTTCCTGAGGCCCGTGGGGTCAGGCTGGGAAAGAATCCAAGGCGGGTGGCTCGCAGCCTGTGAGAGCTTCAAGCGGCTCACACAGGTGTGAGGTCAGAGATAAGAGGCAGGCAGAGAGACGCTGGGCTAGACAAGGAGAGCTGGGAGTCATGAGTGCACAGACCTTCAAAAGCCAGGGTGGATCAGATCCCTGGGTTGTGAGTTTGGATGGAGGATGGAAAAGGCTCCTGAGCTCTGAGCCCTGGGGCCAGTCTAGGTGTTGAGGGAGGAGAGTGTCTGATGGAGTTGGGGGAACAGCCGGAAGGAGGAAGAGCCTCCTGGAAGTGGACTAATGGAGCTGAGGAGACATAAGAACTGTCTTGGGCACTGGCCATGTGCAAGCTCTGGGTGACTTTGACAAGTGCAGTTCTGGTGCAGAGCCCAGCTGGAGGAAGGGAAGTGATGGTAGCAAGTACAGACAGCTCATTATTATTATTATTTGACATGGGGTCTTACTTTGTTGCCCTGGTGCAGTCCTCCTGCTTCTGCCTCCTGAGTAGCTGAGGCATGTGGTACCTCGCCTGGCTCTCAGAAAAAATTATTTTTTATACTGGACCTCAAACCCAGGGGAGCTCTACCACTGAGCTACTCTTTTTCTTTTTTCTTTTGTGACAAGGTATCATTTAGTTATGCAGGCTGGCCTTGAACTTGTAATCTTCCCACCTCAGCCTCCCAGAGTGCTGGGATTATAGGTGTGTGCACCACCACGATGGCTTCAGACAACTCTTTTAAAGAACTGTTCTATAAAGGAAAGAGATAGCCAGGAACTGTTCTGTAAATGAGGACATGGGGCCAAATGTAGTTCTTTCAAGGAAGGGTGATGGTACAGAAGCTCCTGTGCTGCTGGGAATGGTGTGATAAACAGGCAGAGTTCAGGGGAGCAGACAGAGTGGGAGAGACGGCCTTGATGGAGAAGAGGAGTGTGGTTTATCCACCAGCTGCAAGGCAGGCAGAGAGTACAGATGCCAGATGCCAGGTGTGTTCTTCTCTTGCCTGGGTACCGGTCTTATCTTTCCTACTGTGCAGTAAGTTCTTGAGAGCTGAGGTTGGGCTTGCACGTTTGCATATGCTGGAGTGAGTGTTAGGAGTCTTTGATCTCTACCAAGTAATGCTAGTCAGTTGGAGTCTGCATAAGAAATGAAGCAGAACTCCCTGGCAAGGCCAGAGGAGCTTCCCAGGAGTTGGACCCAAAGAGTGCGGCTGTGCTCAGCATGACAGGAACCCAGATTTGGAAACTGTTGGGGCTCTCTGCCTCCCACTCCTTGTTCTGTCCTGAACGTCAGTTTCATTTTTCTATCTCTCACTACAGATCAGCTTTATGTATTTCATAGCTGCCTGACCCCTTCAAAATTATATCCAGATATAGTGCTAGGCTGTCTCTTGGTCTTCGCTCTTGAATCCTAGGTCAAAGGTTGGATTAGACTATCTGCTTTGGTGTCCATTGCTGGGCCAATCAGCTGTGGCTAGGGAGGCAAGAGACATGTGTCTGTGACAGTGAGGAGCTCTTCCTTGAGTGTGGCCTGGGAGTCCACAGAGAAGAGGGGCTGAGAAGACACCTCAGTGGGTCTCACTACAGTGATTGGGTAGGTGTGGATAGGCGGATAGAAAGATGAAGAATGAATGAAAGGGTAGATGGCAGATGGACGGTGTCTTAGTTACTTTTCTCTCATTGCTGAGACAAAATACCCGACATCCATAGTTAAAGGGGAAAGGTTTATTTAGCTCACAGTTTGTAGAGGTTTCAGCCCATAGTCACCCAGCTCCACGGCAGGGTAGCACATGGCAGAGGGGCAACAGTTCATGGCAGACCAAAGGTAGCAAAGCAACAAGGGAACCTTAACAGTGTCTTTCTGCCCCTTTTATCTTATCCAGACTACTGGGATTAGGGCGATGCCAAATCATCCCAGCATCACACACTCTACATTGAGCCATGTCTGAAAAAGCCACCTATGACCGCATGAGGCTTTGGGGGGATCATCTAGACACAAACCATAACAGATGGTTTAGCTTCGCTGTCAAGTAATCCAGCTCAGGAACTTTGGGTAAAAGGAGGAGGGCTCTTGGCAGTGATGGCGGTGGACGGGCTGGGGAGGCCTCTGAGGATAGAGCCCTCGCTATAATTGAGGTTGTAGGATGAGCCACTATAGAAAGGGAACATATTACTGCCAGTCAAGGATTTCTAGGAATTCCACACTTCCCTTTCAACCAGGAGACTAGGCAATTTCTTCTCCATATTTTCATTCTAGTGTTCAGCTGTAACTGTAGTTACTAAAAAATCAGCTGACCAACACAGAGAACCTGTGGGTCCAACAGGTATGAGGCGGATGGACTAGGGCAACCCTGCTTTTTGTTCTTTCCTCCCACTGTTTTGGAACTCACCTTACTGCAGCTCAGTGTCCTGCTTTCTTCTCAGGGTACCCGGAGCCAGAGGTGACCTGGTACAAGGATGACACAGAACTGGATCGCTACTGTGGCTTGCCTAAGTACAAAATCACTCACCAGGGCAATCGCCACACCCTGCAGCTGTACAGGTGAGAGGGAGGGGTGTGCCACACACTCTGCCCCCACCCCAGGTCATGGAGTATGCCCAATGGAGGTGGCTAGATGCCCTCTGGAGTAGAGGACAGGGTCCTATGCTGGGCTGAGCCACTTAGTGACCTATGTTTGCCTGCCATGGCCTGGGATCTCCTGAGGCCAGGGAGGGAGTAGTTCTGACAGCCATCAAGCTGAGAGCAACCCCACAGCAACATTTTCCATGAGGTCAGCAGCCAAAAAAAGCAACTGAGTCACCATTACTCCACAAGGGGCCGTGTTGGTCACCTGCTCCCTAAGGGAGCTCTCCTGAGCTCTGAGTCTAATCCCTCCTGGGACAGCGTGACCTTGGCCAGGTGCCATCCTCCTGTGGTCTCAGTGTCCTCCCCCAGAATGGAGGATGTAATAGGAGGTGATATCTAAGTACGGTGTGGCACTCACCTCACGTTCTTGTCTCTAGGTGTCAAGAGGAAGATGCTGCCATCTACCAGGCCTCTGCCCAGAACACCAAGGGCATCGTGTCCTGCTCGGGGGTCCTGGAGGTGGGGACCATGACTGAGTACAAGATCCACCAGCGCTGGTTCGCCAAGCTGAAGCGCAAGGCTGCGGCCAAGATGCGGGAATTGGAGCAGAGCTGGAGGCAGGGGAAGGAGGGGCCTGGAGAGGCTGAGGGGCTGCGCAAGCTCAGCCCCGACCGCTTTCAACGCAAGCGGCGCCTGAGTGGACCCGGAGTGCCCATCCCCTCAGCCCCGTTTTCACCCGGGGAGGCTAAGGATGAGGCCCCAGAAGTTTGGCAGGAGGGCGAGACAGAGTCTGTTCAGCACCCTGGTTTGGGCCTGATCAACAACTTTGCTCCCGGCTGTGAGGCGCCCACCAATGGGGAGCCTGTGCCGGAGAACGGTGAGGACCAGGAGCACGGGTTGCTGACCTATATCTGCAAGGCCATGGAGCTGGAGCCGCCGAGAGCCCCCCAGAAAGAGTCTGGCGCCAAGAAGAAAAGGAAAGATGAGGAATCCAAGCTGGGGCGAAGGACATTAGAGTCAGAGAAGACAGCCCGAAGTCACAACTCTGCAGAAAACTGTGTCCCCAGTTCAGACAAACCTGATTCCGGGGGGACACAGCGGCCTATGGGCACAGAGCAGGTTCAGGCCCAGAGCAGAGGCCGGGGACCTGGGTCCTCCAGGACAAATAGTATCGGGAAGCCAGCCCCTGCTGTGGACACTAGAGACAAAGCCCATGATGTCCCTGCCCGGAGCTCTGTCAAGGCCCCAGACACAGCCCCAGCCCCAAGCCCAGGCCAGGAGGGGTATTTCTCCCTGAAGGACATGTATATGGAGAGCACCCTGGAAGCCAGGCCTCAGGGACAGGGGGAGCCCTTGCCCCCTAGTGTCAGGGCACCTGCAGAGGGTCCCCCTGGGAAGATGCCCATCGGGTCCAGAGATGCTGAGTTGCCTACCAATCCTGGCCAGCACAGCCCCTCTGTGGCCCCCCAGCCTGCTCGGCCTTTCAACAGGAAGAGATTTGCCCCTCCGAAGCCCAAAGGGGAGCCACATGCCGATAGCCAGCCCCCCTCTTCCTTGAAAGGAGCCCCAGATCCTGAGGCCCAGAGCTCCAGGCAGGCCACACCTCAAGCCTCTGCCCAGGTGCCCACACCTCCTGCCCGCCAGAAGTACAGTGTGAGGGACAGCCCTGTGCAGGGGCAAGCAGGCCACAGGCCTCCAGGAGAGGTGAGTGTTTGGGGACTGAGAGCCCCTCTGGGAAGCTGACCTCATGAAAACTCTTGCTGTAACAGCCTGGCAGCCAGCATGGGGGGGGGCTATTTATAGTAGGGGGTGGGGTGGGGGGAGTGCAAGCCAGGAGCAGGGACTACAAGGCATGGCTTCACTCAGCCAACTCTAGATACCAGGCATGCGGCAGCACAGCCTGATGTGTCTCTCTCTTCTCAAGTGTGAAAGTTCACAGCCAAGGGGACTGGGCTGGGGAGTTTTCCATGGCTGGGCTAAGGCTGTAGGGTTTTGTGGGGGAACTGAGTAGAAGGAGTGAGCTGGAGTGTGTGGCATGTCTCAACCTGGAGGCTTTTTAGAAGACTTTAAAAAATACGTGTCCCGCAAGTGGTAGTTTAATCTGAGTCTACCTAAGGTTTTGCAGTGTGATAAAAAAATACAGTGAATGTTTATAATTTTTAAAAAGAAATCAATTACAGTAAAAGACACATTGCTACAAGTCCCCCTCAAAAACTCCCTCTTGCTTCAAATACACTTATCCTCTCATTGTGACTTCTTTCTGAAGCAGCTGTGGAGGTCCTCTCTCAAGAGTGTCTTCAGTTGTGCTGTCACAGCTGCCTCAATGTCCTGAGTCCATTCAAGGCATTTACCTTGCATGGTCATTTTGACTAGGATGAAGAGCCAGGTGTTGCACAGTACCAAATCTGATGAATAAGGTGGATGAGGACACATCACAATGGTTTTATTTGACAGAAATCACCATAAATGTTTTGAATCCATTCAGGATATCGAGGCAGCCACTTGGAAGACACTCAGGAAAGAGGACTTCCAGAACTGCTTCAGAAAGTGGCAAGAATGATGGGAGAAATATGTTTGAAGCAAGAGGAGTATTTTGAGGAAGATTAATGGCAATGTGTCTTTTACGTAATTTAAAAAACATTTAAATACGTATTTTTATATGTATATTTAAATATATGTTTTTGTTCACATCTTATCTATGCATATTTGACTGCTTTAACAAGGCATGATCTTGGGCTGCTCATAAAATCAGACTAATATTACTACTTCATAAGGTGTTGCAAAAATTGAGCTGCTTAACACAGGGCCTGGCATCCATTAAGAACTAAATGAATAGATACTGGTTTAAAATATTCCTGTGGTGGGAGACAGAGGCAAACCACTTTCCTTAGGAACAAGAGTACTGCTGGTTTTGGGGAGCAGGTAGCCAACAGGGTAAAGATGATATTCAGTGTGAAGGTGGGGTAGTGGGGTGTCTGCTTATCAAAGGCAGTGTCAGAGGGGTGTCAGCATTAAGGAGTTGGAAGAGCAGGATTGAGAGGATCACAGCAGGGTCAGCATTTCATGCTCTAGGGATGGAGAGAGGACAGGATTCCCCAGGGGTTTAAGGAGACAGCAATTGACAACGTGACAGAAAGAAGACAGGATTTTCTATGAGTAGTCGGAGTGGAGGTGGGGCACATAAAATCGATGGAATATATTTATGCTAAGAAATATGATTGCTAGTTAATGTGGAATTTCAATTTAACCAGGTATGCTATATTTCTTTTTGTTAAACCTGGTAGCCCTAAGTGGTGACAGCCTCTGATTTTGGCAGGAACTAAGGTATGACAGTTTCCAGATGTGGAGGAAATGGGAGCCCAGGTGCCAGGATGGAGGCTTTCTGGAGAAAGCAGTGATCCACAGCAGGGTGGCCAGGATGGGGGTCTTGGGACAGTGGAGGGAGGCAGATGGACAACTCCTCGAGGACAGAGGGGCTTCCCCTGGGGAGGACTTCAGACGGGAGGGAAGATGTCTCAGCATGTGCTGAGGTCAGATTCCAGCCTGTAGCTCAGAGGGTTAGGAGTGAGGCAGCCCCGAGGTCCCCAGGCCTGACTCTGGAAGCTGCTGGTGAGGCCCCAGGCTGCTTTGGCCACAGTGTGAAACTTTGCAGCAACCCAGGAAGCCCACTGCTGGACAACAGGGCCTTTCCATAGAGATGGCCCTTTCAGGCCATCTGGAAGGGAGCAGGCGAGCTGCCAAGTCTGTGTGTGACTCTGGCCTCTCTGCCTGGCCTCCTCCTGGCTGGGGCCCCTGTAAGGTTAGGGAGCAGCTCAGGAGAGCCAAGTACCTGACAGGTTGTGCGCCTGGGCTTCGCTGCTCTTGTGGAGACTTTATGTGGTTTGTATTTGATTTTGAAAAAATTTTAAAAACATTTTGAAATCTACATGTAAAAAAACATATTCAACATCTGTACACAGTTTTAAACTGTTGCTTTGTAGTAAATTGCAATTGATTGGCTTTTTATATTCATATCTTATCAAGTCTTTTTTATATCCTGCTTTCTTCTCATTATTTCATGATCATTTCCCCATGATGTATTTTGTTTTGTTTTGTTTTGGTTTTTGAGACAGGGTCTCAATATGTGGCCCAGCCTGGCCTTGAACTTTCGGTGATCCTCTTGCCTCAGTCTTTCAAGTGTGGGGATCACAGGTGTGTGCCACCGTGCCAGTTTTACGGATGTATTTTATATGGTTGTACAACAGTGGTGGTGAACCTGTGGCACACACGTTGTTTATACTTCTTTTCAGACAAAAGATGTTAATGTATGAGTTGTTTTTTCTAAACTAAAACCTCAGTATTCAGCTTTAATTGCAGTGTGGGCACTTTTCGATAAACAAGAGGATTTTGGGTTGTAGTTTGGGCACTTGTCTCTAAAAGGTTTGCCATCACTGTATAAGATGCCACGATATGAATTTTTCTTTTTTTGGTTCCAGGGATCAAACTCGGGCCCTTGTGCTTTCGAGGCAGGCGGCAGAATCACTGAGCTAAATCCCCGGCCCGACAATATGAAAATTTTAACCACTTTTTTGTACAGTATTTATGCTTTCCTTCCCAATTCTGAGATTAAGCATTTTTCTTATAGAAAAAGTATCTATTTTTTGTTGTTTGAATTCTTTCATTTAGCTTTTAAATTAATCTAGTTTATCTGGGTGTATAGCACAGCATCAATCTATAGTTTGCTTTTTTAAAAAAATTTGTTTTTCTGGTACCAGGGATCGAACTTGGGTCCTTGCACTTGTGCAGCAGGCAGAGAAACCTTTAATTTGTTTTTTTGAGACAAGGTCTCACTATGTAGTCCAGGCTGGGCTTGGACTTGTGGCGATCCTCCTGCCTCAGTCTCCTAAGTGCTGGGATTACAGGCATGCGTACCACATCCTGCTGTTCTCTCTCTCTCTCTCTCTCTCTCTCTCTCTCTGTTTTTTGATACAGGGGATCAAATCCAGGGGTGCTCTACTATTGAGCTGCATCCCCAACCCTTTTTTGTTTTGTTTTGTTTTGGTTTTGTTGTTGTTGTTTTTGAGACAGGGTCTCTCTGTCTCTGTTCAGGCTGTCCTTGAACTCACTATACAGCCCAGGCAGGCCTTGAACTCACAGCGATCCTCCTGCCTCAGTCTTCCAGAGTACTGGGAATACAGGCATGTGCCACTGCACCCAGCTCTTACCTCTTCTTAAACTGTTGTTTTCTCCCCAGCAGGTTTCTTGTTTGAGGTAGCTACTTTAAGGCTCTCTGTTTCTGGAATATGATGCCAGGATCCCCCTCCTATGTCATGATTTCCCTTCCTGAGAATAGGCGGCATCTCCGGACGTTTGAGCGAAGTCTTCCTCTTGGGAATGGGTGATAAACTCATGCTGGAGCTGTGGCCGCTTTGATTATCCCTCCACCTCAGCCATGGTATGCAGGCAGCGCTTTCCAGGGGCAGAAGCCATCTCACCCAAAGCCTCTTGGTGAGTGGAAACTCACCTCCAACGTCCTCAGTAGCTGCTTTTCAGTACCCTAAACTAAGCTCTTTTTTGAGACTGCCCCAGATCTCTGGAGCTGAGATACAGCCGTACAGAGACATGGTAGGATGCCCTGTGTGCCTGGGCATTGGGAGGAGATAGTGTAGGTACAGTAGAGCCCTGCTGAACGCCTTAGGATCCAAGAACCCCTCTCTAGGAAACCCTGTAGGTCCCAAGGATGATCCTCTCATGGTGTGGGGCTTCCCCTCACACAGTGAGGACCCTGGTTTCAGGGACTATATCAGAGAATTTTCAGAGAGCTGTTGAATAGAGGAGGCCTGAGGAGAGACATGATCCTTGCCTTGAGGAATTATCCCTGGGATTGATGCCAAGAAATAAGTGCAAAGAGGATGCAGTGAATGGGAACTGTACTGGGTTCCACAGAGATCTGGGGTCACTAGGAAAATCTGCAAAGAGGCCAGACTGGCTGTCAGCATGTATAATGTAACCTGACCAAGGGGTGACAAAGATGAAAAATAAAGACACAGAAACAAGTTAAAATCTGGGGGCCAAGGGGCTCATGTTTCCTTTCGACATACAGACCCAAATGACTGGTGCACCTTGGCTTTATTCACTCAGACACAGGCACGAGCAATTAGGCTTCCACAGGCTTCATCTGTCTCCCACCCTCCATGGTACTTCTCGGGGTAAACAACTTAACCTCAGCGTTTTTACATCTCCCTCCAACATGTTAGCGTGCTTGTATGTCCTCTTTCAGTGCTCACTGAGGAGGCCGATTAGACCTCAATCTTCCCATCTGATCTCCACAGTATAGGAGTTATTACTAGAAAAAGCATATTAGAAAAAAATTGAATAGAATTTAAAATAATAAAATGCTTATCATATCCCCAGATAGAAAGAACTTAGATAGGTCAAAGAGAGGAAGGAAGATATTGTAGGAAGGATGAATGGTAGGAAGCAAAGGAAAGGTATGGGGCTAGACAGGAACTGCAAAACCAACCTGTCCTAATTTAATGCTCAGTGCATGAGAAGCTTTTCAAGTCTTTTTCTTCTCATCTGTGTCTTCTGTTACGCTCTTTTCTTCTCTCTTTTGCATCAATTATAATATTATCTAGGGCCAGGGATGGAAAATAAAGTGGGAAGAAGATTTATTGAATATTAGCCTCTGTTAATATTAGGTTAAATAATTGAGGCCAACTTTACTACTGAGGACAACTAGAGATTCTGGGCAGAATATGAACGTTTCTGCTTAAAAGTACTGGGGAGTTAGCAAAGCAAAAGATCACTGGGCCAGGATCTGGGAGGAGGTGGAAATCTGAGAGCTCAGTCGCTGACATAACTTTTGTCCTGGGGGTTATTTGCCATGCTGGAAAAGGAGAATGAGAGACTGAGCAGGACTTTGGACAGTCTCATGCCTAAGGAGGCATGGAGTCTATGGTCTCAAGAGTGGAAGCCTCAGGGCTTTGGGTTGGAATCTTGAAGATCTTCACCCTGAGAATAAGAGGAATCAGAAGTTAATTATTCTTAGGCTGGGGATTTAGCTCAGTGGTTCCACCGCCTGCCTCACAAGCGCAATTTCCCAAGTTTGATCCCCGGTACCAAAAAAAAGAGAAGTAAATTACTCTCACAGGTACTAAGGTGTTGGTGAGCCCTGAATCATCTTGGTGACTAATAGCTGTTTCCTTGAAATTAGATCCAGATGATTTAAAATACCTAGTGTCTCCAGGCACCTGGCAGAAACAAATGAAAATCACATCATTTTAAGCCTCTAATTATTTTTGTTGGTTTTTTTCCTCAAATTATTTTTGTTAAAAAGGGTTTCAAATGTAATACCCAGCACCATACTAAGATAAGCAGGAGAAGAAAACATGAAAAAGAACTAGCAAAACCATCAGAAGATAGAAATGGGCCCAGAGTCATAAACTGTAAAACTAAAACTCCACTTCCTATGTTCAGGAGGCTAAAAAGAGAAGTTTAGAAATTCTACCAGGGAATTAGAAACTACAAAAATATGGCAAAGACTTGAAAATAAGCCAACTGGAATTCCAGGGCTGAGAAATACAGTAATTAAAAATATTAATTGGTTTGATCACTATAGTTGGGGTAGTTTCAGTTCTCATGCCCCACCCTGTATTTCTCATCGAATACAGCTAAAAGCTTGAGCAAAGTGCATAGTGCAGTTATTTGGCAATTTTGAAAAGTAAATAGTGGCTTATAGGATGGGGAGAAAGACCAGAATTAACAGTACCACTGAACCATCATTGTTTACCTTTTTTTCTCCCCTTGTTGTATTTCATACCCTGGTCTCAAAGCAATCTGATCTAGAAGTAAGTGTCACCATGGACAAAGAGGTCTAGGAAAACCCCTCTAGATCTGGCTTGAGGCACCAGAAAGGGATCTCCTGGCAGTGACAACGGTAGTGGCAGAGGCCACAGATACCTAAAACTTTGAGAGGAGAGAATCTTCCCTTTATTCAGAGGAGCCAGGGTGCTAAGAGGGTAGGATGAAACCCTGTTGTACTCTTTCCCCCCTCTCCTGGGTTTCTTTGATCCAAGGCAAAGCTAATGTGTGGAAGCATGTGGCAGAGAGGAGCATGTGGCCATATAACTGAAAAAGGACCCATAGAAAGTACTGGGGAAATCATGGAGAGGAAGAGGCTTGGGAAAAGGAGTCATTAATGGTCTCTGAGTTTATAAACTCTACAAATCCCTGAGCTCATTCCCAAGCTATGTGTGCAAGGGTATGATTCAGAGCAGCATATCAAAAACTTTGGGAATGGAACCAACAGACCATTAACCAAGTAGCAGGCAGGCCACTGGGTGGCATGCACAGAGGACAGATGCAGACAGCATTGGAAAAGCTTTGAAAATGGCACTAACATTGTGAGTACAACCTCAGAGGCCTGAACAGAACTTGTAGGCTGAACACAACAAGGGAGATTGCCTGCTAAGACAAAAACACCAACATTCTCCATAGGATTTAAAGAAGAACCAGATTCTCAGTGCTCTGTATGTCTAAGATTGCTTCTCAGCCTTTTGGCTAAGATCAAGTATCAATATATCTAAGATATAATAAAATTTACTTAGCATTTTAAAAAACCTCAATTTTCATGGGAAAGATAATCAAAGAATACCAACACCAAGAAGATGTAGGACCAGGGATTTAGCTCAGTGACACCTTGTCTGTCTTTCAAGCACAAAGTCCTGAGTTCAATCCCTGGTACTGCAAAAAAAACACAAACAAACAAAGAAAAGCAGATGTGGATGTTGGAATTATTTGACTTAAAAGCATCTACTTTAAACATGTCAAGTAAGGGTGAACACTCTAAATGAATGGAGACATAGAGAATCTCAATAAAAAAGAATCAAATGTTAGTTTTAGAACTAAAATACATTATATCTGAAATGAAAAGACTTATGTGGTTGGGCACCACAGGATGATAGGTGGCAGAAAAGTCAGTTAACTTCAGTTACACAGTAGGAATTATTCAGTCTGTACAACAGAGAGGGAAAAAAAATCAGAACCTCAGGGACCTGTGGTATGATAAAAGCTCTAACATTCATGTCATTGGATAACCAGAGGAGAAAGAGTGTGATACAGAAAAAATATCTGAAGAAATAATGATTGAAGACTCCCTAACATTGGCAAAAGGCACAAACCTATTGATTATTAAGTTCAATACCTGGGCATGATGGTACACATCTGTAATCCCAGAAGTTGGGAGGCTGAGATAGGAATATCACTGTGAGTTCAAGGCCAGCCTGGACTACATAGAAAGAATTTGTCTCCAAAGAAAGTTCAATAAACCTCACACACAATAAGAATTCCACATCCAGAAACATCATAATGAAAAGTAAAGGCAATGAAAAAGAATCTTACAAATTGAGAAAAATAATGCATTATTTAAGAGGGGAACAATAATTTGAATGACTGCAGATTTCTTGACTCAGACAATGGAAGTCAAAAGGAAGTGGAACAATATTTTTTAAATACTGAAAGAAAAGAGCTTTCGATCTATAATTCCTCATTCTGAAAAAGTATCTTTATGTATTAAAGGCAAAGTAGACAGTCTCAGATAAATGAAAAACTAGAGAATATATTGGCAGCAGTTGTATTCTAAGAATTGCTAAAGTAAAATTTTAAGAACAAATCTGATACCAAAAAGAAACTTGCAACATCAAGAATAAAAGAAGAGAAACAACACTACCAGGCATGGTGGTGTATGCTTGTAAGGCCAGCACTCTGAGAAGCTGAGGCAGGAGGATTATAAGTTAGAGCCCAGCCTGGGCAACTTAGCAGTTTACTGAAACCTTGCCTCAAAAAAAAAAAAAAAAAAAAAAAGTAAAAAGGGCTGGGGGTGTCCCTGTGTCCTAGTGTTAGTGTGAAGGCCCTGTATTCAATCTCCAGTACCATACAAAAAAAAAAGTCAGTTCAATAAAACATAATAAAAATGTGTATATAATTAACAATATAACCACAAAACGTATGAAGCAAGACCTGGCAGAACTGAAAGGAGAAATAGAAAGACCAACAATTATAGTTGGGGGCCGGGGGTTTAGCTCAGTGGTGCCACCACCTGCCTGGAAAGCACAAGGTCCTGAGTTCTATCCCTGGTACAAAAAAAGAAAAAAGAAAAAGAAAAATTATAGTTGGAAAATTTAACATTCTTTTCTCAAATGGAGAGAGCTAATAGAAAATCACTAACAACATAAAAGAATTAAACAGCACTATCAACCAACTGGATCTATAGACACAGAATACTCAATATAAGAATGAAATACTAATTCTTTTTAAGTGTATATAAAACATAAACCAAAATAGACCATATGTTAGGTCATAAAATAAACCTTAACAAATGTAGACTAATGGAAGTAATAGAAAATATGTTCTTTGACCAAAATGAAATTACACAGAAGTCAATGACAGGAAAGTAATAAGAAAATCTCCAAACATTTTTGAATTAGAGAAGATAGTTTTGTGGGTCATACACAAAGTCTTACAGACATTTGGGAAACATTTTGAATTGAATTAAAATAAAAATATAAACATTTGGCGTGCTATAATCAGTGCTCTGAGGAAACCCTACACCAATAATGTTATAAATTAGAAAAGAAGAACAGTTTAAAATCAATCATCTAAGCTCCTAAGGAAACTAGAAAAGAGCAAAACAGACCCCAAATAAGCAGAAGGGCAGAAATAAAAGTGCAGAAAACAATGAAACTGAAAACAGAAAAATGATGGAGAAAATAAACTCAACCTGGTTATTTGAAAATATTGATGATATTAATATACCTTTAGCAAGACTCCAAAAGCAAAAGAATCCGTAAAATATAGTAATAAGTATGCAAGAACTATATAAAGAGCATTGAATCTCCCCTTTATCTACTTCTGCCATCCAATTTCTTGTCTTCAAATCATTTGTCAAAGATGGTTTCTTGGACATCCTCCCAGAGCTATGTTCTTTGCATTTATAAATATGTGTGTATGCTGGTACATTTTCTGCACAAAGGCTGCACAGTAAAATTTCTATCCTTACCTTATCCTTTCTATCCTGCACCTTTTTACTTGGATATTTATTTATTTGGAATATGGGTGTATCATAATCTATTGGATCAGTCCTATATTGATGGGATTTAGGTAATTTCTACACTTGGTATTATAAACTGTGCTTCAATGAATATCCTTGTATATAAGTCCATTTACACATGAGAGTTTACCTGTAAGATAAATTGCTAGGAGCAAAATTGTTCAGTCAAAAAGCTCAAGTATTTTTAGTTTTGTTTTTTAATTTTTATTTATTTTTTTGTGATACTGGGGATGAGCCCAGGACCTTGTGTATGCTAGGCAAGCACCATACCATTGAGCTATATCTGTATCCCTGTACTTTAAAATTTTTTTGGTTATTGTTGTTATTGACACAGGGCCTCTCTATATAGCCCAGGTTGACCTCAAACTCATGATCCTTCTGCCTCTCTGCCTTCCAAGTGCTGGGATTACAGGTACATACAACAAGTGCAGCTTGTATTTTTAAATTAAATAGATTATGTCACAATGCTGCTCGTAGAGGCTATGCTGGTGCCTGTTTCCCCATGCCCTTGCCAATAGAGAATCTTATTAACTTTTTGCTTTTGGAGGCTAAAGCCTTTAGGCCTGTAAGTGATGGCAAGCCTCTGAGAGGTTTCAGATTTGTTATTATGGAAAGATCCCTGGGGCTGCAGCAGGGATAAGGGTTTAGCAGAGGTAAAGACTAGAATCACAGATATCAATTAGGAGGCTTTGCAGTCGTCCAGGCAGAGACGGCATTGCCAGAAGCTTGGGTCAGGCAACTGGCAGAGGACACCGATGGGATTGGATGTGGAGATGATGAGGAAGTGGCTTCGAGAGACTGGACAGACCAGGCTGGCGGCCAGGAGTGTGAGGGAGCTTAATCAGGAGCAGCAGCCGTGGCTGAGTGTGTAAAGTCAGCACTCTCTTTGTGAACATATAGATCGTATGTCTGTATTAATATTGTCTAAATTAACAGATTTTATGTTGATCTTAATATCTATCTGAGAGTGTCAGAAGTTCAAAGAAGGTGGCCCACACATGGAATCCCTGATACTTGGGAGCAGAAGCAGGAGGATGGCCAGTTCAAGGCCAGCCTGGGGAACTTAGTGAGAGCTTGTCTCAAAATAAAATAAAAAGTGGAGGGGATGGAGCCCAGCAGTAGAGCACTTGCCTAGCATACATGAGGCCCTGGGTTCAGTCCCCACCACTGAAAAAAGAAGAAGGAAGAGAAGGAGAAGGAGAAGAAGAAAGAGAAGAAGGAGAAGGAGAAAGAGAAGGAGAAGGAGGAGAAGGAGAAGGAGGAGAAAGAAGAAGAAGAAGAAGAAGAAGAGGAGGAGGAGGAAGGGGAGGAGGAGGAAGAAGAAGAAAGAAGAAGGGGGAGGGAAGGGGAAGGGGAAGGGCAAGAAGAATTTAATATATTACTAACTACTATTTATTTAATTTCTTTTTTACACTTTTTAATTAATTGTATATTTTTACCAGCATATATTTGCAGTACATAATGTTTACATTTATTGTGGAGAGTTTTTACATGTACATAACACATCTTAATTCTTCTTTGTCCCCTCTCCTCCCATCCCTCCCTGCTCCCTCCAACTCTTATTTATTTATTTATTTATTGGTACTGGGGATTGAATTCAGGATGTCGCGATTGCCAGGCAGACGCTGTGCCCCTGAGCTAAATCCCTGGCTCCCTCCAATTCTTGATCTCCTTCCCATTTTTTTCTTGTTTATATAAAATTTTTTTTTCTCCTTTATGTGTATGGGTTTTTGTGTGTGTGTGGTACTGGGGATCGAACTCAGGGCCTTGTGCATGCTAGGTAAGCACTCTACTACTGAGCTATATCCCCAGACTTCAATTCTCTTTTTAAAAATCCTTTTTCTCTTCCTTTCCTCCCCTCCTCCATCTCTTGTTCCTCTTTCCATTTGAAAAAGATCTCCCTACTTCCTATTAGCTATCCTTTATTTTCCTCTTTATTTATATTTTTGGATTTCTCATATAAGAGAAACTATGCAATTTTTAAACTTGTGTGTCTGATTTATTTCATTTGACATTATGGTCTTGAAATGCAACCATTTACCTACAAATGCCTCAAATTTGTCCTTCTTCAGAGGTGAAAGAATGAATTACGGAACAATGGTTAAATATTTTAAACAATTGTCCTTCTTTATGGCAGAGTAGTACTCCATTATGTATAAATACCACATTTTCTTTATCCATTCACCCCAAAGCATTTATACTTGTTACTATTTTCCTGGTTGTCAGAGAAGTTAAAGAGCATTATTATTAAAAATTTCCAGGGACAGAGATTTAGCTCAGTGGCACCGCACCTGCCTTGTGAGCACAAGGTCCTGAGTTCGATTCCCAGTACCAAAAAAAAATTCTTCAGTCAGACTTGTTACTAACATTCACCAAACTGTAATTTTTCCCATATTTATAATATTCATTTGAAATACCACAATTAGTAACAAAAATTTAACTTTATACTTAATTTAAATATATTTTAATTATATGTTTTAAAGTCTTTTCTTATGTGATACGTTTGTTTTGATTTTGTGTTTGCTTTTCACATTTACAAATGTGACTTAGTTTGTGGTTTGAATTTTTATAATGTGAATTATTTGATCTGTTCAGTTAATATCTATTTATATTCTTAATGAGCATGATGAATCATTTTTGCTTCCGCCTCTACTAGCTTAAAGTCTTATTCCTCAGAGCTTATCTCTGTCTAAATACCCCCTACTTGGGCTTTCAGGTTTGAGCACTGTCTTTGGTCCGCATCTTTTGTGAGTGACAGCATCCAGTGTCCGGGAACTTACCCCATGTTCCTTGTGTTGTCTCTTCTTTGTCAGAGCCTCCTGTAACCTTGACATTCTGATCAGAGACTCTCAACTCAATTTTCTTTTCCTTTCTTTTTTGAGACAGGGTCTCGCTATATAGTTCAGGCTGGCCTCAAACTCACAGCGATCCTCCTGCCACAGCCTGCCTTGTGCTGAGATTATAGGTGTGAGCCACCACACCTGGCTTCAACTCGATTTTCTGTGGTTGCACATTAATATAAGAAAAATATATTTTGTGCTTTCCAGCATTCTTTTGCTGTGGGTCCTTGCTCTCTAGTAGTTTCCCTAGGCAGAGCCCACGGGAATAATACTCCTTAAGTCCTTGTGTCCAAGCCAATTTCCTTTGCTTAGCAGTTTTTAGGAGGATTCTTCAGGAGCATGCATGTCTTTGGTGATGTTTTCTCAGATCTGCTGCAGCTGGGCAATGCTGCCTCCTCCCCCTGTCTCTCTGGATGCCTGCCCGATGTCTTTGTCGGGGTTTCCACCCACCCCTCTGTGACCCTGTGGGTGTGGGGAGTTGATGGACTCGGCACCTCATGACAGCTCCTTTGTCTGCAGTAACTGTGTTTTGCAGCCTGTTCACTTCCTGCACTGATTATCCATTCTTCCCCAACAGCTTTGTTTTGCCTCAACTTCCCAGTGTCTATATTTATCTGATCTTGGTACCCCTTACCTTTTTGTTCGTTTTTTTCTTTTTTTTGAGACTGCAAGGTTTTGTTGTTGTTGTTGTTGTTGATGATGATGTTGTTTTGGGTTTTTTGGGAGACAGGGTCTCACTATATAGTTCAGGCCTGCCAGAATGTCTTTTAATTATATCCAAATGTGTGACATTATAGTATAACAGCAAAGAAAATAGGATTTGGAGCTATATCTCCCTGGCTTCTAATGCTAACTCTGCCACTTATGACCTAATGATGGACAGATTACATACCCTCTTTGATCATTGTTTTTAATCTCTGAAATGGAGATATTCTCAAGTATTTTATGTTGCTGTGAGGAGTGAGGTAATAAGCAGAGTACATTGAGGCTTGGCCCAGTGCTCTGCAAATAGTAAGTGTTCAAAAAGGCAACATTACAGCTAGGTATGGTAGTGCACACCTGTAATCCCAGTACCCCGGGAGGCTGAGGTAGGAGGATTGCAAATTGAAGCCCAATCTGGGCAATTCAGTGATTTAACATGACCCAGTCTCAAAATTTAAAAAAAGGGCTGAGAATGTAGCTCAGTGTAAAGGTCCTGGGTTCAATCCCCAGTACCAAAAAAATTATGTTTCATTGATTTCTTGGCATAGGTGACATATATAGCCACATTAGCCCTCTGTTTGGTGGCATCCTGTTAGCACCATGTGTGACTGGGGGATGCCGCCGTGGAGGGTGCCATCAGGACACACTTTGCACTGCCGTCTTGCACGAAATCCCATCCAGAATGACTGGTGCATAAGAGAAGGACAGACAGGTTGCTCTGGGATCTGGGCTGGGGGGCAGCAAGAAAGAGGGTGAGTAGGGTCTTTCCAGAAAGGCAGGATTCATTCAGGGAGAGGTCGGAAAGGCCAGGGTTGCCTCTGGAGGCTGGATATTCCCTGGTCTGATTCCTGGGATCAAGGACAGAGGTGGATGGACATGGAGTCCTGGGACTTGGTCCTGTGTCTGTGCTTCTCAACTTCTGGCAGGCCTGAGAAGGGGGGGGTGTCAGGCTCCCTGCAGAGAATTTGGGCTGAGGTCGGATGAAGCAGGGTTGGCACACAAGAGAGCCTAGCGCATTTGTAGTTAAGGCTTCCCTCTCTCCCTGTGTTCTCAGGAGCCCCAGGCAACCGCGGCTCAGACCATATCTGCCAGCAGCAGTGCCAATGCAGACCCCACTGGCCACAGCAGTTCTGGAAGTCAAGGTGTTCTTGAGCCCATGGATATCAAAGCCCAGGAGGACAGGAGGACACACACTGATGATGGGAGAACCAGAGGCAGGAAGAGTCCACAGGTGCAGGTGGTGGGGAGGACCGAGGGAGAGAGGGCGCACACAGCCCAGAGGACACAGGTGGATGTTGTGATGCAAGAAAGTGAGAGGCCCAAGTCAGACAGGAGTCCACAGAAGGATGTGATGCAGAGAAGGGTGGAGACACAGGTAGAAAGGATACCGGCAGATAAGAGGACACAAGAAAACAGGAGGACACAGGAAGGAGAGCAGACACAGCCAGAGGGCAGTGCCCCGCCAGCTACAGAAGGTCACCCAGAGCAGCAGTCTGTGACCAGCCTCAGCCTACCGCCCGGAGCCCCAGAGTCCCTGCCATTAGAGGGTCCCAGGTCTTCTGAGATTGCTGAATGTCCAGCACAGACCCCAGAAGCATCTTCTGCCCCAGAGAAACCTGGTTTTGTGCTCAGATCTGAGGAGCCATCAGTAAACACTTCCAGGAGCCATGAGGACACTGTCCAGCATCCCCTCCCATCGAGCTTCCTGTGCCCAGCACAGCTGCCCTCAGAGGGGAGCTTGGAGCACAGGGGAGGAGAGAGGCACCTGGAGCCCGAGGAGTCAGTCCCGGCCAAGGCTGGGCAGGAGGAGCAGTGGGGGGCTGTGCCATTTGTGGCCCTGGGTGGCTGTCCCCCAGCCGGCCCAAGCTTGGGGGTGTCCATCAAGCCCCGTCTTCCTGGGCCTGGGCTGACCAATAGCCCGAAGGAGGGGCTGCCCAGCACCCCAGGCCCTCAGCCCACAGGCACAGCTGGGCACCAGGCCAGGCTCAGTTCTGTCCCCACCTTACACCAGGGGCCAGAGCCCCACACTCAGAGTCCCCTGCCAGAAACCACGACCACCAGCAGCGAGGGGGCCTGTGCCAAGGAGCCCATCATTGAGGGGAGGCCTCCAGGATCCCGGAGCTGTGACCCCGGCCTCATCGATTCCCTGAAGAACTACTTACTTCTCTTGCTGAAGCTGTCCAGTACAGAATCCAGTGGGGTAATGACCGAGTCCCTGGCAGCGGCTGCCACAGTGGGTACAGCACTGTCCCCGGCTCTGGTGCCTACTGTGGAAGTGGCGGGGCTGAGTCCCCGGACATCGCGGCGCATCCTGGAGCGTGTGGAGAACAATCACCTGGTGCAGAGTGCACAGACCCTGCTGCTGAGCCCCTGCACCTCTCGGCGGCTCACTGGCCTCCTGGACCAAGAGGTGCAGGCTGGTCGCCAGGCACTGGCCACTGCCCAGGCTGCTCGGGGCCCTGGGCCCAGCCCTCTTTCGGTCCCTGCCATTGTAGTGGGAGAGGAGGACCCCAGGGTAGCTTCAGAGGAGTCTCTTGAGGGGCCTGGCCTCCAGGGTGGGCAGGCAGCAGAGAGAAGGGCCCTTAGGCCCTGCCAGGAGGAGAGAGGCCCAGGGGAGGCTCTGCAGGGGCTCCCGGCAGCTACCCCTGAAGAATTGGCTCTGGGGGCCCGGAGGAAGAGGTTTTTCCCTAAGGTCAGAGCAGCAGGAGATGGTGAGGTGGCCAAGCCTGAAGAAAGGGAAAGCCCTTCAGTTTCTCCCCGGAGCCACAGGAAGAACCTGGCACCAGGGTCCCCTGGGACTCCGGGGCGGGAAAGGCGCTCCCCTACCCAGGGCAGGAAGGCCACGCTGGAGGTGCCCCGGGCAGAGGAGGAGCTGGTGGCTGGAGAACTGGGCTCCAGCCCCAAGACTGGAGGTCCCAATGTAGAGCCTGGCCTGGATGAAGACACACAGGATGCTGCAGCCAAGACCCAGAAAGCCAAAGACCTGCTCAAAGGTGAGCAGGGGAGAGGTGAGGACAGCGCTGCTCCCAGCACAACCCAGGGGATAGATAACAGGGCCCTTTGAGAGACTTGGGAAGCAACTTAGTAAGACCCTGTCTAAAATAAAAAGGGCTTGGGGTACAGCTCTGTTCAAAGGTCCTGGGTTCAATCACCAGTACTGAGAAGAGAGGAACGAAGCACTGCCACAGGGCTGGGCTTTAGTAGCACCAGTTCTATCATGGTGTCATCCACAATCCCTCTCCACAGACCATCCCATTGCAGCATGGTGGGCTCAGGGTTCAAATGCAGGCTTCTGGAACTTGGGGCTCAGAGGTGGGCTGTGCTCTTCTCCGGGTTGCTGCTGTCTGTCTCCACTGTGAGGGGTCCAGCCTGGTTGGGCTTTGGTGTGGGCCTCTCTTGCTAAGATGTGAGCTTTGGGGGTCCAATCCCCAGCCTGAGCCCAGAGGGGAGGCAGTAGGGATATGGAGTGATGGGTCTGTGTGGAGACTTGAATCCCAACCCCCAAGGCCTGTCTCACCAAAGGCTCAGGAGCAGGGGTGTGGCCAGAAAGGCCACAGGGTGGAGGATGTGGCGTTGGCCTCTTACCCACCCCACTCGCAGCCCCTCAGGTGATCCGGAGGATCCGGGTGGAGCAGTTTCCGGATGCCTCCGGTAGCCTAAAGCTCTGGTGCCAGTTCTTCAACATCCTCAGTGACTCAGTCCTGACTTGGGCCAAGGACCAGCATGCAGTGGGCGAGGTGAGCAGGAGGTAAGTCCCAGGGTCCTGCTGCCAGCTACCCTGGCAATGATCCCGTACACGCTCCTCCCACTGTGAATCCATCACCTCACCCAACCTCACCATAACCCTAGGAGGGGCGCCATGATTCCCATAGTGAAGATGAGAAGATGGGGGTCAGAGGTGCTAAGTCACAGGGTTGTTGGTATTAGGGTCACAAAGCAGACCATGTGACCCAGGACCAGCTTGGCCACCAAACCCCTCACCGCCTCCCCAGGGCTCCCGGAGCCTCAGTTCCTAGCAGCCTCTAAGAGCAAGGTCAAAGGCCCTGGGGCTGGCAGTGGCCTTCACAAGAAGGGTCTCCACTCTCTGCAGTGCAGGGGATGAAGGGCCAGCGGCCCTGGCCATCGTGCAGGCATCCCCTGTGGACTATGGGGTGTACCGGTGCACCATCCACAACGAGCATGGCTCAGCCTCCACTGACTTCTGCCTCAGCCCCGAGGGTGAGTGGCTGGATGGGGGGGGTCTCTGCCTGGGAGAGAGCAGCTGTCTGTGCAGACAGGTGCTGGGCCTAGCAGGCACCCCGAAGCCAGCAGCATCCTCTTCTTTCCTCCATGCAGTGTTGTCTGGATTCATCTCCAGGGAAGAAGGTGAAGGTATGCTGTCATTCTGCAGGGGCTTGAGGGGGTCTCCATGCTGTTCCTTGCTCTCACTCCGTGATGTGGGCCTTTGTTAAGAGCTGGAATCAGTCCCCAAACCATGCACTGCCATCCTCTGCCTCCTGGATGACATGGGAGGAGGATGGAGGAGAAATGCCCCCAGTGAGTTCTGGGTTTCCCAGAGCCCCACAGACCTCTGAATTTGACTCGCACTGGAGCCCACTATCTGTGCAGCTCTGTGGCCCCTACTGCCCTGTAGCACCGCTCCTTTTGCAGTTCCTAGTGACAGTGACATAACCCCAAGTTTGACAAGCACTGCGGAGGCTCAGATGCCAGGGGAAGGGTCTGTCCTGCTGCAAGACCCCATGAAGGCTGCCATCCACCACCCATTCATTCACTCACCCAGCGCCCTTTGTTCAGTTACCAATTAAAATTTAATGTATATCAAATAGAACTTCACACTAAAATCATATCATCAAATGACCAGGTAGATTTCCCATCTGTCTCCATTGCTTTATTTGAACCAGGAGCAATTAATTGCTTTTAGTTGATAATCTCTAAATCTCTCTTAACATCTAACAGTTCCTCTCCCTTCATTCCTTTTCTCTCTTTGTCATTTATTTGTAGACCTCTTTAATGTGTAGAATTTCTTACACTCTGGATTTTTAAATTATTTACCCTTTACCATGTTCTTCCACACATGTGCTTCCTCTAAATTGGTAATTAGGTTGAGAGGTTTGGTCAGAGTCTGGTGTGATTTTTTTTTTGGTAGGAATAATTCACAGATGTGCTATGTATTCCTTTTGGATCCTATCCAGAGGCACGTAATGTCAAATTGTTTCACTTTATCTTTTACTTTTGGGGGTTTTTGAGAGAAGGTCTAGTTATGTAGTCCAAGTGGGCCTCAAACTTCCAACGATCCTCCTGTCTCACCCTCCTGAGTGCTGGGATGACAGGCGTGCGCCATAACGCCTGGCCTGGCTTGTTTCACTTTAGTAATAACGCTAAGGTTGATCATTGAGTTCAGCTAGGTGTTATAGGCATGATCCATCCCTTTCAAAAGTAAAAAACTATGTGATGTAGCTCCCTGTGTTTGTTATCTAGGGGGTTTAACAGTCACTGATTATTGCTGAAATCTATTACTTCATTAAGGAGTTACAACACGGAAGTATTTTAATTCTATCATTTCATCTTCATTTATTAGCTGAAATTTATCTGTAAAGATGAAATGATTATTTTATTACCCTCAAACATACGGGTCCAACAGAAAATAAAAGATAAATACTTGCTCCTTTTCCTGTTTTTACTAGATTTCAGAACAATGAGCTCATGTTCTAGCAACCACCAAAGGTGACCGACCAATAGGGTTTATTTCTTTTTGAGGAAAACGGGTTTTTTGTTTGTTTTGTTTTCAGTTACCATTATGAACAGGTGGGCTTTCAACATATCTGGTATGTGCAGTACATTGCAATAATTATTCTTTGTTGCTAGGATTGAGTTTCACTTTTGGCCAAAGGAATCCCATCCAGCTGGCTCCTGAGTCCTTTGACAAGCCTCCAGTTAAAACCACTCAAACTATAAAGGAGTTTTAAATTGCTTCCTTATTTCCTGGTCTCACAAAATGTTTCAGATCCATCCTCTAACTTATGTGGAGTCTAGAAGGATCTTTTTTTCCTTTTCTTTTCTTTCCTTTTCCTTTCCCTTTCCTGTCCTTTCTTTTAAAATTTATTTTTATCAGTACATGTTTGCAGTACATGCTGATTACATTCGTCTTGGGAAGTTGGTACAGGTACATAACACATCTTAATTCTTTCTTTTAAATTTTGAGACAAGTTCTCACTAAATCACTAAGTTCCAAAGACTGGACTTGTACTTATGATTCTCCTGCCTCAGCTTCCCAGAGTGCTGGGATTACAGCACCTCCATACCTGGCTTCAGCCACGTCCTTAGCTTGTTCTGGTTCCTTTTAGTGGGAAGTGGTACTAATACTGTATTTAGCAATCCCAGTTGGAGCGCCAGGGATGCTAAGTGCTTCTGGATCAGCCTGCAGACTTTTTGTCTCATCAAACATGGTGGTTGAGATGGAGTCATTTATTCAGTTCCTCAAGATACCTAGTTCTAGAACAGAGTAATTCCATTATCCTTCGTTGTCACAGAAACCCTGCCTTTCATGGGCCCTTGTTGAGCCCTTTCTGTGGGATGGGTACCACATGGGCACTGGTTGATGACAGAGATTGGTCAGCTTGTGTGCAAGCTCACTGTTTGGTAGGGGACACAGGTGTGTGGCCCAGGAGTCCCGTGGACAGAGTGGGTGCTGGGCAGCAGGGAAGGACACTGCCTGGGCTTTTGCTGCTCTGTGGACTCCTTCCCCTGCTGGCCAGGTGGAAGCTCTGAGTTTCCACCTTTCTCCTGTCCCCTCCAGTTGGAGAAGAGATTGAGATGACCCCCATGGTGTTTGCTAAGGGTCTGGCTGACTCTGGTTGCTGGGGGGACAAGCTGTTTGGACGACTGGTGAGCGAGGAGCTCCGAGGGGGTGGACATGGGGGTGGCCTGCGGAAGGCCTCCCAGGCCAAGGTCATCTATGGGCTGGAGCCCATCTTCGAGTCGGGCCGCACATGCATCATCAAGGTGTCCAGCCTGCTTGTGTTTGGGCCCAGCAGCGAGACCTCCCTCCTGGGCAGAAACTACGATGTCACCATCCAGGTACTGCACCCATCCCCAGCCCCATCGCTACCCTCTCTCACCTTTTTCCCTCGGTCAGCCTGGGTCCTGTTGGGAAGCCCAAAGCAGAGGCAGAGGCCATCTCCTCCTTTGCTTTAGCTTAGGAGGCTCCCTAGAGACTGAGGTGTAGCCCAAAATCTCCAGACATTTGGTCTAGAGAAATTTGGAAATTTTGAGAATATGACTAGGGACCTTTGTACTAAGCTGTATCCTCAACCACTTAATAAAAACAAACAAAAAAAATTTTTTGAGACAGTTTCCTTAAGTTGCTAAGTTTCCCAGACTGGACTCAAATTTGTGATCCTCCTGCCTCAGCCTCCCAGAGTGCTGGGATTACAGGCTACATCATCCTGGCTTCAAACTGTATTTTTTGCCCTGGAAACCTTTCCGTCTACTTCAAGCCCAGTCTCTCATAGAAGACTTATTTACATGGAGGTAGAGGGGTGTGATGCAGGTGGAAGGATGGTGTACCCCCTCTCCTTAGAGGGGCTTCGGGGGCACTGTTACCCAGCACTAGGGCTGCAAGATGAGGCCCAGGGAAGGGAGCCGGAAGGAGTGAGCCCACCTCCCTTCAGGCTGGCATCCTCCTGGCAGCCCCCCCGCAGGTGGATACACACTTGCAGCCAGGCAGCCAGAGAACTGGGAGCCTCCTTGCTGATTCTGTTTGGCTTCCTGTAACTGCAGGGTTGCAAGATCCAGAACATGAGCCGGGAGTACTGCAAAATCTTCGCAGCAGAAGCCCGGGTGGCCCCCGGCTTTGGGGAGGTGCCTGAGTAAGTGTATGGAAAGGGTCTGCAGCGATGGTGACTCTGCAGCCACCTGGAGGGCTACACCCTGCTCAGCTCAGTGGTCCCACAAAATCTAGAAATAGAGACCTCAATGTTCTTGCCCCACTTTAGAAAAGTCTCTGCTCTGGTCATGAGCCCTGCTGCCCCAATTTCATATCCTTTCCCCAGAGTTTGCTCCAGACTCCAGGAGTCTGGGGACATGAAGGGTGGGCTTAGTCACCGGGTCAGGACTGGTCAAGACTCTTCTGTGGAGTTTTGTGGGCATCAGCTGTAAATGGCAATCATTTCCATTTTGGGACTTGAATGCTAACTCTTGAGCATTTGGAGGAAAACTGGCATTGAGCCATGATCCGGTGGCACCCCTCCTGGAGCTGTCCTTTCTATTTGACAACACTGGCCCTGGCCCTCACCTACACCCAGTCTGCCTGGGGCCATAGCAATGTTGGTCCTCATCCCATTGGCCACAGGGAATGGACAGAACTCTAGAGCCAGTGGCCTCCTTCTCCTACCCCTAGTTCAGGAGGCACTTCCTGCCTCACTGTCCTTCAGGCTCATGGCCAAGAATGCCATTCCGGGAAAGGGCCCTTGTTTTAGATGCAGGAATATAGAACAGGGTTGGTGGGCAGATGTCTCAGGGCCACACTGCCTGCTGACTAAGGGGTGCACCTGTTTAGGATCATCCCTCTCTACCTGATCTACCGGCCTGCCAACACCATCCCGTATGCCACCCTGGAGGAGGACCTGGGGAAATCCCTGCAGTCCTACTGCTCCCGGGAAGGGGGCTGTACAGGGTTGCCAGCAGCACTCAGCAGCTCTGAGGTTGTGCAGAAATGCCAAGCCTTCCAGCACTGGCTGTACCAGTGGACAAACGGCAGCTTCCTCGTCACAGATTTGGCAGGTAGGAGGGGGTGAGGGTGCACAGGGCGTGGAGATGAAGGCATGTGGGGGAGGCAGAGGCACTGTGAGAGCACTTTCACGCTTACTCTGCTTTGCTTTGCACAATAGTCTAGCAGTGCAGATGGGCCAAGGGCCATTCTGCACGCAACCCTAACACATACCAGGGCTTCAGGTAGCCTGTCTGCAACAGCAGTTGCATTTAAAGGGCTAGTCCAAGCCTACTTAAAATTAAAAAGGAATTTGTTTCAAAGGACATTTCAATGGATCCTTGATTTATGAACTCAATTTGTTGGCAGGGCTGGTTGTAATGGAAGTTGGTCAGTTGAAGGCTCAGGCTCCTTTACATAGCCTTCAAAGTCTCCCATATACAGGCAAATCCCAGTGTCCTTAGAGAGACACTAGCCCAGGATTTCTCAGCCCCACACAGGAAAGGATGTTGTAATGTTCCTTCTAGAACTCTTTAAGGGTAAAACCTGTATCTGAGACCATGTGAAAGCACAAACGGCCTGCATTTGGGTCATAACTCAAGACTTTGGTCATAAGTTAAAACTAAAATTCCAGTTGTAACCCAAGTTGTTCGTATGTCAGGCCAGTCATAACTTGAGGATCCACTGTATATAGAAACTACATGTTGTATTTCAAAACTCACAGCCACCCTTTTCAAAACCTCCCTTCCCTGCAGCATTGCTTTAGACTCTCTCACCCTCCCTGTCTTTGTTAGATTTTTTTTTTTCTTTTTTCTTTTTGGGTGCTGGGGATGGAACCTAAGGCCTCACTTGCTAACCAAGTGTTCTACCACTGAGCTACATCGCCAGTCCTGTTAGCTTTATATAT
>NW_004624768.1:18103870-18208005 GCF_000247695.1 Heterocephalus glaber
GATACTTGTTCCTAGATGCTCTTATTAGACATAAACTCTCCTTAACTTTTGTTGCTGGTGTTTTTTTGGTACCGGGCATTGAACTCGGGTCCTTTCGCTTGCACAGCAGGCGGCGAAACCACTGAGCTAAATCCCCGGCCCTAGCTTTTAAAATATAATCCAATTTAGCCTGTCTGGCTTCTTTTCAGTTTTATTCCTTAGTCCTCCATTACCTGGAAACTCCCCAACAGAGGAAGCCAGCAGCATGAATCCTGCTTTCTTTTTTTGGTCATCCCTCTCTAGGTCTAGGCAGGATAGGGAACTAGGCAGGGCTAGGGAAAGAGAAATGTGCTATGGTGGGAGAACAAGGAGCTGGGGCTGTCACAATTATTAAATCTTGCCCCTCAGGTAAATAGATGAGAAAACCTAGGACAGAGATATAAAAGTGACTCCAACGTGCTCTTCATTGGGTTAACATGTATAATGATTATTGGGTCTGTAGCTCTATGTATTGGGGGAAGAGGAGCTAGGTAACCTCCATCTGTTATCATGCAACCAATGAACTCCTACTATTCATGCTTCCCTTCCTCTTCCATCCAACATTCACCAAATGGTGCATTAGGAATAGTCAATGTCCTTAAGAAGCTGTGGAAAATGAACAGATTCCACCATGCAATAATAAAATGGGATTGTCGAAAGAGTTTGGAGTCAAAGGAATTCGGTTTAAGTCAAGGCTCTGTGAGTCTGTGTCACAAAAAAGAAAATCAAAGCTAGGCAGGTTAGGTGATTTCATGCCGCTGGGCTTCCATTCCCTGTCCCTCACTTGAAATGATGTTTTCTCTCCCACCTCTCAAACTTGTAATCAGGATTACATGAGACTGTATTTAGAAAGCTGTCAGGACCGGGAATTTAGCTCAATGGTGCTGCACCTGCCTAGTTCCATCCCTGGTACCAGAGGTGGGGGGGCTTTCTACAAGCTGAAGTTCTTTGCAAGTGTAAGAGATCGTTATTATGAAATGAAGTGAAATGTAATAAATGCCAAGAAAAATGACAAAGAAATTAATATTTATAGCATAACTACTGTGTTTCAGATACAAAGTTAGAATCCTACATGTATGGTGGTCTTCCCAACGCCCCTATCAGATAGGCAGTATTATCCTTTCACTTACAGCTGAGGATTAGAAATAGGACTAGTGAGGATTAGGAAGTGACTTGCTAAGTTCACATAGCTCCAGAGTGATAGAGCTGAAGTGTGGAGCCAGGTCTGTTTGAGTCGAAAACCCAACCCACCTCTATGCTGTCACATGAGGTACCCAGCCTGGTTAGTAAGAGCCAACCCCCTAAAAAAATGCTGGGAAACTTGCAAGTGTGGAAAGAAGATCACAAACCTAACACTCGAATGCTGAGATGCTCGGGCTGACTAGGGTAGGGAATTTCTTTCTTTTTTGTTTTTTTGTACCTTGGATCGAATTCAGATCCTTGAGCTTGCAAAGCAGGCAACAGAACCACTGAGCTAAATCCCTGGCCCGGTAGGGCATTTCTTTATCACCTTCTGCTGAGCTCTGTTCGTCCAAGGCTATCTGAACTTAAAGTCCATCCTGGCACCTTGGGGTACCCACTTGCTGCTGTGTGTCAGGTGGAAGCCAGTCTTGCCCCAGGCTGCATTTCTGCTGGTCCACCCTGAGTGACGCTCTCTCTCTCTGGTATAGACTACTCTGTTAAGAGAAAGGAGAAGTGCCAAGTTCACAGCCAGAGGCTGGTGCAGCGTGCAAGTGGTCTGACCCAGTAGAGGCTCATGGAGCTGAAGAGCTTGGCCTCTGGGAGCCAGAAACACCAAGCATTTGCTTTGGCTCACAGTGGCCACTGCACCTACTGCTCAGTAACAGCATGAGTGAGTGTGACCTGCCTGAGCCACTGAACTCTGAGCCTGTCTTGTCACTTGTGAAATGGGACTCTTCCAAGAAGTATAGAGATCTGCCCCTGCCTACGGGACAGGCTGGTGGTAGCCTTTGTGACAATGCCTGAGATGTCCACACTGAACCCTGTCAGGTTCCCAGCCATGGTGGTTCTGTGCTGGAGACATAGGGGCCTAGAACCCTGCCACCCTGGCCTCAGCCCCCCACTTTTTCTGCTTTCAGGGGTTGACTGGAAGATGACTGATGTGCAGATTGCTACCAAGCTTCGAGGGTGAGTGGTTCTTAGGGACCCCGGAGTGTCTTCCTGGGTCTCCTTCTGGTTCTCTGTCCCTGAGGTGCTGGCCGGGGGCTAGATGGTCCCACGCATACCCACAACCATGTGGGAACACCCTTGGAGGCCAGTAATCTCCACCCTCATGCCCTTGCCTCCTGGTGTGGCCCAGCAGCTATGATTAATGCCCAAGTGGAGGCTCCCTTGACATTCTGGGCCTGCAGCAGACTCTTCTGCTTCCATAGGGACTCAGATGGGCAAGAGCTGAGTGTGTATGCTTGTAAAAGGCTCCCATTTGCACACCAAGGACCAGTGAATCCTGCGTCAGGGTTTTAATGAGACAAGCTTTAAAATTGGGATCCTGCTGCCTGAGTTAGCACCCTAGGAAGTAAGGAAGGAGGTGCTGGGCGCAGTACCCTGATGATGGCTATGCCAAAGCCAGCCCTCAAGGCTCTGCCACCCTGGCTGGGACCCACTCAGCTCTTCCTATCTGGCTGCAGATACCAAGGCCTCAAGGAGAGCTGCTTCCCAGCCCTGTTGGACCACTTCGCCTCCTCCCACCAGTGCAACACCTACTGCGAGATGCTGGGGCTCACAGCCCTCAAGGGCCCTGAAGCTGCCCACCCCCAAGCCAAGCCCAAAGGCTCCAAGAGTCCATCTGCTGGTAGGAAAGGCACCCAGCTGAGTCCACAGCCCCAGAAGAAAGGTCCCCCTAGTCCTCAGGGAGCCCGAAGGAGCGTGCCAAGCCCCAAGGCCACCTCCCAGGCCTTGGAAGCAGCAGCTGTCCAGGTACTGGGGCAGCCTCCCTCCCAAGAGGGGGGCTCCAAGGCCCAGCGGTAGCCCCAGCAGGGGCTGGGGGCCTCCACCCAGCAGCAGAACAACCAGGAAGCAGCTTGAACCAGACGGAGATGTTCTCGAGACTGCACCAGCGGAAAAGGTGCCCTGAGCAGGCACCTCTTGGGGACTTCTCTGAGCAGCCTCCCTCCGTCATCACTCTTCTGATGGCTTTGGCCATGGTGCATGGCCACCGGCCTCTCCTGGTGCCATTGTCACCCAGCGTTCCCAGGCCTCAAGTGGGACCCACCTCCAAGTGCCTGGCGGCTTCGGCCTCCTAGAAGTTTACACTCACCACTGCTGGAGGCTCCCCGAGTCCTCTGCATGCGTTCTGCACCCCGACCCCTGCCCAGCCAGATGCAGCAGCAAGCGCTGCCATCTGAGGCCTATATCATGCTGATCCCTGCTTGACCCTGCCCTCTTCCTGTCTTCAGGGCTTCAGACTCCTCTGTGGGGTCTGGCTTGTGACTCTCAGGGTGACTTCTTCCAGCTACTTTGCCACATCCATCCCACCTATCCTGCGCCTAACCTGTCCACAAGCCTGGATGGGGCTCAGGGGCATTCTGGAGCCGGTTGTGTCCCTGGGCAGCAGTCTCTGTTGATGCCTGTTCCTGCATTCCCTCTCCATCATTGTCACTCTGGTCCCTGCTCACCTGCTTTGAGCCCCTGCAGTCTGCCCTTCCGACTCTGCTTGTCCCTGCCCCCTGGCTCTTCTGGGCCTGGCCTGCACAGTGCCTGCCAGTGTCTCTGCCTTGTTCCCCTGGCTCTCATCCCTGCCTGTCCCCAGCTTTCTGCTCTCAAGCTCCAGCTGGCATGAGGAGGGTCAGAGAGAGGGCGTTGACTTTGAGGCACCTTGTGCTCCATCCTGGAAGGAGGGGGTCATGCTGAATTTTATATCCCCCTCCAAAGGGATGGAGGTCTAGGATCGTCCTTGTGGGTATCCTAGGAAGGTCCAACCCAGTCAGCTGCAATCTTGGGAATGGGGAGCCCTGCCTCCAACCATTCGCTCTTAATCCTGGGCACCAGTGCTGGGCTCCCCTGTATGGACTTCTGAGGAGTTTCTGTGCTGTACCTGGTGCCTTAGGTCCTTCTTGGACACCCCTCCCTGAGACCCGGCATGGGCAGTCTGGAGCTAGCTTGCTCCCCTTGGAATGCAATAAAAGCAGTGACCATGTGTCCCGCTTGCCCTCATCTGGTTTGGTGACACAGCCAGGTTCCTTCTTCCCAGCCATGCTTGGTTAAGGTGTCCCATAATTCTTGTGTCCCTGAAAAATGAATCTGTATTTGGCTCCTGGCCTCAAGTTCAGTGTCAGTCTTCTGAGGCCACAGGTAAGATGGTTTGTGCTATTTGCACTATTGAGGCGATGGCGTGTGCCTTATCAGGGTGTTTGGGGGCTTCTTACCTTGGGAATTGCTCCTCTATTGAGAAGAGAAACACAAAGGAAGGACTCAGAAAGGAAGAGCACAGCTAAGGGCTCAACAGAAGCTCCCCAGGTCCCTGGATGCCTCCGCCACAGCAGACTGGCCAGGGACAAGCACACCTGGCCCTCAGCCCCTCATGAACCCTGTCCTGCTTCTCCTCCCTCCCCCCGCTGGGGGCCATCATTCTCTTCCATTTTGATGTTTCCAACTTTTCTACCTCCTCTCTGTTCAGGTGACTCTATTTTTGCCTTTGTCCCAGGGTGCCCCCGTTCTCCTAGCCTGCATGGCCAGAGAACGTGGGTGGAGTGAGAGCTGGAATATTTCTCACCCACTCATTCAGTTAGCAAATGTGCACTAAACACCTACTGTATGTCAGACCCTGGGCTAACAGCTGTGGGATGCAAGGATGTGTGGGTGGCCCCAGGGGAGACTGCCTGTTCTTGGGGTGCTTGGGTTTGAAGCAACGGAAATGAACTTGGACCAATTTAAGCAACAAAGGTGTTCATGGAAGGATGCTGGGATAACACACAGAACTAAAAGAATAGCTGAACAAACTGGGTGTGGTGGTTCATGCCTGTAATCCCAGCACCCTGGGAAGTGGAGGTAGGAAGATCTCAAGTTTAAGTCCAACCTGGACAACTTAGTGACTTAGCAGGCCCCTGTCTCAAAATAAAAAATAAAAAAGGCTGGGGATTATAGCTCAGTGTGAAAGCCCTGGGTTCAATCCCTGGTATTAAAAAAAAAAAGCTGAACAATTAGTTGTGGGGAGGGCAGGAGCCTGGGAACCTCTAGGCCTTGTTCCGCCCAGCCCCCAGAAGCCCTTACCTTGGTCACTTCAGGTGCTCTCCTTGCAGATTCAAATTCCAGGTAAGGGAAGCTGGCCTGGAGCCCAGGGCCTCACAGAGTGGGAAAGGGGCAGCTTCCAAAGGGTGGAGATTCTTGCCAGAACAAGGCAGAGGGTGGAAGGGTAGAAGGGGTTTTGTGGGAAAAACAAGATAACTGTGTCTCACACACACATACACACAGGAGTTCTTCCTGTCTGATGGTATCACAACTCTCCCACATACAACCAAATTCCCGACTTCTTAGGGAATTCAAGGTCTTACTCAACCAAACCCAGAGATAATGACAAGGCTATGTTCTCCAAAGTCCAGAGTTACCAGCCGTAACTTTCCTTCAGTAGTTTTATCACAATCCCAAAGTTGAATCACAAGTACTTTCAATTATTTTGAAATTCAGCAACCTGTGGATTAACTGGTTAAAATTCAACCAAAATTATGTAACACCCCCCCCCCCAGTTATGTAACCCAGCAAGAAAGGAAGACCAGGTGAAGGCTACCATCATTTTTGCAGCCAGTCACGAGAACCGCTGGTTCTGATTAGGGGTTTGGGCCTGTTGGAGTTCAGTTCTGAAGCCCAGGCCCTAGTGATCCTGCCTGTGTGCCCATATTTACTACCTGATGTGACAGCACCAGGAAGCCCTCAGGATTCCCCTGTCCTTCTATAGTCTTGCCCCTTTTCATACGGCAGCAATCATTATCTTTTCCCTGGCTAGGACTCCTCATCCTAGCTGTGCCCATAACTCCGTCATCTGTCACTTGGGGGAGCCTGAGGTGGCCAGGTGGCTGCCCTGGCTTCCAGTTCAGTTGCTTCGTGGCTATGTCTTTGAGGATGTGTTTTTCCCTTGGAGACCAAACCTCCACAACTGCCCGGCTCAACCCCAGGTAGAGAAGGGCAGTGAGACACCCTGACAACCCTTCCATCTCCACACTGCCCCCTGGCAATGTGGGCACCTGCTTCCTGGCCAGCCTCAACGTGGTGTTTCTCGTGCCATAGCTAAGCTTCCAACACAACATTCACCATCCTGGCCAGAGGGAATCCTATGAGAGAGCCTTCTGCACCATCCTGGTAGGATGCAGCGTGTGCTGACATCACCATGGTGTCTGGGGCATTTGATGACTCACTAGATGGCGATGGTGGGACAGGCTGATGGGCCAGGAGGACCAATTCAAACCTAGAACAGGGACCAAAAGGGTCAAGACAAATCACTGGCCCCACTCAGTGGTATAGACTGAGGGAAGTTGGTGGCATGGGTGGAGGAAGCACACGGAAGACTGAGCACACACACTGCTCATGCCCTCGGTGCCCTGGCCTGGGGCCACCCTGTCCCCCTGATGATGCCTCACTGTGGCTAATAGATCAGACACTGCCACAAAGGGTGGTGGGCCCACCTAGTGAGCCATAGCTAAGCACCCAGGCTCCCCAGAGCCTGGTGATAAATTGGGGAGCATTTCTCAAAAGGACAATAGTTACTCTTTGGCAAGACTGTCATTTTGCCATTGGGTTCCTGTACCATATTTTTCTTATCAGGACTTCCATGAGCCATCACAGGCTTTATATGACTCACTGATGTGTCATCGACAGACACCTCAGCACCCTTGATCCGACAGGTCACATGGCCCGGTGGCAGCCCATCCCTGGCAGCCTTCTGGGTCAGTAACTGGTTTGGTGATAAGGGAATCTGGTCCACATTAGCAAGGAAACATTTGGACCTCAACAGCCCCTTCAGCCTCCAGAACTTTGCTGAGGGGCAAGTGTTTTCACCTGAGTTCTCTGACTCCTGACTCACAGATGTCATACCACGGCATCTAGGGAAACTGCTGCCCCTACCCCTTCTATAGATGCTGGGCAGCAAGACACAGATCCCTTTGGGGGAGATTTTGAGGAAGGCTCCCAAGATATGTCCAGGTGTTAAAGTTTTTCTTCAAAGAGATATTTGAGTATTCAACTTTCTCTCCAGTTAAGGTCTGGAAATCAAGCAAGCGACCTTGACCTGACTTTGGCTGTTTGAGACAGACTTGGTGGCCCAACCAGAAGTCTTTAGTTACAGGAATTACTAAACAATGGCTTAGGGGATAGCTGTCCCTTTTTCATTCTTAGGACCCAGCAACTCGTTGACCACAGCTTGAGGGCTGGTTTCTATAACGCGTCCGTTTCGATGACTTCCCAACTTTGTATCCTCAGCTCATCTCTCCTGCGAGGTCAGAGGCCTTATCTCCATAGCACCCTTTCCATCCAGCATCCCAGGCCCAGAGAGAAAACTAGCAGAGCCATTATCTCTCATGGCTAGGAGGGGGCCACCTGCCAGGTCCTGCTGAGACAGGGCAACAGGGACACTCCGAACACAGTGACATCATCATCCCTGTACACAGGACCAACCAGAAACTTGCTATTTTCCATCCTTCATCTAAATCTGGTGCTGTTCACAGAGCCAGTTATATCTTTGGATATAATCTAGCATAGGCCAATGTTTGGTAGATCTGTATGATCCTAAAGTGGTAAGAGCTGTATCTGACTGTGTGAACTTCTACACTGAATGTAGACCCTCCAGTAAGAGAACTTAGGTATCAAAAAATACAGCCTGAACTAAAATTAGGTTCTGCACATCTTGGTCAGACAGTTCAATAAGTTTCCAAAAGTGGCCCGTGGATATTTGTTGACAATACATATTCACTAGTTCTCAGTTTCTCCTGGATGTAACTCTTCTTTTTCCTAGTGTGGACTCTGGTTACTGGCAGGAGAGTAGTGCAGTGTGGGATGGGAGGGAAGAGCTTTGCTTTCCCCTGCAAGACAGAGCTCTGACTTTCATGGTAAAGGAGGCCATCCTTCTGAAGAGTTGTATTCAGAGCACTTATGTCCTCTGAATATTCCCAGACTTTAACCACTCACCAAGTTGACAGGATCCCAACCTTTTCTGAGACTAGGTGAGGTTGTGAATTCACTGGTGGTGAATTTAGCCACTTTGCAGAATCAGTCTCTGAGTTTATTGTTAAACAAACTCAATAGCTAGAAGCTGGAAGGGGATTTCTACACAGTAATGCCAAGGTCCCGAGTTCCATCCCAGCCCTTGAGGCAAGAGGGTTTAATTTGTGGTGCTGGAGATTGAACTCAGACCCTTTACACTGAATTATCTCCCCAGCCCTTTTAAAAAACTTTTTTTATTTGGGACAAGGTCTCTCTAAGTCACTCAGTTTCCCAGGCTGGACTCAAACTTTCAATCCTCTTGCCTCAGCCTCTGGGAGTACTGGGGTTACAGATTCTCACTGGCACTCCTGGATTTTTCCTAGTTTAAAGTAAGCCAAATTATTAGGAAGTTTGGTGGGCTTAGAACAAATCCATTCAAACTCTCCTTTAATAAGATGCCTCATCTTTAAAAAAAAAATCCTTTTTGCTAATATTTATAATAGTGAATGAGATGGATGTAGACCCCTCCCTCACGGAGCATACAGTTGAGTGAGGGAAATCCACCGTGGCAAATATGTGTTAAGTGCTATGAGGCAGAAGAATGGGAGAGAATAATGGGGAGGGAGGACCTGATTTTGTGTGTGGGTCTCAGGAATTTCTCACGGCTGACATTGAAGCTGAGATCAGAGAGATGTTGGTCGGAGGAAGAGAAAGGGGAGGTGCACATCAGGCAGAGGAACAGCAGGTGCAACTGTGCCAAGGCCAGATACAGTCACAGTCACAGTGGGACATGTTCTGAGACACACGCCACTGGGTGTTTTGTCATTGTGCAAGTGTGGACACATTGAAGTGTGGACACATCAGTCACTCGATGTGGCCTCTTTATTTTATTATTATTATTTTTTGTCTTGCTGGGTATCGGACCAGGGCTTCCCACATGCTGTCAAGTGCTCTACTACTGAGCCATACTCCAGCCCTTGTAAAAAATTTTATTTTGTAACAGAGTTTCACTAATCTCCTGGGCTGGGCTCTGGTTTATAATCCTCCTGCCTCAGCCTCCCTAGTAGCTGGGATTACAGGCATGGGCCACCACGATCAGCTCAGTGTGGGACCTTGATGTGATCAAAAGACATGGTAAACATTGGATATGAGGTGGCTGCTGGTGTAACTGGACACACTGTTTTACAACACACTTTCTTTTTTATAAGTAAAAGGAGTACACTCTGAAACAAAGATAAAAGTATAGTACAGTGAATCCATATACCAGAAACATTATTTATCTTCACCAAGTGTGATGTACGGCACATTGTTTGTGCTTTTATATGACTGGCAGTGCAGTAGCTTCCTTTATACCAACGTCACCACAGACGAGAGCATGATGCGTCTCCCAACAGTGCAATGGCTGTGAGGTCCCCAGGAGATAGGAATCTTCAGGTCTGTTGTAGTCTGGTACCACCATCATGTATGTCTCTGGATTTTTGTGTTTTGGTGTCCCCTGGACAGCCCAGTGGTGAGCTTTCCTCAGACTTCCTTTGCTGGTTACTTATTTGGACCAGACTCAAACAGAAAATCCCTCAGAGGGACCCCGATCCTGCCCCAGGAACATCTTGCTCACTGGGGCAAACCTGAGTTCCATGGTATCTTCAGAGGCCCTGGTTTTAACCTGCAGCTACTCCAGAAGGAGGCGCCCCTACTGAGACCCAGGGGTCCTGGACCCTACCTTGGAGCTAGTGGAGCTCAGAGATGGCTCTCTGTTACTATTTCCAAAGGGTCATGGGACAGCAGCCACCATACACAAAGCCTCAAGGGTCACACCCCACATGGGACTCGGGACCCGTACCTGGAACTGAGGCACAGGCCTGGGTGGTGGAGCTACAATGGCACATGATTGTATGGGTTTCTGGGGTGAGGCCATAGTCTTGTCTGCTCTGGGTCCAGGACCGGAGGAGATGAACCCCCATGAATTTGACCAGCTGGCAGTGCTGACCACATACCCTGGTTTCACACAAAACCCCCTTTGTTCCACAAAATCCCTGATGGAGATTCTCACTGGAACCAGGCTGTGGGAAAACCCAGGTCCTCCCTGAGACCTCAGGGCAGGCAAGGTCCCTTCAGAGCTGGCATCCTGGCCCCAGCAGCCTGGGGCAAACAGTTCTCACCAGTGTGGCTGCTGCAGTGCCCTGCTGCGTCCCCTCACTGTGGGCACTGTCCCCCAGGTGCTGGAAGTGGCAGGTACAGCTCACAGCTGCCTTTCTTGGAAGCAGGGTTTTAGCTACATGGAAGGTCCTATCGGAGGGTGATCAATCCTCCAACTGCCTAGAAAGGGGGATGGCGAAAGCTAAAGAAAAAAAAGACAATAGAGACTTTCGTAATTTCAAAGTATGGGGGGTGGGGGTGGGGGCGGGACGGGAGGTCAGTGCCTCAGAGCAGGCAAAGACAAAGACACTCCAAGTTTGCCACTATTTACTGGGTTCATAGGGAGTAGCAGATGTCTCAGAGGGCGGTGGTAATCCTATGACGATGAGGATTTTATGCAGATGAGGATCTTAGGTCCATGAGGAGCTCATTCTAAGGACAGAGAGATGAGCAAAACTTCTTACAACAGTAAGTGGGATGAGTTAAACTGAAAAGGAATTTGTCTCTCCCTAGGTGAAACCTTTCTCTTCTCATATTACTACTCGGTTCTTTTTTTTTTGCCCCTCCTCCCTCAGTGCTGGGGATCGAACTCAGGACCTTGTGCTTACAAGGCAGGCACGGTGCCACTGAGCTAAATCCCTAGCCCTTACTGCTTGGTTCTTAAAGAACCAGGATGTCTTCAACTGATGTAATCTTGCCCTTGAGCGTCACAGCATCATGGGACCATTAAGGCCTTAGAGGCAAAGCTGACTGCCTTGTAGACTGGCCCCTTCGGGGTTCCAACTGGGTCTTTTCAGGAAGTCATGCAGACACACAAGGTCCCCAATTACACAGAATCTGATCAGAGAACACAGTTCACAGCCACAGGGTCTGAGTATGGGTCCAGACTCCACCCTGTTCCCAAACAGCAGGTGTGACAATAACACTGGCAGACCCTTCCCCTGACATCAGGTCTCCCAACACTAGCCCACAGCTCACACCCCTGGCTTCTGCCTCAGGCTGTTCAGCTCCTCAAGAGTTGCTTGCAGGTCATGCACCTCCATGGAGGACAGGTGGAGAAAATAGTGGCCAGTACCCCTTCACTGGGTGAGAGTGGGGTTCACAAAGGCAGTACAGGTGACGCTCTCAGCACGCAGCCTGTCATCCACCATGCTCTTGGACTACAGGAGCCATCTTCCACACAGCCCTGTTCCTCTGAGCTAGAAGCACCCTGTTCCTCTGAGCTACAAGCCCCCTGTTTTTCTAGCCCTAGGAAGGATCTCTTCCATACTCCTGAATGCTGATCTCCAGCTCCTGTCCCTGTGGGAAGCAGTCAGCTGGAGGCATCTTACCTGTGCCCAGCCAAGGGCTGGGTCCTGGGGTGAAGGGGCACGTTCAGACCTGAAGTCACAGCTCTGGGGGAAATGGACACAGCCTTTTTAATATGGAAACGCGCTTCTACAGGCAGAGGGAAAGGGAAAGGAGTGTTTCAAAATGAGTCATGGGTTCTAACTGGCAGGTTTACACAGGAAGAGCAGTTGGTTCTCATGAGAGAACAGAATTCTACTGGAATAGTATCATCGATGGAAACTGCCTGGGTTGGGGGGAAGTGGAATATGCCTGGTTGTTAGATGTGACTGACACCTGGGGTTGCTGGCTCTTTCAGCACCGACACAGCCCTCTGTTAGTAGATTCCTTTCCCTGGTCTTCCCAGGAAGCCTGAGGTCCCCACATGGCAACTTCTGTGCAAAGTCTTTGGCTTTGCTCTGAGGCTTGGGAGTGTTATGTCAGATCACTTCTCTAACAGGAGGAGAAGATAGAACAACCAAGGAATTATTTTTGCCTCTACAACTAATTATCTTATCAATAGTGACTCAGTGAGGGGCCTCAGGGACCCAAATTAACAGCTCCAGAAGCCTTGGCAACAACTGGAGAAAGATGGTGCGGCCAGAAGGGAACAGAGCCTCTGATACCAAACCCAGGGAAGCCAGGGACATCACCCTGAAAGCCAACAGGGTGATACGAATTAGAACCTACCCAGGTTTGTAGAACATCCAAATCTGGATCAAACTTGAAAGGGAACATCTCTACCTCTCCCCACAGAGAAAGTGAATATGAGATGGAGCAGCAGGAGGGATAGAAGGAAAACACCAATAAGAACAAGGGAAATGTCCTTCCTACAGCACCAATGAAATGCATGAAATGCATAGAAATGGCAACCTCTGAACTGCTAGTTGGAATCCCCCTGACTGGTGGTCTTGAACCCTCATGGGTGGTACCACCAGGTGTCCTTGCTCGATCAGCTCTCCACTGTTTCATTTTGTGTTGGACAATGACCGTTAGTGTCCAGCTGTCCCCATGGAGTAGAAAGGGCCAAAGGGTGGACTTCACCAGGGAATAACACATCTTGGATAACACACCCAGGAGGCTGGAACTTTTCAGTCTTTTGAGTGTTAGATGCCTCTTTCCCCCAAGAGAATCTGGACCTGTTTTACAGTTGCTAAGATAGCATTATGGTCTAAGATTTGGAATTGTCCATTCCCACAGGAAAATGTATTATGAGTTACTGCTGGGTATAAAAGCCTAAGATATTTCCTCAGTCTTTGTATTTTGCTGTGTTGTCAGAATTTTTACATGTTTGCTACTTTCCACTATAGACTACATATAGAAACCCTATTTTTAAAAATTTAAAGAATTCCCTTGAAGCAGAACATTTATTGGTACATTTTAGATACACATAATGATAACACTCATCATAGGGAATTTGTACCTGTATATGATATATCTTGCTTCTATTTTTCCCCATTTCCTCCCTCCCCTTAAATCCCCCTCCCCTCCCTATATACAAAAGCTTCGCTTCCATTTTTTCCTTCTATTTTCACCTTTTTTCCCTGTCCCTTCCTTCCTTTCCCCCTCCCCCCTCTCTGGTTCCCCTTCTCACTTGAACATTTTCTTCCCATTTCCAATATCTATTATACATTTTACTCCCTATTTCCACTTTCAGTTTTTCACACAAGAAAAACAATGTGATATTTAAACATGTGCATCTGATTTATTTCACTTAAGAGTATGGTCTCAAGGTCCATCCATTTAGCTAGAAATGTCTCAAGCTTATCCTTCTTTATGGCAGAGTAGTACTCCATTGTATAAAAAAACCACATCTTTATCCATTTGTCAGTTGATGGACATTTGGGCTGTTTCCAAGATTTAGCTATTACAAATTGTGCTGCTGTAAACATGGATGTGCATACATCACTGTGGTATGATGCTTTTAATTCTTTTGGGAAGATACCAAGAAGAGAAATAGCTGGGTCAAATGGAACCCCTAGTTTTAATTTTTTGAGAAACTTCCACAGTGGTTGCACCAAGGAACCCCAGTTTTTTAAATGAATCAAATGAGAACCAAAAAATGTTAGTGAGTAGAGTGGGCGTGGTGACACACCTGTAATTCCAGCACTCTGGGAGGCTGAGGCAGGAGGATCACAAGTTCAAGGCCAGCCTAGGCAACTTAGCCACTTAGGAGTGCCCTGTCTCAAAATAAAAATTAAACAAAGGTTTGGGATGTAGTTTGGTGCAAAGGCCCTATGTTCAATTCCCAATACTGAAAAACAAAACAAAACAAAAAGAACTAGTACTGGTGTCCATTTTGTGAAACATCCCAGGTTTCAGAGAGAGAAGCAGGTTTGGGAAAGAGTAATAAGGCCTTGTTCATGACATTGGACCAGGGAGAGCCTCTCAATTTGTCCACTTCGGACCCACAAATCAATGCAATGGAAGACAGCGCCTTGAAGGAGTTGAGAAAGAATCACGTGCAATAGGCTGGGAGGAAAACCCAGAGGCTTCTGATCATCAGGCTCCTCCGATGATGCTGCCCCTGCCCCTGCTCATTCTATCAGATCCTGACCAGCAGAAATCTCCTTTCCAGCTCTTTGGCCCAGATCCCCTGAAACCAGAAGTGGCCCCAGAACTAAACCAGAAGCAGTGGAGTTTTTTCACTGAGAACTACGTGGGGCCAGGCCTGGGGAGACAATGTTGGGTGTTCCTGCAGCCTCTCCTCATGCTCTTCTGCTGCCCACCCCCCAAGTCCTGCACCTCACTCAGCACCTGTTGGGGGCTTGGCCTCAGAGACCAGATCCTCAGGACATAGGCCATGCAGGGCTGGTGAGCTGCTAATGTCACACAGCTGAGTAGGCAGGATGCCCAGTCCTCCAGCTCTTGGTCATCCCTGGGGGTCTCAGTCCCACACCCTCTAGCCTCAAAACTGCCCTGCCTGTGACTTTCCCCCAAATGCTCCCTGAGAAGAAAGAGGTTTGGCTTCTAGGAGCTGGGACTCCTGCTGGCCACCCCTCTGTGAGGGGACAAACAGGGGAGAGGCCCAGATCTTACGGCCTGAAAGATGGAAGCAGTGTGTCAAGATGGCCCCGGAATGGGACCTCGGACAGCAGAGAGGAACACCTGGCAGCCTTTGTGGCCTCCTGGGTATTGATGCCCACCTTCACCAGCTCACAGAGAGGACCTGAGCCAACTTGGAGAGTCAGGGTGAGTCTAGACCTTTAGGCCAAGCTCAAGGCTCATACCATGACACACAGCCTGTTATATCCTCACTTTAGAGGGTCAGGGCCATTAAGCCACAGATGGCTACCCTGACCACTCCTGGATGTGTTGTTCCTGTAGGCTTCCCTCTGGGCATACAAGAGATGGGCCATGGGGCTGGAGGGGGCAGAGGCAGTGCAGCTGGTTTGGGGCTTGATGGGTTCCTTTCAAGATCGCTCTGAGCTCACCCTGTCCTGCTCTAGGTAAACATTTACAATCACGGGCGCACATGGCCCTGACTGTGGGAGGAGGCCGTGGATTTTTGCTGGAAAAAACAAGTGTCTCTTTTCTTTGTTTTTGAGACAGGGTCCTCACTATGTAGTCCAGGCTGACCTTGAACTTACTATGTAGCCTAGGGCGGCCTCGAACTCCAAGTGATCCTCCTGCCTCAGCCTCTCGAGTGCTGGGATTACAGGAGTGCACCACCAAGCCCAGCTGAAAAAGCAGGTTTTACAAATGCTCATTCAGTGTGATCCCCTAGTGGAAAATGAGTACAGTAAAGTGGTACATAGAGGAAATATGGAGAAAATCCCCCGATTCAGCATTGTTCATCCATGGAGGGCTCAGATGAGGGTAATTTTAACTTCCTGCATTCTGTATGTTTCTATGATGTTTAAGTGTTTAACCCTGCACATGTAATACTTTGGCAATTAGAATGGTCAACAAAGAAGAATGGTTTTGGGGGGGCTCCACCCCTCACCATCACCTTTTCTACACTTTCTAAACAGCCCCCAAGCTGGTTCAGGGAGCCCTGCTTCCCTATAACCAGAGAGTGTTTTTGTGTCCTAAAAGATTTTGTTCTGAGTGTGCAGCATTAATTATTAAAGAGCTGCGTTCAATCCTCTCAGCCAAGTTTAATGTTTAGTTTGAGGACTGAAAAACTAAAGTGTTTGTCCCTTGACTTTGCACCCTGTTGCTTACGTGTTTAGAAAGAAAGGGGAGGAAGGGAAAGAGAGAAAAGAAAAGGGGGAAGCAGTGTCATTCTGTTTTGCTTGTTTTGGTGACTGTATTGATGCTAAGACCTGAAACACTTTGCTACGGTGACAGTGACACTGCTTTCCTTCTCTCCCAGCCTAGGGAAAAAGGCTGCCATGCTAACAGTTACTGATTCAGGGAGGGAGGGAGACTGAGTAGCAAAATGAAAGATAAAAATTCAAGGATGGTTGAGAGAGAGGGGAGCTGGGAACGGTGAGAAAAGGAAGGCAGCTTCCAGGAGGAGGTGGCTGGAGGGGCCCAGGATGGGGAGCAGACAGAGCACAGGAGCTGCAGTGCCGGCCCCCACTTTTCCCTAAGAGAGAGTTGGGGTCCCGCCCTGGCTGTGGCCCTGGGCTCAGAGAGGCCCAACCTACTGCAGCTCTGGACTCTGCTCGGGATTCCCGCTGAACTGAGAAGGCTGGCCGACGAGCAAGGGTCGGACCCAAAGCGCTCCACAGAAAGCCAGGCTTCTGTCTCTTCGAGAGCCACCTCTTCACCTCAGATCTGTGAGTAGGAGCAGGGTGTGTGCACAGCTCTGCGTGTGTGGGTGTCTGGCTATGTCAGCCTAGCCAGGCTGGCATTTGGAGAGAGCTAAGTGCTCGAAAAAAGGAGGAAGTGAGAGGAATAGGACTAGGAGGAGGGAGTCTTAGGACTCTTATTTCTGGATAAGCTGAAGCCCAAAAAGGAACTACAGGGGCTCTTGGAATGGAAAAGTCTAAGGGTAGAAATGATTTCAGGTATGGTTGGCTCCAGGGACGAGAATGACGTTTTTAGGATGTTGTCTCTCTCTTTCAGTGAGAAAATACAGTACAGTGGACAATAAATCACTTAATAATCATGGCCTGTTGTGGGAAGTCTCTTCCAAAAAAGGCCTGTATCAGACACAACCCTTCTGTTTCCCTGTGTATCTGATGCTTGTTCCCTTCCTTTTCTTTCCTGTGAATGGGACAGAATTTGCTGTTTCTGCCCAGAAATCCTAGCCCTCGCGAGAACTTGCCTTTTAGGGGTTCAGAGTGAGGCACAAAGGGGGACCTCCTCTGAATCTTGGGGGCCTTGAGTGAGGCCCAGGCACAGTGAGGTGCCTCAGTGCTCTGGGTAGATTTTGTGGCCTCCCTGCAGGGCCTCCACCCAGTGCTCCCCAACTCTGTCTTTCAGCAGGAAGGTCTGGCCCATGGAGGATGACATGCGGGGACAAAGAGAGTCCATCTCCCTCACACCCACGGCCCTCGGTGTGGAGAATGCAGGGGCTGAGTTCTTGGAAAGCCTGGTCTGTAGCCTTCCCCAACTTGGCCTCCTCATTGGCTGCTCTGTCCACCTCCTCCCACCCTCCTGGCTCCCGTGGTTAGGAGACCTCCGTGTGTCAGCCCTTGGTACAAAGCAGCCCCTTTGTGTCACCCTTTAAGCATTTATTGAGCACCTACTATGTGTCTAGATACCCTGAAAGGTCAGTGAAGGTCTCATTGAGAAGCTAGATGCTGTAGAGATTGAGGTGAACCTCTGGGGAAATCTCAGCCTTCAAGGAGCTTTCAGTCCTGTCCTGTCCAGTCAGGGGGTAGGTTGAGGACCACAACTCGAACTCCGGATCTTAATGTGATGCCCTGTACCCTCACAACCTCCTCTGACAAGGTCTTTCCCTTCATGGTGCCAGGCACTGCCCACAGGACAGCTTTCATGATGTTACCTGCAAGAATATCCCCACCCCCAAAACAACGCCACAGGCAGTGAGGTGGATGGCACCCTTGAGTTGTGACTGGGGCTGTCCTCAGAGGCTCCCTCTTGGCCCTTACCAACCTTGGGGAAGTCGCAAGTGTCCCTCCCTCACGCAGAAAGCAGGAGGATCTAGCACAGTGAAAGAGGGATCTACGGTAGCCCAGAAGAATTTAATTAAGTAGCCATTTATTTCCTGTACAAAAGGCTGGTCCCCACCTGAGCCCACTCCTGAGGTGTCTGTGGGTGCAGCAGCGTGGCAGGGCTCTCCCTCCCTCAGGTCCCTCAGCTTGCTGTCCCTCATTTTAGGAGGAAGGCCGGCTCCCTGGTAGCAGCGACTCAAGCCCCCACCAAGGCGGGCACACTGTGGAGAGGAAGCGCCTGTGGGGATGGTAGGTGATCTCAGGGGCCACTGGCTGAGTGGGAAACTTGTGAACCCCTGTTGAGGGAGGGTGAACTGGGCCAGCCTCCCCCTCAGTGGTGAGCCAGACCATGGGAAAGATGCCCCATCAGGAGCCCAGGTGTGGATGTGGCCACTGTCCCCTGTCCCCCATTGCTCTCCCACCTCATTTGGTCTCTGGGGTACCTTGGAGAACCTAAGGCTCAGTTTCAAACTCCTGTTTTACCCACAGGGAAAGGGACCTGCTCAGAGTATCTGATAGGAGCCCAGAACTTGGGTCCTCGTTGGCCAGAGCCAGGCTGAGCTCCATGAGGGGCAGGGGTGGTGTTGGGGTCCCTCCACCTGCCTGTGAGGAGACTGGAGAGAAGGCTCACTCACATTTCAAGGGCCGGGGGCACCTTAAAACACCAGCTGGGGATTGAATCCTGTGAGTGCTGGGTCCACATCCACTGGAGGCTCAGCCTAGGGGGCCCCAGGCATAATTCCCGTCCTAGTCTTTCCCCCAGGGAAAGTGGGTAGCCAACTGACCAGGTGTGGGCTGGGCTTGAAGCCAGTGGGGTGGACAGAGGCAGGGCTGTTTCACCCACCCTCTCTCTGGAATAGGCACTGGGGACTCAGATGACGAGGGTCCCTGGTCCCAAGGGAGTAAATAGAATGGGAGCCACTTCACCTCCCTCTGAGGACAGGTGGAAATGTGACAGGGGAGGGAGCAGCCATCATCACACACTTCTGCCTGTTGATAAGGCTCTTTCCTCCCACTCCCTGAAGCAGGGTTGTCCCCTGATAGTAGGGGTGGAGAAGGGACCCAGAACCCTAAGCCCTGGATCGTGGCTCAGTTTGCTTTGGGCTGGAGTTGCTATCAGCCTCATGGGATCTCAAGGCCAACACCTGGCTTGGGCCCTAGCACCATACCACCGGGGACATTTCTAAGTGGCTTCCACCTGGAGGGGTTGAAGATCACATGGGGAGGGAGTCGGGGTTCACTCATGGATGTGGCTCGTCCTGTCCCCAGGAGAAGCCTGCACCGGGCCCTGCCAGGAAGACCTAGTGCACTCCTCCGATGGATGGGCACAGGCCTGCTCTGTGCTGGTGAGCCCCTGCCACCCCTTCTGGAACAGGAGACTGTCACCGCCCCAGCCTCCGTGCCTAGTGCAGGGTCACTCACTTATGCAATTAGTCACTGAGTTAGGGCTGGCTCCTGCCTAAGCCAGGGACTGAGGCCCCAGCTAAGGCAGATCCCACTGCATCCTCCCAAGTCACCCCCTCAGCAGCAAAGAGGGACACAGAGACACCCACGGAATCCAGATGTCTGGGAACACAAAGCATCTCTCCTGGGGGATGGCCAAGGAGGAGCAGACAGCAGTGGAGGGGAGGGGAGTGTGGAGTGAGGGGACACTTCCTTACAGACATGTCAGAGCTGGAGCACTGGGAGAGGGCCCTGACTGGGGGCAGGGCGGGGGGCTGGAGTTTGCACTAAAGGCCAGAGAGAGCCACTGAAGGATTTAAACAGGGAAGTGCCCAGGTTGGTGGCTGCAGGGTGTGGGTGAGAACAAAGCTGTGAGAGATGGGTGGCCTGGGTTTGAGCAATCCTGGGGGGTGATGCCAGCTACCCTGGGGAAGTGACTGGGAGTATAGGATGAAGGGGACCTTGCGTCACCGAAGGTTTCCAGCCCAGGTGACATGCCCAGGGGGATGAGGGTGACCTCTGCAGAGCTCCAGGACACAGGTGGAGGAGGTGATCTTGCAGGGAGGGAAATGATTTGGACAGCCTGCTGGACCAATCACAGCCAGGCCACTATGGAGAGGAAGACTCCCAGGGACACTCAGAAAATGAATTGAGAAGTGGTTCAAGGACAGAAGCCTGGGGACCAGCTACTCAGAAGGGTTGGCAGAAGCCAAGGAGGAAAGGGTTTCAAGATCAGTAACACCTCCACAGAGGACCAGTGAGACCAGGACTGAGCAGCGTCCATTGGTTTAGGGACAAGGAGGTCATGGTGACTTAGAGTACAGGTGCAAAGGGTAGGCTGAAAGGACAGAAGGTGAGATGGTGCAGACAGGAAGTATGGACAGCTCTTTGGAGACTTTTTTTTTGTACCAGGGATCGAACTCAGGATCTTGTGCTTGCAAGGCAGGCGGCAGCACCACTGAGCTAAATCCCCGGCTGGAGACATTTTTATCATAACAGGGAGGGAATGTTGATGGCTGGGATGTGACATGTGTTCCTGATGGGAGATACTGTGGACATGTTTATGAGCTGAGCTGGGGACTTCATAGAAGGAAAGGGAAATAGGAGAGGAAGCGATGACTGACAGAGTAAGGGGCCCTGGTGCAAGAAGGCTCCCAGCTCGGGTGGAGGGGGAGGGTTCACAGTGCAGCTCATCTCTGCCTGGCAGGTGGGAGGTAAAGAGAGAGGGTGGGCATGGGTGCAAAGGTCATCACAGGTGACTAGGGAGGGGAGAGGATGGTGAGAGATAACTGTGATGGGCCTAGTATCTTGATGTACTTGACACCAGGGTCATCTGTTTAAATGAGGTGAGTTCATAGTCCCTGTTCATGGTCTGCTTTCTGTTACTATAACAAAATACCTGAAGCTTGGTACTTTATAAAGAACAGAGGTTTATTTAGCTCATGGTTCTAGAGATTCAAGGGCATGGTGCTGACATCAGCTCAGGTTAATCCCTCCCGGAGGACCTAATCACTCTTCCTGAGGCTCTGCCCCCTCTCATCATCACCACACTGAGAGCCAAGCTTCCAACACACGAACCCCCAGGGGACACAAACCACAGCCAGACCAGAGCCATTCCTCAAGCTTCCTCTGACAGTGGGGGTGTCCTTCAGCAGGGTTACTGTTCCCCTTGCCACCACCTTCACCCAGACTCAGATTTGTCTGTCTTGAAGGATTGGATTCTTTCTAGCACAGAACATAAATTACTCTTGTTTTCTCCTTTCATCTCCTTTTGGTCTTGGCTGCTGGGACTCAGTCATTAAATTATCCCTTTCAGTGGTCACCCTTGACTTCCCTATGCTTGGGCACTCTGGATTCCCTCTAACTCTTTCATACCTAGATTGCGTCACCTTGTCCATGGGGTAGCCCTCTGCACCCTCTCCAGGTACAGTGGAGAAACCTATGTCCTCCGTACTTCTGGCCTGAGCTGTTAACAGTGGCTTCCTCATCTGACACTGGTGTTCCGTGTGCACAGACAGCCTTGGCACATTAGACTAACACAGATGGCCTTAATGTCCCCAGTCTTGGAAGAAGAATGTGCCTCCTGCCCCTGGTTCCAGTCAAAGTTCCAGGGAGGTCTCAGATTGGCCAGGCACAGGTCACGTGTCCCAACCCAAACCAATCACTGTGCTCGCCTAGCTCCAGCTGTAGCCTGGCCTCCACTGAGGGTGTTGTGATTCACTAGCCCCTTCACAGCTCCTCTGAAATGCAACCAGTGCCTAGTAAACACGTCCTGCCTGTTAACTCAGAGCAGCCTTTGACACAGCAGGCCCTTGTTCTCATTTCCAGACAAGAGAGCCAGGCTCATGGAGGCCAAAAGGGCTTTCCTGCCCTCTGTGGAACCTGTTGGGGTCCATGTCACGGAGTCCCCTTCTCTGTCCCCAGCATATGCTGCCTTCTTGCTCGCTGCCTGCCTTCTGGACTTCCAGAGGGCTCTGGCACTTTGCATTGTCACCTGTGTGGTCCTGACCTTCCTGGCCCACAGTCTACTGAAGAGGTGTTTGGGCCCAACGCTGAGTGGGTGTGCGATGCTTCAGGGCAACCCTCGCCTGCACCTCTGGTTTAACCGGTGAGTGAGCTTGTGGCCCACTGTCTGCAGTGGGGAGAGAGGTCCTGGGTCAGAGGGTACATGCTGCACCTTGCCTGCCTTCTAGGACCTGGGACAAGAGCTGCTGGGCAGCTTCAAAGGCAGCACATCTTTGTAGGGTTTTGCTAGTTCTCTGCAGCTGGTTCTCTGCCCCAGTTACCACAGGTGACAGTGACAAAAAAACCTCTGGGAGCCCAGCCCTTCCAAGCATGCGGGGTCTTTCTTGGTACCTCTTGTCACATCCCCTGAGGGACTGACTGCCTCTGGAGTCTGAGGAGCAGGCTAGGTAGGGTGCAGGTGCCAATAGCTTTAATTAGCCCCCAGGGTCCCTGGACAAGAGTTTGGGCTGGGATCCCTTGATTGTCACACTGGATTTCTTGGAGACCATGGAGATGCCATAGTGTAGGAGAGAGAGGTCAGAGAAGAGAGCAGCAGACCTGTCTTAGTCCATGTTGTGGTGCTGTAACTGAGTACCACAGACTTGGGTGATTTATAAAGAAGAGAAGTTTATATTGACTCACGGTTCTGGAGTTTGAAAGGCCCAAGAGCATAGCGTAGCACTGCTGTCTTCTGCTGAGGGCCTCATGAAGCTTTACCTCATGGCAGAAAGCAAAAGAGCAAGTAATGCAAGCAGAAGAGGCAGCCTGGACTTATAACAAGCCACTGTCACAGTAACTAATCCAGTCTTGGAGGGCAACAATTCACTGCTTCCTGCTAGGATGAACCCATTTCTTTAAAAAAAGGCATTAACTTCTCTCAACAACCTGTTAAGGGCCCACCTCTCCCTACTGCCATCATATTAAATTTCAACATGAGTCTGGCAGGAACAAACCACATCAGTCCATAGCATTGCACCCTCACCCCTCAAAACTCATGTCCTCCTCATGCACAACATCCCAAGGGTGCCCAAAGTCTTAACCTGGCCTGACATCAACTCCAAAGGCCAAAGTCTCATCTGAGATGGAAGACAAAGTCCTTCGAGCTGGGAGCCTGTGAACCAAGACAAGGTACAGTATCTTTTTCCAAATTACAGAGGTGGGACAGGCATAGGGTAAGAAATCATTGTCCAGAAGGCAAGCCAGGAAGAAAGGAAGCTGAAACCTAACAAAGAGGGCAAGACACTTAAGTTTTTAGGCTCCAGAATAATTGTTCACGCCACATGTACCCTCCCAGACATGCAGGGGTGGCTGGGCCCCCAAAGTCTGAGCAACCTGGCCCCTCATGGCTGTTGCTATGGACTGGAGTGCCATGCTGGAGCTGGCAGCTTTCCTGGGCTGACATTGTGTGCCACAGTAGGTCTGCCTGGCCTCCCAAGCAATGCACACATCTTTTGACATCCAGGTGGAGGAAGCCACACTGCTGAGGCTTTTGCATTCTACCTGCCTGCAGAGTTAGTACCTCAGGGACGGGGACCATCACGGCTAAGGCATGTCACTGCACTCTCTTTGCGGGGAGGGTGGCATGCATTGCTGAGCCCCAGAGACCAGAGAGGAAACTCTGGAGGTCTGCAGGGTCCCTTTAATATTCAGTGAAGTTGTGATTGGTGAATGTGTCCAAGGAAACTGCCCACAGCCTAGGAAAGAACCAGTTACAAGGAGAGGAGATTGTGCCTGGCACTACAGAGGGCTGGGAGGAGTGTGTTCCCACAGTCGGAGTGAAGAGCCCATTGACCACCACCCACCACCCACAGGGCCTTACATGGAATACTGAGGAGGGTCTTGGCCTGTCCCATCCTTGGGTGCTCCTGTGTGCATGCATGTATATTTGCCTGTGTGTGTATGCTTGTGCATTCATGTGAAATGCAGAGATGACAGCTTCCTGCCTCTCTCTTGCAGAGCTCTCGCCCTCACTGCGGTTCTGGGCTTGGCCTTGTGGCTGGCGCTGGATACCTCCCAGCGGCCTGAGCAGCTGGTGTCCTTCGCAGGGATCTGCGTGATCGTCTCTCTCCTCTTTGCCTGCTCAAAGCATCGCCATGCTGTGAGTGCTTAGTGCCAACCTGCCTGGAAGTAGGGAGATGCCTCTCCTTCCGAGGCCCAGAGTCTGGGGAAGACCACTGAGCATGGGGATAGGCTCCCTGTGGAGCTGGTGAGGGACATCCTGGGAGGGAGACCCCACGGATGGCCACATCTCTTAGCAAAGGCCTCAAAGTCCCCAGCAGTGTAGGGGAGCTTCCTGGAGGGAACTGAGGATGTCATTTAAATTAACAGGCCACCAGGGGCATTTGTTCTCTTGGTGAATGACCTCTGGTCAGTCCGAGCCTGGCCCTCCTTTCTGTAGTCTCAGGAACCATCTCCCATGTTCCTGAGCTCTGGAGTCTGTGCAAAGAGCCGAGGGTCTCCAAGAATTGTTAGCTTAAAATAATGGTTATCAAAGTCTCCTTCCCAGGCCAGCAACATCAGCATTGCCTTAGAGCTTGTTAGAAGTGCTACTTCTTAGCTGGGCATGGTGGCTTATGCCTATAAACCCAGCACTCTGGGAGGCTGAGGCAGGACAATCACCAAGTTTGAGCCCAGCTTGGGCAACTTAGGAATTTAGCAAGACCCTGTCTCCAAATAAAAAATTAAAATGGAGACATAGCTCAGTGTGAAGGCCCTGAGTTCCATCCCCGGTACAAGAACGAAAGAGGAAGGAAGGAAGGAAGGAAGGAAGGAAGGAAGGAAGGAAGGAAGGAAGGAAGAAAGAAAGAAAGAAAGAAAGAAAGAAAGAAAGAAAGAAAGAAAGAAAGAAAGAAAGAAAGAAAGAAAGAAAGAAAGAAAGAAAGAAAGAAAGAAAGAAAGACAGGCAGAAAGAGAGCAAGAAAAATAGGGTAAGAATTTGCCTGCCAAGGGCATGGCCTATGGTGAGTCCCCAGGTGTGTGTGATAGTTGGCAGCAGGCCCAGGGCTCCAGCTCTCCCACAGACAAGTCACAGCTCCCTGTGCCCTCCACCCTCACCCTACACTGTCCTGTAGGGTCCCCAGGAGCTGACCTCACCAGCACCTCTTTGTTGGTGGCAGGTCTCCTGGCAGGCCGTGACCTGGGGCCTCGGGCTCCAGTTTGTGCTTGGACTCTTCGTCATCAGAACAGAACTCGGATTTATCGCATTCCAGTGGCTGGGTGATCAGATCCACGTGCGTACATGGGTCTGGCTGCCTGATGAAGGTGGGAGGGAGTGGCAAGGCCATGGAGAAGGCTTGGGACCGGGAGGGCCCATGGAGCTGGCAGGGCACTGCTGCTTCCTCAGATAGGCAGTGCAGTTCTTTCAGAGGCCGGCAGATAGGAAGAGAAGCCTAGACAGGGTGGTTCTTAGGGTGCCTGGACCAGCAGCTCTCATGGCCAGTTGCAGTCATACCTAACTGCTTAAAGAAAAACAGAATACTCTGCAAGTGTATGTGTGGTCAGAAATAATGTTTATTGAAGTTATAATTTTTTCATTTTATTTATTTATTATTGTTATTATTACTATTTTTGCAGTACTGGGAATTGAACCTGGGAGCACTCTACCACTGAGCTATCTCCCCACCCCTTTTTGTAAATTTTGTGACAGAATTTTGCTAAATTGCCCTCGCTGGGCCTTGAACTTGCAATCCTCCTGCCTCAGCCTCCTTCGGTGCTGAGGGTATGCCACTGTGCCCAGTATTTTATTGTATTAAAATATACACAGAACATAAAATTTACCATTTTTCAGTGTCACTAAGTTCACGCATATTGTTGTAAAACTATCATAATCTATCTTTTTTTTGGTATTGGGGAATCAAACTCAGGACCTTGCACTTGTGAGGCAGGCACAGTGCCACTGAGCTAAATCCCCAACCCTTGATCTACCTTTTTTTTGAGACAGGGTTTCACTATGAAGTCAAGGCTGGCCTTGAACTCACTATGTATGTGGTCTCCAATTTAAAACCCTCCTGCCTCAGCCTCCTAAATGCTAGGATTACAGGCGTGTCTCCTCACAGTGGTTTGGTTTGCTTTTCAAACTATGAATGTGGAGGGTACAGGTGAAACCCCTGCTCACCTCTTCTCACTGACTGGCACATCCATGGCCCTGTCCTGGCTCTGTGCTCACCTGCTGGCCTTGCTGATGCCACCTGCTGGGTCACATGCCCATTCTGTAGTTGGGAACACTGACGCCTGGACTAGACAAGTGACTTGTCCCTGGGGTCACCATGCCGGTTCAGGACTCGAACACAGGTTCCCTGGAGAAGTGTGCCTGGGGTGGGGACAGCAGAGGCAGGGTGTGCCATTAGCTGTCGGGACTGAGGGGGCACAGCAGGCGCTACCTGTGCCTGCATACAAGGCCTTGCTTCCTCCATTGTCTCTTTGCTCTTTGTTTTTTTTGTTTTTGTTTTCATTTTGGAGATTGGACCTAGGGCCTTTGCACCAAGCTACATTCCCAGGTCCCCCCACCCCCTTTTAAATATTTTTAAATTTTTAGACAGGATCTTATTAAGTCACTAAGTTGCCCAGACTGGGTTTGAACTCATCTTCCTGCCTCAGCCTCCTAGAGTGCTGGGATTACAGGTTTATACCATCATGCCTGGCTTCATCATCTCTTCTTTATTGTCCTTTACAACTCTTTGAGTGTTTATTTATGTATTTATTTATTTTTGGTACCGGGGATCAAACTCGGCTCTTTGTGCTTGCAAGGCAGGCGGTGGAACCACTGAGCTAAATCCCCAGCTCTGAGTGTTTCTTTAAAATTGACCAAACAGGTGTCTCTTCAGCAGAATGTGCTCCAAAGGAGCAAGTGCCTGGGATCGCTGCTTTAGTGCACATGGCCAGGTTGGGGATGAGGGGACTGTCGCAGGGCCAACCCCCTTGATGCCAGGAGGACCTGTGGCCCCAGCATCGTTCTCTCCCAGCCAGTTGGGGCTCTGGCTTCCTCCCCTATTCCCAGCCTCACTTCCTGTTTTCTTCTTCCCTCCAGATCTTCCTGAGCTACACCACAGCAGGGTCCGCCTTTGTGTTTGGGGAGGCTCTGGTCAAGGATGTCTTCGCCTTTCAGGTCAGTGTGACTTTTGGTCTGACCTCCAGCTAGCGGGGAGCCCGAGGCAGCAGTGGGGCTTCCCGGGCACACAGTGGCTCCTGGGAGCTGACCAGGCTTAAGTCTTGGGGTCCTGGGGGGGCGCCTAGATGTGTTTTCATTTGGTGTTATGTTTTTGCTACGGTTTGTAAAATTTGGAAAAGTGCTATTGTGGCATTCTTTTCCTTCAACTCAAGCCCCTACACGACAGAATTGCTGGAGGCTGAGGACAAGAAGTGGGGTAGAGGGCTTGCCAGGACCTTAGCCTTGACATGCTGTGGGGCTGTGGCCTAGGAAGGACAGTTTCCAGAGGCTCAGTGGTCTTCTCAGGTGCTTCCCCTTCCAGGGACCTCAGCTGCCTCCACCAGGAAGCCCACCCTTCATAGTCCAGCTGTAACTCTCTCCTCTTTTCCCTCCTCTATCCTCCCCGCTTCTTCTCTTTTCTTCCTTCCAACAAAAATTTACTGTGCATCTCCTGTCATAGAAGACATTACAGGGGAAATTGATATTAAAGCCACTTCCAAGCCAGGCGTGGTAGTGTACACCTGTGATTCCAGCACTCTGGCAGCTGAGGCAGGAAGATCAGAAATTTGAGTCCAGCTTGGGCAAATTAGCAATTTAGCAAGATCTTGTCTCAAAATAAAAAATACAGTTAAGAGCTGGGCATGTACTCAGTGTGAAGGGCCTGGGTCAAGCCCTAGGAAATACCCTCCTGCCAATAAAAGACCCTCTTCAATTTTGAAGACCTAATTGTCCAATGGATGAGCCCCAGCCCTGATCTAAAATCAGTAAAGGAAACCAGAGAGAACGAGAACCACAGTTCCAGCCAGAGCAGCCGCAGCACAGCTACTGGTTTTAAATCAGGGCTGGGGTCCAGATCCAAGCATGTAAACGATGGTCCTTGTGTGCCTCTGGGAAGTCCTTCTGTGCCTCCTGGGAATATCCTGCTCCAAGAGCTCCCCAGCAGCTGGCTGGGCCACCATTTCCCTGGGGCCAGTATTCAGGCTCAGCACCCCTTTCTTCAGCCTTCCCAGCCCTCTAGGACCAAGAGCTACATACAGATTTTGGAGCAAAGCTCAGGGCCACTATGGAACTTTTTGTCTCCTCTATTCCTGACATCTTGGTCAGAGAAGAAAAGCTTAGGAGAGATGAAGGGGAACAGCTCATCTCCCTGTGAGAACAATCCCTGCTGATGGAGAGATAGGGCAGTCTGCCTTGCAAGCACTCTGCAGGGAAAATACTTCATCCCTGTTCACAGATGAGGATCTAGAGGCTCAGAGTGGCACAAGGTGACACAGCTCCTGAGGGCTGGGGTCAAGATGTGAGCCCAAGTCAGCTGCTCTTACTCTTCAGCTTCTGGGCCTGGTATCTGAGCCCTCTCCTTAGCCATGGTGACAAAGAGCCTAGACTTTAGGATGGTCAGTTTTTCCCTGGATTATAAGAAAATAGCATACTTAGGACTGTTTGGTCCCCAGTGATGGAAACTTATTTGTAACTTGCTTTAAAGAGTGAAAAAGCCACTTTTGGCTTCCAAACTAGGCAAAGTAGAACTGGTGATGCTGCCCCAGGCCTCACCCTGACCCTGGTGACAGGAAGGGTTCATCCTCACTATGCATTGCTGGGGCAACTCTTCTGCATCAGCCCCCATTAGACAAGTCTTAGGGAAGGATTCTGATTGGTCCACTAGGATCAGTTCCCAGAGGCCAGCCTTGGGCTCCTGCCATGGGAACCAGGGAGGTGCGTGCACACCTGACACTGGGGAGAGAGACACTCTGACTAGGTAGAAGCAGGCCTTGGAAATGCACAAGGCAGACAGACCCCTGTTTTTTGGGACCTCTGGGATCTAGGATAGGATCAAGTCCCAGGTGACATGTGGCATTCAGCGTGGGAGAAGCAGCACTGGCGTGGGCTCTTTGATCTTTTCTCCTATAGCTTAGGTCACATCTGCGAGACCAGGCTGCACTTTCTGGCTGGGTGCTTAGCTCCTGAGTTAGTTATAAGTGACAGGAACACAACACAGACTGACTGGGGGTGGGGGGATTAATTCCTATAACCAGGAGACTCAGAAGCTTCAGGGCCTGCTGGATCCAGGTGCTAAATATGAACTGGGACCTGCTTACTTACATCCTGGTTCTGTTCTCTCATTATTGGCTTTAGCCTTGAGCAGGCTGTCTTGTGCTGATGGCAGATATGTACCAGGCTTATATCCAGCCACATTCGAGATCTAGGGAGGGAGATAGGCAAGGAAGGAAAGACAGACAGATAAGACAGACATTTTCCCACTAGCTCAGCAAGAGGCCCAGGGTGGGCTCTTCTTGGTCTAGTTTGGTTTCCGATGAACTGTAGCCAGGCTTTGGTCACACCTGGAGCCCAGAGGCAGAGAGTGGAAGAAGGTGGTTTCTCAGAGGCAGAGAAGCAGGGGAAGGGGTTCTGGGAAAGCTGAGCAGCAGGTGTCCCCCAGTGCCCCCACCCCTTCTCTCTAGCGCAGCCCTGGGAGTGTCACCTAGCTTCCTGTGTCCTCCTATCCTGGAAGAATACATCTGGTACCTGTCTTATTTCCTAATTGGCTCAGAACCATCCATTTCTAGATCCTGAGGTCTAGGAGGGACCCCAGTGGCTTCGGGGCTCCCTTTCTGTTACAGAGAGCTCCACCATGCCCCAGAGGGGAGCAGGGAGCTCCTGGCCACCTCACCTGGGGGGAAGCATAGGGCCTTTGTTAGCTGTACACAGAGCTCAGTGGCATCCTGCTTCTCCCTCAAACATGAAAGGCACCTCTAATCACTATGTCCACTTGCGGGGTGGGGGGAATCAATGCCCACTGGGAACTGTAGCCATGGCAGCAAAAGACTGAGATTCCACGTTCAGCTAAGAGGGAAGTAGCCAGTGAGGTGGGTTTATCATTACCCAGGCTCTGCATTTCACAGTCAAACAAGCACTAGCAATTTCCTGGCCCTGGGAGGCCCAGCCTCTGGAGGAGTTCTTGGTCAGTGTGATGGCCAATGGCATCCTTAGCAAAGCCAGGCCACGTGGGGGAGATGTGAGACAAATACTCCCTGGCCACAGAATTCCCTTTTCCCTAAGAGTCACTAATGACAAGATTTCATTTCCTCACACCCTTTCTCTCCCTGTCCTGCTGTCTCTATCTCTGTCTGTCTCTGTCCCTGGGGCTTGCCCTCTAAGTGGGGGTAGCCCTGCCTGGTTCTGAGTTGAATGTGCAACCCTGGAGCTTTCCCTCTGTCTATTCTGTGAATCACGGGGTTCTGGCCTGTTCAGCCTGGGAGTCTCCCCAGAGCTCACTCAGACTTCCAGAATCCAAGCTGCTTCCTGCCGGGCGAGGTCCAGCACTCTCTTCTTCAGGAAGTTCAGTCCTTCTCTGGGACTTCTTCAGCCCTCGACCTACCCTGGCCCTGGATCCCAGCCCAGCCAAAGACGTGGCGGCCACCTCCTGGCTGGATCAGCTCGATTAGTCATTCCACCTTGGCTCTGTGTCCTTCCAGTAACTTTCCACCCACATGAGCACCTCCAGCTTCTGCGTCCTTGGGCTGGCTGACCTGGGGGGTCACGGGCGCATTCTTTCCCCATGGCTCAGCCTCTGGAACATGCCCCCACCTCCTCAGCCCAGCACAGCTGCTTGGATTTCCCCCAGGAACCCCGAGTTCTCATCTCTCCAGAGATCCTGGGCATCTGCCTGAGGCTGACTGTAATCCCCAGTTGTCAGCAGTGCCAAATTTTACACACACACACACACACACACCATCAGATCAAATGAGAGAAGGCCTGAAAGGTGCCACAGGATTTGGTAAGAGGGCAGGGCAACCTTAGTGAGCACCATCTTCAGGGAGGGAGTGGCTGAAAGGGACGTGGGACAATTGAGGCAAAAGAGCTCTGTTGTGAACAAGGTCCCCAGGCAGGGATAGGCATGAGGGGCAGAGTGGTGAGGTCATCCTGGGTGAAGGGGTGGCACAAATGGGAAATCAGGCACACAAGCAGGGACAATAGGAGCCCAGTGTGTTGGACCTGAGCCCCCCTGCTTTGGCGATGGTGGGGCTGCAATCTTGGCTACAGTCTCCCCAAGGGATCCTCAGTTTTGTGACTCACTGTGGCCCATGGCTGGTGACAGAGCACTGTCTACAGTGCTTGGGCCTTGGCATCTGGGGACATGGGGCCTGCTGACAAAGTCTTAGGAAGTCATCATGAGTGATGGTTCTGCTTACTCTTGGGACAGGAAGGGCAGGGCCCTTGGTGGGCATGGTCCTGCCTTCGGAGCCTGACTCAGGCAAGGTGATTATGTTTGCCCTGTGGCATGGTCTGGACTTTGGAGCAGAGGTCTCAGAGGGTGCTGCGTGGTGCAGGATGGGGAAGGCTGAGTCTGAAACTCTAGGGTGGGGGCTCAATGTGCACTTTTCTCATGAATCCTCAGCTGGCCACACTGTGCACCCCACTGGCCCAGGAGAGCTGGGAGCTCCTCCTCCTCAGTGACCATTTCTGCAAAGCCGGGGTCAGCACCAACTTGGCTCTTCTTTGAGGAGAATAGTCATAGTCCATTAGGGCTGCTAATAAAACCATGGACTGGGCGGCTTGTAAACACTAGGCCTCATCATTCTGGAAGCTGGGCTGCAGCAGGGTTGGGTTCTGATGAGGGCCTCTTCCACGTCCTAGACCACCTTTTGCTCTGTGTCTTTACATACTGGAAGAAGGAGCTGTCTGAGGAGGAGGAGGCTGCTGCTTTTTTTTTTTCCTATGGTACTGGGGATGGAGCCCAGGGCCTTGCACATGCCAGGCAAGTGCTCTCCACTGAGCTCCATCCCTGGCCTTTTAAAATATTCTTTATTTGTAATTAATCAGTTCTATGTGTGGTACTGGGAGTTGCACCCAGGATGTTGTGCATGTTAGGCAAGTACTCTACTATTGCTCTCTGTATTCAGCCCAAAAAATTTTATTTTGAGACAGAGTTTCATGCAAAGTTGCCCAGGTTGGCCTCAAACTCCTGCTGCAGCCTCCTGAATAGCTGGGATTACAAGAGTGTGTGATCATGTCTAGCTCTGGGATGTCTTTTATAAGGATACTTCTTTCTCATACCATCATCCTGGGGCTTAGGTTTCAACATATGCCTTCGAGGGGACACAGGCATTCAGTCTATAGCAGAGATGCACAGTGCCCCTGAAGACAGAGAAGCAAGCTCTGCCATGGCAAGTCTGCTGCAGGACCTTGGCAACCTGTCTGGTGGCCAGTAGTCTGTCCCTTTTTAGGTATATGACCTTGGGCAGGTAGGGTGTCCATTTGTGAAGTGGAGACAGTTAACGTTTACTTTAGTTGCTTTAAGGCTCAGAGAGCCACCACACTTTGGGTGTCTGGCACACAGTGGACTCATAGTAGGCACACAGTAGGACTTACTGGCACTTCCCTTGTCCTTCCATGGCAGCACTGCCCTGCGATGCCTGCTCTGTTCTTCTGCCATTCTAAGCACTGCAGGCCTCAAAGGTATATCCTGGGCTGTGAGGTCATATTGGCCACAGGGACCATATTTAGGATTAAAAGCCCTACCTTAGAAAAGCAGAGGTCACCTCTGTTCTCTTCCATTTTCCTTCCCTCCCCTCCCTAGATGGTCACCACTTAATCCAAAATGCAGCTTCCTCCCCCCACCCCAGATCCCCATCTTGCAGATAAACTCTCTTGGTGCTAATTCTGTGGTCCGATCATGTGCCTGGGCACCTCCTTCCTGGCTCGGCCTGGCTCTGCAGCCCTGCCAGCCACCGGCAGCCCCTCACATGACCAGCTGCACAGCCAGTCTAGACAGTACGTGATCCTCCTCGAGTAGCTCCTGCGAGGGCAGCCTGATATCAGTGCCCTAGGCAGCAAGCAGTCACTGGCAAGAGAGGGCTTTAGGAGCCAACGCTGTGTTCCCTGTCAGATGACATCCCCACCTGCAGTGACATTGGTGACAGATGTAGAGTGGAATGGTGTGGGAGAGGAGGGGGCCCCAGCTGGGCTGTTTCTCCTCTCGGCTGGAGCCACCTGGGGCCATGATCTGTGTTTGGAAGGAGAGCTAAATCCAGCTGCTCAAAACTCTTCCCTTTTCAAAGACAAGCACAAGCCCTGCTGGACCCTCGGCCCTTCCAGCTGTGCCTCTTGTCACTCCCCCGCTTTGGTCAGCTGACGTTCAGCCTCTGTCCCCACCCCCACTCTGGCACTGCTCTCATGTAGGTTACCAGTGCCCCCCAAATTGCTAAGTGCCAAGGTCACCGGGCCAGAGCTGGGGGCACCCCCATACCTGGTTGGCTGTGCATCCTCAGCTGCTGGCATGCCCTCTCCTGGACATCTTTAGGCCTCAGTGTCCTCCCCCGCCCCGACCCCTCAGTGATGCTGACCCAGAGCCCTGTCCTCAGTCCTTGCCGCCCCCTCTCGGGCAGTTTTCTCAGGGAACCATATCCGTCTAGCCCGCCCCATACATTTATAGCTGAGGCCCCCAGGCCTGACCCGGATCTTGGCTCCTGACTTTTCCCCAGCTGTTCACGTGACATGTGCAGCCTGGATGTATCACAGGCATCTCAAACCCAACTGTTAATCTCCTCCAGACCTCTCCTCTGCCTTTGCCCCTTCACTTCGGAAGTGCCCACCTATTCTAGAAAATTAGAGGAACAGATGGGAAACTCGAGATAGAAAAAAAATTCTCATTGCTCCAGCACACAGAAGCAAATCCTGGGAGTGTTGCCTTCCGGGATCCTCCCTTGTGTTTTTTTTCTTAATATTCCAATTTTCCCACTGACATTTTAGCATAAGAATATTCCCCTGTTATTACCAATTCTGCATGACTTTAACAGGGATTATTTTAAGTGTTTGAAAGATGAATATTACAAATACTCAGTGCAAAAGGCCATAAAGTAAAAAGCAAACCTTCTTCCCACCTCTCACCCCTTTGTCCCTCCCCAGGGCACCGCTGTCACTATCCCATGCCTGTCCTTCCCGTGCCCTCCTGTGCCCACACAGGATCACTCAGCTCTCTCCCTGGCAGTGAGCCTTCCTTTCCTCATTTAACAGCCTATCTTGGAAATCATCCTGCCAGTTCCCCAGAGAGCTTCCTCATTCTTTTCTCCGGATGCTTAGTGCACCATGGTACAGCCACACCAGGTTATTAAATCAGTCTTCCCTTTGCTGAAAGATGGGGACTGAGCCAGAAAGCCCTGGGTGGGCTGTGGGCCTAGAAAAGAAGGAATGGATGGGAGGGTGGAAGAATTGCTGAGTCTGGAGAGAATGAGGAGAGGGGTTGAGGCTGAGGGAAGGAAATGGGTGACAGGATGAGGTGCTGGGCGAAGGTCCAGGGTGAGTCTGCTCCGAGCTTGTTGGTACAGAGTGGAAGTGGGAAGCCAGTGACAAAGTGCTTTCATTCAGGCTAATGTGGGCCACAGTCACAGGCCAGGGACTGAGGCCTGGGGGTAGGGACACCATACAGGCTGCCAGGCCAGAGCTGGTCCCTTTCACTCACAGCAGCCCTGAAGTGAGCATTTTGCCCCCATCCCCATTTAGCAGGTGCTAAGGGGCATGCACTCACCCTGTCGGTGGTGGAGGGCAGCCCGTGGATTGTCACTGTGGGGAGGGGAGCAGAAGACAGTAGTGCTTCCAAGATGCCCCTCATGCCAACACTGGGGTTTTCTGCTCTGGTCACAGCTTCTTCCCAAGCCTGTGAAGCCCAAGTGGCCAAGTCCCAGAGGGAGGGGGGCTGCCTGGGTCTCCTGGCCCTGCCTGCCTCTAACCTGGCTCCTGTGCTCTCTTTGCTGCCAGGTTCTGCCCATCATTGTTTTCTTCAGCTGTGTCATGTCAGTGCTCTACTATATGGGTCTGATGCAATGGGTGATCTTGAAGGTGAGTTCCCATCCCCACTCACCAGCTCCTGGGACCACATCCTCCCAGAATCCCTTGCTCCTGATGTCCGCACCTCCCCAGAATCCTCTGCTCCCATTTCACATTCTCCCAGACTGTACTGCAAACCAAATATTCATTCACATGTCTTTTGTTGTCATTTTAAGAAGAAATGACGTCAAAATCCATTATGATCCCTGTGGGTGGGAAGATTGCAATTTTGAGGCTACACTGAGTCGTTAGGGTATAAATATAATTTATACCCAAAAGATCATGAGAAATTGTAACAGTGGGTTACACTGGCCAGATTTAGCTGGCATAAATGTCAAATCCTGTGCTTATGTTCATAAAATCTGCTGCATAAAACTAGGACATAAGAGAGAACAATGGCTGGCATTGGACCTGGCAAGAGACTTGGGTCTTAGCTGATGGAGCTCAGAGTAAGTCAGCATCAGGGGTGGCTGCCAGCAATCCAGAAGTAACCTGTGGTTATGTTAATAGCACACTCTGTAGCATGAGGCAGGTGACTGTCTCTAGACCTGGGGAGCATGCTGCACCACAGGGATAGGACAAATGGAACTAAAACCTGGGCTTGAAACCACACCCTCCATGGAATGGTGAAAGAAATAAGGACCGTTGGGCCTGGAAAAGAGGAAGTAAGAGCCACAATGCAGAAAGAGTAGCTAGAGAGCCAGTGGAGAGAGACTTGCCGGAGTCAGATTTCATCTTGACTAGAAGGAAGAGCTTCTTACAGTATCTCCCAAACGCTCTTCTGCAAACCTCTGATTCCCCAGTGTGTTAATAAATGTTATTAGGTACAGGGATCCCTGATCAAATAATCTGAGGCAACCAGGTTAGACACAATGCTAAACAAATTTAAACAAGCAGGACCTTTTAAAGCCTTTACTAAGTTAATATGTATTGGTAATCTCTAAGGGCTGTGTGTGTGTGTGTACCAATTATCAAATATATTTAGCTAAGCAGATGGAGAACACACACTCTGGAAGCCCTGCTCTAGTGACTGGAACTATCATAGTTAAGATGCACATCCTAACAGTGGTCTTGGGAAGTGATAAGCCCCCCTCAGTGGAAGAAGATAAATGGACCTTTTGGGGAATGCATATGAGGAGCTCTGTCTTAGTCTACTTCCTGTTGATCTAATAGAACACCACAGACTGGGTAATTTTAGACAATAGGGGTTTATTTGGCTCATGGATCCAGAGGCTGGGCAGTCCAAGAACATGACCCTGGAATGTGATGAGTGCCTCCATGCTGCCTGCTCCATGGCAGAGGGACATGCAGGCATGTGAGACATGGAGAGGAAGGGCAGGCACCACACTTATCCTTTCATTGGGAGTCTACTTCCCCAGTACTGTAACTAAGAACAGAGCTGTTGTGACCTAATTGCCCCTGAAAGGTCTCACCTCTTGATACTGTCACAATGGGAGTTCAACTTCAGCCTGAGTTTTGGCGAGGACATTCAGTGTAGCAGGGTTCTGTGCTGGGTGGGGAGCTGGAAGGAGACTTGGAAATGGCTCCCACCTTGGATTTGCTCACTCTGTGGCCTGCTAGCATCAGCTCACCAGGAGTACCCACTTCCTCCCCAGATTTCCTGGCTGATGCAGATCACCATGGGCACCACGGCCACCGAGACCCTGAGTGTGGCAGGAAACATCTTTGTGAGCCAGGTGGGTGATGTTGCTCCCCAAAGAGGGCAGGGTGTGCTGGGTCTCCAGCTCTAATTCAGTTCAGGGAATGGCCATGGGAGCCTTCTGCTGGGGTCACCAGAGGCCGCTGCCCTGGGATGCCTGGGGTACTTCATTGAGGGGCTGCACTCTCCTGGGCTGAGACCCTCACAAGTCCTACATGAGGAAACTGAGGCTAGGAATGGGGTGACATGGCCAAGATCCCACATGGATAAGCCAAGATTGGAATCAGGTTTCCTCCTTCCTGGCCAGGGTTATTCCCTCTATATCATTTTGTCTTTCTTTCCTCTCCCTCTTTCTGAAAATGTATTTCCAAAGTACATGTGACTCCTGAGTCCCTTCAGGCCTGATTCCCTGACAGGGAGACTCTGGAGGCCTTCCTAGGGTCTGTCTTGGCCCGTCTGCTTCACTTCCAAGTCCCTGAGAGACATGCTTGCCAAAAGATGCCTTATTTCATCCAATAGTTTTGGAAGCTTTGGAGAATTTTTGTCTTTTTTTGGGCTATAATACAAATGAGTTGATCTCACAGGTTTTTGTTTGTTATTCACCAATTAAGACAGCTGTCCTCTCAGATAAGTTGTCCCCCAAATCTCTTCAGATGTCCAAAATGAGGCAAAAGAGGAAGAGAACCCTGAGACACAAATTATTATTTCACATGAGAGACTGCAAAACCAATCCATTTCTGCTGAGAAATTATAAATTGTAGTGCATGTGATATCAGGTGACACAAAGAGCTACCAAGGTCAATTAGCTTTGGATAAGTTGTCAGTCAAGTTGGCCAGACTTCCAAGTCTTTGCCTCATTTCCCTCAAGGAAAGAGGATGGGTGCTTTCTCGGAGTGGCAGTACCATTGCCAGAGTCCACATGCGCTCCCAGAGGACCACAGCAGCCCATGGCTCCAGATGCTTTCAATGTACCCCTTGTCCCCCTCTGGAACCCTAACCCGTCCCCTGGACTCCAGACCAACATGCCCATCCAGCCGCTTGGCTTTCCACTCAGACATCTGGGGCATTCAGATTGAATATCTGGGACCTGACCAACAGGACCCCAATTCCCTCTGTCATCACAGGAATGTCCCCTCTCTCTGCTTCCATCCCACCTCTCTGTCTGTCCCTCACGTGTGCCCGAGGGACCTGTCAAAACCACACATGTGCAGCCACAGAGTTGCCCAGTTGCCTAGCGTGCTCAAGGCCTGGGTTCTACCCCCAGCACCCCAAAAGCCAAACAGAACTGGGTGACAAGTGAGTGGCCCTGAAGTGAGCACAGCCTCTAAGGCCCCTGCTCTTCTCCATGGCAGCCCCATGGCTCTGCCAGAAGTGAGGCCTGGCATGATGGGTGCTGCTTCCTAGGCCTCTGTTCCGACTTCTGGGCAGTGGGTGGCCAGTTCTGCACAGAGGTCGGGAGGAAGGCAGCAAAGGATGCGGCAGGTGCCAGACCTACAGTGGGCTGTCTACACAGGGAACCTGGGGTCCTGCACAGAGGGGACAGACACCGAGGGTCAGAGGCCCAGAGAGCAGTCAAGCACAGAGACAGTCTTCTCCCCACCTGCTGTCCCCTCCTCTGGGGCCCCAGCACTCACTGTGACCGAGCTGATGTCTGTCCTGTTTGCAGACCGAGGCCCCCCTACTGATCCGGCCCTACCTGGCAGACATGACACTCTCTGAGGTCCACGTGGTCATGACTGGGGGCTATGCCACCATCGCCGGCAGCCTACTGGGTGCCTACATCTCTTTTGGGGTAGGTACAACCTTCCTTCTGCCAAGGGCCTGAAGCCGACTTCGTGGGAGCCCCATGCTGCCATGGGCCAGAGCAGCCCTGGAATATTCTCTCTGGGGCCTGACACCCCAGCTGGGTCTGGAGGGAGACAGGCTCCACTAAGCAAGATTCCCAGGGCTCCATTTCTGAGCACCTGCTATGTACCAGGCAATGTGCTACAAGTTTTAATATCCCCATTTTACAGATCAGAAAATTGAGGGTCAGAGAGTAATGCCCAAAGCCAGGATCTGAGCCCAGAACTCTCTTACTCCAAATCTCATGTTTATTTCTCCACAGTCCCATACCTGGGATCTGCCCTAACCCCCAACCCAGGCCTTTCCTCTACTCCTAAATTCTTTTTTTAAAAAAATTAAAAATTTTTACAAGCACATGCTTGCAGTACAAATGATTACATTCATCATGGGGAGTTGTTACATGTACATAACACATCTTAGTTCTTTTTAACTTCCTGTTTCCATTTGCAAAAGTTCTATCTTCTTGTTTCCTATTATCTTTCTTTGTTGTTGTTGTTCTTGTACTGGGGATCGAACTCAGGACCTTGTGCTTGCCAGACAAGTATGGTGCCATTTAGCTACATCCCTGGCCCTATTATCTTTTATTTTGTTCTTTAAATCATTTATACTTTAGGTTTCTTATATAAGAGAAACAATATAATAAATATTTAAGCTTGTGTATCTGATTTATTTCACTTAACATTATGGTCTCAAACCACATCCATTTTTCTACAAATGACTCAAATTTATCCTTCTTTATGGCACAGTAGTACTCCACTGTGTGTAAATGTCACATTTTCTTTATTCATTCATCTATTGCCATATAGGCTACTTCCAAGATTAAGCTATTATGAGCTGTGCTGCTATAAATGTGGGTGTGCATGAATCACTGTGATATGATGTCTTTGACTCTTTCAGGAAGATACCCAGAAAGGAAATAGCTGGGTCAAACAGTTTCTTATTTCAGTTTTTTGAGGAATCTCCATACTGGTTTCCATAGTGGTTGCACTCCTACCAGCAATATAGAAGGGTTTCTTTTTTTCCCTGCAGCCTAGACAGCATTTGTTATTATTTGATTTCTTAGTGGTAGCCATTCTTTCTGGTGTGAGATGGAATCTCAGTGTTGTTTTAATTTGGATTTCTCTGATGGCCAGAGATGATGAGCATTTTTCATGTATTTATTGGCCATTTGTACTTCTTCTAAGAAGTGTCTGTTCATTTCAACTGCCCATGTTTTGATTGCTTCTTTTATTTTGGGGGGACCTAATTTTTTTTAGTTCTTTATATAGTCTATATATTATTCCTCAGTCTGAGGAGTAGTTGGTAACACTTTTTCCCATTCTGTTCACTTTTTTGTTTTGTTTTGTTTTGTTTTGTTTTTTGTGCCAGGGATTGAACTCGGGACCTTACACTTGTGAGGCAGGTGTTGGAACCACTGAGCTAAATCCCCGGCTCATCTCACTTAATATGATGTTTTCGGTAGGTTTGTCATAAATGGTTTTAGCAGACTGTGATAAGGTCCTTCTATACCTATTTTCTTCAGGGTTTTATCATGAATGGATATTGGATTTTGTCAAAGGCTTTTTCAGCATCTCTTAAGATGTTCATGTGATTTTTGTTCTTGTTTATGTTTGCATGATGAATTATATTTATTGATTTACATATATTGAACCATCCTTGCATCCCTGGAATAATGGCTACTTGGTCATGGTATATGATCTTTTTAATCATTTGTTGCATTCCATTTGCCAATAGCTTGTTGAGGATTTTTGTATCTATGTTCATTAAAGAGATTGGCCAGTAGTTTTCTTTTTCAGTTGAGTTCTTGTCTGATTTTGGAATCAGGATAATGCTAGCTTCCACAAAGGAGTTGGTGGTACTCTTTCTCTTTCAATTTCATTAAAGTTTGAGGAGTATTGCCATTAGATCTTCCATGAAGTTCTTATAGAATTCAGTGGTGCATCTATTAAGTCCTGGGCTTTTTTTAGTTTGTAGGGGTTTTATAACTGCCTCAATTTCATTGCCTGTTATTGGACTGTTCGAGGTTTTTATATCTTTTTGGATTATATGTATCTGGTACATATTCTGGATTTCAGTGGTGTCTGCTGTGATTTTGCCTTGTTTCTAATTGCATTCAGATGGGTCTTTTCTTTCCTTCTTTTGGTAAGATGGGGTAAGAGTTTGTCTATTTGTTTATTCTTTTGAAGAACTAGCTCTTCAATTCAATGATTCTTTGTATGATTTCTTTTGTCTCAATTTCATTAATTTCTACTATAACCTTCATAATATCCTTACTTGTACTAGTTTTGTATTTAGATTGTTCTTTGTCTTTCTAGGACCTTGAAGTACATAATTAGGTTATTTATTTAGGCTTACTCTGTTTTTCTGATGTGGGCATTCACTCTGTAGATGTCTCCTTAGGGCTGCTTTCACTATATCTCATAAGTTCTGGTATGTTGTACTGAATTGTTGGTTGATTCTAGAAACTCTAATTCTTCTTTGATTTTTTTTCTGTGACTCATTGACTATTCAAGAGTGTATTATTTGTGGGGGGGTTTTGCCACCAACTTCTAGTTTCATTGTGCTATAATCTGATAATATGTATGAGATAATTTTGAGTGTTTTGTATTTATTTATGCATGTATGGACTAGTATGTGGTCTATTTTGGAGAAAGTTCTCTGGGTTGCTAAGAAGAATATGTATTCTGTGGTTGGGTGGAACACTGTAGACAGACATTAAATCCATTTGTTTAAAGGTATAGTTTAATTCTGATAATTTGTTGATTTTTTTTTTTATCTAGTTGGTCTATCTACTTGTGATAGGTGGGTATTGAGGTCCCCCGCTATAATTGTGCTGATGTTTATCTGATCTTTTATGTCCAGTAGTATGTTTTTACAAAGTTGGGTGTGATAGGATTCAGTGCATATACATTTACAATTGTCATCTCTTCTTGTTTAATACTTCCCTTAACCCATATGTAGTGGCCTTTTTTGCATCTTCTGATCAGTTTTGGCTTGAAGTCCACTTTGTCTGAAAATAGGAAAGCTACACCAGCTTGCTTTGAGGCTCCTGTTGTATAGAATATTATTTTCCATCATTTGATATTTAGTCTATGAATTTCTTTTTGGCTTAAATGTGTTTCTTGTATTCTGCTACTAAATTCTTGATTGTGAAGCTTATGAAGGACAGTGAATTTGTATGTCAATTTCTAGTGGTGTGTCAATTTCTACCTGCCATCACTGTTCTCTTGTTGGTGGCTACTCAGTAAGTCAGATAAGGCAAGGATAGGCTGACTGGGGCTAGCATTTTTGATCTCTAGTTTTCAAGGTTGATTATTTTCCAGCTAGGTCAACATGGTACTCATGGCAGGTGGAATGGGATCTTCAAATATGTCTCCTACAAAGTGTCTGTAAATAATGCTTTGCATTAATAGCCAGACATGGTGGTACACGCCTGTAATCCCAGAACTCTGGGTGGCTGAGGAAAGAGGATCACAAGTTCAAGCCCGTTCTAGGCAACTTAGCATTTTAGCAAAGGACTAAGGATATAGCTCAGTGCAAAAGCCTTGAGTTTAACCCTCAGGAATGCTTTGCATTTGTAAAATACCTTGTACTTATTTGTGCTTTTATATTCAAATTTTCAACAATATTTTCCCCCTTACCTATCAAAGATATTCTTAGTTATTGTGGTAGTGAATAAAGTTTTTAAAATTCTCTTCTCCTTGCTGGGGATGGTGGCACATGCCTGTATTCCCAGCTAGAGGAGGATTCCGTATGCAGGAGTTTGAGGCCAACCTGAACAGCACAGCAAGAGAGTGAGACTTATCTAAGGGGGAAAAAAAAGGAATGTCATGGGTGACTGCTTTTGATAGTTTAGAACAATGTTTCTCCAAGTGTGGTTCATGGTCAAATAGCATTACTATCACCTGAGAACTTGTTAGAAATTCAGGGTTTTTTGGGGGTGTGTTTGTTTTCTTTAAAAAAGGGCCTTCTCACCAACCTACATCTCCAACCATTTTTTATTTTCAGATAGGTTCTTGGTAAGTCACTAAGTTGCCCAAACTGGGCTTGAACTTGGCATCCTCCTGCCTCAGACACCAGAGTGCTAAGATTACAGTCATGTAGTGCAATTCCCAGCTAGAAATGCAAAATCTTGGGCTTACTGCAAGGCCACTGAGTGAGAAATACTGGGGGTGGGCCCCGGACACTGTACTGGAACAAGCCTTCTCGCTGATTTTGAAGCTAAGCTCAGTGTGAGGACTACTAACTTAAAATGGGTCGTTCCAGGTCCTTCTGTGTGACAGTCATTTAAGTATCTTGAATGCACACATGCTTGCTTCTTCCTCCTCCTCCTCCTCCTCCTCCTCCTTGATGAAAGAATTCTACCCATAATTTTCTACAGCTTGCTTTTTTCTTTGTAATATTCTAAGCATGACATCAAATAGTATAAAGGCACAGGTTGACAGAGCTAATAAAGATGAAAAACTTTCTTGTGCTCGCTTCGACAGCACATATACTAAAAAAGATGAAAAACTTTCTGTATAGTCCTAGTCACTATAGACAGTCCCCAAATTATGATGGCTAGGCTTTACAGTTTCTTGAGTTTATAACAGTATGAAAGCATTTATGATATTGTGAAAACGTTTATGATGGTGTGAAATCGACACATTCAGTAGAATCATACTTTGAACTTTGGAGTTTTCCCCCTTTCTGAGCTGGCTCTATGTAGTGTGATACCTGCTCTCGATGCTGGGCAGTGGCAGTGAGCCATAGCCTCCAGCTGCCACACAGTCACAAGGGGACCCAACTGATACTCCACAGTGGGCTGTGTGCTAAGCGAGGGTATTTGGCAGTTTGAGTATGTTAAATGCATTTTTGATGTAAGATATTTTGTATATGTATTGAGTTTATCAGGATGTAACCCAATCACAAGTCAGGGAGTATCTGTGTTTTCAAATTATTGATCAGGAGAAAATAATAAATTATTTTAAAATATTCAAGCTCACTGATGTTCAAAGAAATTAAACAGTAATAACTTATGTTTGTTCAAAATGATGTGCAACACTTCACATACCTCTAAGTGGCAAGAATGGGTTTTATCCACTTGTGTCAGGGGTATAATTTGCTGTAAGGTTTGTGGAGAATATCTGTGGAATACTCCTTCCCCTTGATCCAGCCTGTAGTGTTATTGTTACCAGCTCATGGTAACAATAGTATTGAGGGTTTGGTCTGAGGTATGACTCCTTTCGGTGAGTCAGCCCTTCCATGGGGGTAGAATTTTTGGCCTTTTGTGGCCTTTAGAGGAAAGTCATGGTGTCCAAAGGTCTCAGTCATGGCATCCATGGTCTCAGTCATCATAGTCAATGACACGATACTTAGGGCTGAATCAGCCAAGGATTGCAGAACACCGCTAGGTGCACGTTTAGGGGCTGATTGTTACCTGGTAACCTTTTCCACTGTATTTAGAGGTGGGTGAACTGGCCCTAGACTGTTTAACTCAGAAGGTGGATCTAGTCCCAGAAAGCAGTCTTCCCTTCTTTTGCTAGGTTTTTCCTTAGCTGCCTCCTGACTCCTTAGGAGGTAGAAATAGTCTCACCATGTTCAAAATCTGCAAAATTTCAACATTATTTGTAATAGCAAATAAACCAGAAACAACCCAAATGTCTAATACTGAGGGGACGAGGGGAGTAAGGTCACCCACACACTGCATGGGTGCTCAGCCCCTGGAGCGAGGGACCTCGACCTGTCTTTGCCTGTCCCAGCTCCTGAGTGCTACATGTGTAAAAGTGGGGAATGGCAGGGTGGCCCACACTATCCCATTCTCTGGTCCCGCATTTTACCTGTCTCATCTCTGTCCTTCAGGGTGGCTGAGGGATGGGTAAGAGGACAAGCCCGCCTGCCTTCAGTCCTCCATTCACTCAGACATCGAGCCACACCAGTGAGCCCAGTGGCACACTGTCACAGGAGCCTGGGCAGAGCTGGTGGCCTAGGCTGGGTCTGACTTCATGATTCTCCTGCTCAGCCTCCCAAGTAGCTGGGATGACAGTGCATGCCATATCTAGCTTTGTTTGATTTTAAGCCCCTGGCACTCTGGGGCTTTGTATTCCAGCCTGGCACCCTCCCGTTTAGGATCCCGGAGCCTATTGTTTGGTTTGCACCTTGTTTCACCAAGGCTTAGGAAGGGCTCATCAGGTCCACCCCATGTCCACCTCACTGATGGTTTTATTGGAAGGATTTGATATTTCAAAAATGAAATCCCAAAACTTTGTTCCTGCAATGTTTTTCACAGTAAAATATCAGGGGAGGAGGGCCAGGGATTTAGCTCAGTGGTTCCACCACCTGCCTCGAAAGCAGAAGGACCTGAGTTTGATCCCCGGTACCAAAAAAAAACAAAAACAAAAACAAAATATCAGGGGAGGAGTTGCCATAATAGATTTAGGATGTCAGGCCTTTAACTGTCTTTACCTTGCTCTGGGCCTCCCAGCCAGGTATAAGAACATGCCTGGTCATTGCTCAGAACTTCTTTTCTAGTGCTCCTTGACTTACAATGGGGCCACACCCTGATAAACCCACCAAAAGTTGAAAAAGCATGTGATTCATCACCTTACCTAATATCCTGTCTTAGCCACTGTTGTAGTGAGAAAGATTCAGCAAGGGAATACATTAAATACAGGACACATAACTTATAAGGTTATTTTATGATAATTGCCCAAAGATTTAAATGCAAAGGAGTGCAAAAGATTAACCACACACTAGAAGCCCAAAGGATTCAGCTGAAGGCCTAGATCCCAGCAGTTTCCCACACAAGGCCAGCCGAAGGCCTAGAGTCCAAAGCAATGTTCTCCTCAAGTCCAGCCAGTGGCCTAGAGCCCATGACAATGTGTTGTGCTTGTCTGTATTGAGGATCTACACCTGGAAGGCTCAAAGGCCAGTGGTGGAAGCCAGAAAATCTACACTGGTACAATGAAGGACTTCTGCCACCAAGCTGAGGGATCCACATTGGAGCCAGGAAGTGATGGTCATGGTGAAGATCTGAGCTCCCCTGACCAAAACAGCAGCCATTCCTGAGCTCCTCCTCCAATGAGAACATCCTAGTTTGCATGAGGAAAACCGTCCACAGCAAGCTTCTCCTAGCAAATCAACAGGCCAAGATCTTCCCCTCCAGTTCTCTTTTTATGGCTATTGGTAACAGTCTTCACATGGATCCTCCACCTGCCCAGACCACGCTGATTCAGTTCAGCTGGGCGTTACAAGTTGACCATTAATCCACCACAGCCACATAGCAGTACAACGTAGCACATCAAGCTGTTTTCCCAGAACTGGTCTGATCCTATAGCTGCCTGGGGGCTGCAGCTTTTAGCTGCTCCCAGCATTGCAAGAGTATTGTACTGCAGATGGCTAGACCAGGAAAGATCCAAATTGGCACACACCTATAACCCCAGGGGAGACTGAGGCAGGAGGGTCACAAGTTTGAGCCCAGCCTGGACAACTTGGTGACTGAGACCCTGTCTCAAAATATTTTTTTAAATTAAATTAAAAAGGGCTGGGGATGTAGCTCAATCCAAAGGCCCTGTGTTCAATGCCCAGTACCACCAAAAGAAAACATTCAAAACACAGTTCCTACTAAGTGCTCATCATTACACACAATCATGAAGTCAAAACTCACTGAAACATGGTTATGTCAGGGGCCATCTGTGCTGGAAGAACTCTCTCCCATCTACATAGTCTGACTTAAAAACTCAGCCGCTTCCGTCTCTTTCTCAGTCAGGCGTGTCCAGGCCTGGGCCCAGTGCCCCAGACTGACAGCGCCTGGCTCCTCCTTCCCTTCAGGTCTGCAGCACAGGAAGCCGCCAGGATCCGCCCAGGCCGCAGCTGCAGCTGGCTGGGGCAGTCACGGCCACCTTCCTTCCCTGCCTCTGCTCCCCTCCTGCCTCTGGCCCCAGAGCAGCCCTCTTCTGCCCCCAGCTGTCCCTCTGCTGCCACTGCCCTGCCTGTCCTGTCCACTGCCCCCTCCTTCCTGTATGCCTCTTTACAGCACCCTTGGCATCCTTGGCTCTGCCCTGTACCGAGTTCCGAGGGGAGAGCAAGGTCCCTCTTGCCCCTGCTCCAGGCTCCCCAGTCACCCTCCATTTTCTTTGTGGCCCTACTTCCGGCTCCCTTTGCCCACACCCGGTGGATCACTGCCCTCTGATCCCCTCTAGACAGTGCTGCCTGGGGGTCACTGGTCACAGGGAGCTCCTGAGCCCCCAAAACGAGATGTAGCCTGAGACTTAGCATGGAAAAATCAATTAAGATATTTTATGCGTAAGTTCATGTTGATTACATGGGTGGAAAGAAACAATTGGATATATTGGGTTTATTAAAATATATTGTTAAGATCTAACTTCATTGATTTCTTTTGACTTCCTAAAACGTGGCTACTAGAAGATGTATAATCAATGGCTGTGGCTCCCATTGTGTTTCCCTTGGATAGTGACTGAATAGGTTTTCTGTGTCCACATCTACACTGTCCTCCCAAAGGCTCGAGGGTGGGCACTACTCTCTCTCCTCACCCTGGCACTGGTCTCTCTGCTCCGGCCCAGCTCTGACCACAGGCCAGGGAGGGTGACATAGGGAGTTGGCCACTCATGTTCCCCTGTGACATCTACTGCTTTGTTTCCATATCTATAAAATGGGCCCCTCTCAGCTGTGTAGGAGTCAGAGGCAGAAGACACTTAGCTTGGTGTGAGAGGAGCAGTCATTCTCTTTCTGACATATTCGGGTCAGAAGTCTGTCCTGCAACTGCCCCTTTTGTGGTCAATAGTTAATTGGGTTTATTTTCTTTCTTAGTAAAAATCTCCTTGAATATTCAAGCAGAAGGTGCTTGTCCTTGATCTCTTCTCACAGGGTAATATGTAGGTCAGAGCAAGGAGGACCTCAGGTGGGCAGAGAGGCCTGGGGTTATGGTAGGGGGCTTTCCTCACCGGGGGCCTGGCAGCAGAGCTGGGGACATCCCCACCTACAGAGTAGTCACAGTGGATGCACAGGTGGCTGGGGCTGGCCAGGACTCTGCCTTTTCCATGCAGAGCTGGAAGCAATCACTGTGGTATTTGAGCCTTGGGCCCAGCTTCGGGCTGGGAGAACTGTGTCCAGGAATGTGACACTGTAGAGTGCATCCCTGCTGGGCTGCAGGCTTATAAAACAGGAGTAATCTCCAAGCTGGAGGAAGAGGCAGGGTGCTGGCAGGTGGAGAGAGAAGCCCAAGATCCAGGCGTGGCACTGTTGCCTGGGAGCTGGGCAGTGAGGGGGAGGCAGCAGGTCCTGAAGCCTGCCCCATAAAATCCAAAGAGGCGTGGGCCAGGGTAGGCTTCCTCCCACAAGGACCACACTCCCAGGCCTGAATACATTTTTTTTTTAAATTTTAAAAAAGTACTTGAAAAGAAGTGGGAATTTTGGTCCAAAGGAACATTCAGTAGGCCTCTGTATGCTAAGTTGTTTGTATCATTGATAAGACAGTAACTTACTTTGTTGGATGTCACTGAATATGCTACAGCTTGGCACTTCCTGCCACCAGCGGGGGCCCCGCCCCACCACCAACTGCCACCCTCCACTGTCACTGTCTAAGTGTGTCTGGCACTCACCTCCCTTTCTTTTCCTTTTTAATTAAAATTTAAATAAATTTGCTATTTGGTTATTATAGACTTGAAGGAGAAAAGGCCTATTTTACTTTTCAGTTTACAAACATGACATAGATTATTGTAGACATTTTGAAAGATATCAAAAACCAGAGAGAAGAGAAAGTTGCCCCTGGCTCCAGTGGCTGGGGACTTTGGAGCATTGAAGCCTCATTTTGACAGCATCCTAACTATGTTTGGCCACCCACCTGCTATGATATGTTTGAATTGATCCTCATTTTGCCACTTGGTAAATAACACAGTGGTAGGAGAAAAACAAAAGAGTCTCATCACCAAGTGTAGTGATGCATACCTGTAATTCCAGCACTCTGGGAGGCTGAGGCAGGAGGATCCCCAGTTTGAGCCCAGTCTGGGTAATTTAGTGACTTGGTGAGATCCTGTCTCAAAAAAATAAAAAACAATCAAAAAACTTAAAAGAGGGCAGGAAGCTAGGGATGTAGATCAGTGTGAAGGCCTTAGGTTCAATCCCCAGTACTACACACACACACACACACACACACACACACACACACTCATCTACTCCTGTGGAAGAGAACAGGAAAACATTCATAGAAGGGTCCTGTCAAGGGTTACTTCCTACATTAGCACATGCACTACACCCAGGCTGAACTGGGTTGGTGCTTTGACCCAGCCCAAGTCTTGGGGTCCAGGGCTTTGTCCAAAGCCATCACAAGGCCCTCAGCTCCTGGAGACCCTCAGCTCTTGGGGCTGAGTGGCCAGAGACAGCAGAACAGGAAAGGAGAAACCTTGAACTCCGTGCCAAAAGATAGATAGGTTTTAATTCCTTCTCTTCCTTTATTTTGGGAAATCTGTATTCATTCAATCGCTTGGGGCCTTGGTTTTCATTCTCTACAAAATGGTAACAATATGTGCCCTGCCTAACCTATAGAACTATGGGGAAGAAATAGCACATCTCCCTGGGGTCTCTTGTGCAAGTAGCTGTGATGCTTTGCACATTAAAGGAAATATTAATAATGACGGCACCAGTCATGACAGCGCCCACCGTAATCCTCTCTTTCACGCCTGCAGATCGACGCCAGCTCACTGATTGCGGCGTCCGTGATGGCCGCCCCGTGTGCCTTGGCCCTGTCCAAGCTGGTCTACCCCGAGGCGGAGGAGTCCAAGTTCCGCAGTGAAGAAGTGCGGCTGAGCTACGGGTGAGGGCAGCAGGGCAGCGGGCCAAGGTTCGGGGAGCGAAGTGGGGAGTGAGGCGTGTTCTCCCTCCCAGCCCTGGCCCTGTCCTTTCTGCCCATCGCGGCCTTCCTTCTGCTCAACCTAGGCCCCCTTCTCTTGGGTCACTGCCCTGGTTGTCGCTTTTTTTTTTTTTTTTTTTTTTTTTCAAAAACAGACTTCAATTCTTACCTCTTCATCTGCAGTCTCTGACCAGCAGGAAACCACAGACAGGCCAAGGCACAAGAGTGTGACTAGGCCCTTGGGGGTGTGGCCTGGTGGGGGCGGGTGTTGAAGTGGGTCCCGGAGGCTGCAGGTCACTTCTCTGCACCTCTAAGATCTGACCACCAGGTGGCGCCCGCACACTGATGTGCAGAGCGCTGCCCTCCTAACCTGTCTTCAATCTTAACAGCCTTAGGGTAACATTTCGACCTTTAAAATGCTGAAAAGACACTTGCCTGTAATCCCAGCACTCTGGGAGGCTGAGGTAGGAGGATTTCAAGTTTGAGTCTTGCCTGGGCAATTTAGGAAGACCCTGTCTTAAAATAATAAAACGATGAAGGGCTGTAGATATAGTTCAGTGTGAAGGCCCTGCATTTAATCCCCAGTACAATCAGTCCATTGCTGAAAAGTTACCACTTGGGACCAGTGTGCTTGGCGTCACAAAGAGTAATCCCACCTCCCAGGCTCTAACAGCAGCGCTGTCCTATGGAAAACAGATGCTGAGCCACACCTACCATTTTACATTTTTCAGTCTCTGTCTTTAAAAAAGTAAAAGAAAACAGTTCCAATTTCACCTAACCTATCAAAATACTGTCATTTCATCATGTAATCACTATAACAAGGATTATTGAGATACCTCACATTCTTTTAACTTGTACTAATCCTCAAAATCTCTTCTTTTTTGGGGGGGGGTACCGGGGATCGAACTCAGGTCCCTGCGCTTGCACAGCAGGTGGTGAAACCACTGAGCTAAATCCCCGGCCCTCTTCTTTATTTTACACCAACAACACATCTCAACTTGGATCAGCCTCCTTCTCAGTGGGCAAAAACCACACACAGCTAAGGGCTTCCACCACTGTGGGGCTAGAGATCTCCTTGTGTGTTTGTGTGTGTGTGTGTGTGTGTGTGTGTGTGTGTGTGTATAGATGCATCCAGTGTGCATGTTACTGAGGACTGAACCCAGGACCTTCACGCTGAGCTACATCCCCAGATCTTTTTTATTCATTTTGAGGCAGGGTCTCACTAAGTTACCCAGGCTGGGCTTGAACTTGCGGCTTTCCTGCCTCAGCCTCCCAGAGTACTGGGAAACAGGTGTGTACCACCTCCCCTGGCAGGAGATCTTGTCTTATCCTTGTGCTCTAACTTGTTTCCCTCTCCCTTTGAGCCTCAGAGAGATGACAAGGACTCTGATTTTGAGATGCTCTGTGTAGGGTCCCTCTTTTGAAACCTTACCTTGCTGTGTGGGGAATGCCCATGATAGCGGCTCTTGGTCCCAACAACAGAGATGCTCAGAACCTTGTAGAAGCCCTCAGCAGTGGGGCCGCCGCCTCCGTGAAGGTCGTTGCCAACATCGCCACCAACCTGATCGCATTCCTGGCTGTGCTGGCCTTCATCAACGCAGCACTGTCCTGGCTTGGAGCCCTGGTAGACATCCCAGGGCTCAGCTTCCAGGTGTGGCTCTTGGGGAGGAGGTCCTGGGCCAGGGCAAGCTGGAGACCCAGCAAGCCCCACCTGCCACAGTACCAGCTCTCCTCCCGCCCTGTGTCCTAGCTCATCTGCTCCTATGTCCTTCGGCCAGTGGCCTTCTTGATGGGTGTGCCCTGGGAGGACTGCCCGGTGGTGGCCGAGCTGCTGGGGACCAAGCTCTTCCTGAACGAATTCGTGGCCTACCAGGGGCTTTCCGAGTACAAGCGGCGTCGCCTGGCCGGGGCTGAGGAGTGGGTTGGTGCCAGGAAGCAGTGGATCTCGGTGAGTGTCGCATCCCCTCCAGGCAGCTGGGTAACACTGCTCCTCCTGAGGGCTCTGGCAGCTGCTTTCCTGGCTCCCCAGGCCTGGCTGGAATGAACTGGTCCAAGACTGTATCATCTGGGGACACAGGGCAGCCTTGGACCCTGCTACCATCTCCCTGGGGCCTCTTGTTTGAAATCCCTGTGACCCCGTTATCCATGGGCCACAGTGGCTGTGGCCTCAGCCCAGCTGCTGCTCCTGCTTCTTCTGTAGGGCATGGGTGTAGCATGTGCCACAGGCACCCCAAGGAGACAGTGTGTGTCCAGTGATCATCAAGGCCGAGGGGGCAAGGAGACTGTACCACTGGGTGCTCTCTGTATATTTTTCCTAGCCCCCACCCCCATTTTGTGCATAGTGATTTGTTTGTTGTTTGTTTTTGTACCAGGGATCGAACTCAGGACCTTTTGCTTGCAAGGCAGGTGGCAGAACCACTGAGCTAAATCCCTGGCCCACTGATTTGTTTTTTAACACAGATTTTACACGGAATCTTTTCCTTTGTGATTTCTTCTATTATTTCTGTACTTAGAAAATTATTTGAGAAGTATTAATTTCATGAAACAGTGTAATGAAGTAGTTAAGACCCTGGGCTTGGGAGTCAGACAGAACTGAGTTCAAACTCTGTCATAACCACTGCCTGCTGTGAACTTTCTCAGTCATTTGACCACTCTCAGCCTGTTTGTTCCTTTCCCAAATGAGTGCCACCATGCTACCTTGTAACCAGAATTATTGCTATCCTGTTTTCTATCATTTTAGGCTTACCACGTTTTAATGATCTAGAATTAATTTTATATATGGGTGGAGGTACAGATCTGAGCCAATTATTTCTTTTCAAATTGCTCCATTTGGGCTCTTAAAACTTCTTCCCAGGATATTAAACAACTGTTCAGATCAAAATGGGGGAAAAACCACCTTGCTTAATCACCTGCTCCAGGCCTGGCATTTCCCATGCATCACAAGATTATTGACTTGCTGAAGTCAGCCACATGTGAGGTGATGAGAAACTAAGGTGAATGTTCAAATGTTAAAAATGCATTGTGGTAAGAGACACATTGCCATGAATCCCCTCCAAACACACCCTCTTGCTTCAGCCACACTCATCCCATCATCTTGCCACTTTCTGAAGCAGCTCCGGAAGTCCTCTTTCCTGAGTTGCACTATCCCGGCTGCTTCAATGACCTGAATTGATTTGGGAATTACCTTTCATGCTCATTTTGACTTTGGGGAAGAAACAGAAGTCACACGGTGCCAGATTTGGTGAGTGAGGTGGGTGAGGGTGGACCGGGACATTTTTATGAGCTGCCTGTCTGTTACGGCACTTGGCAGCAGCAGTCACAGGGTTTTTATTACAACTTATAAAGACGCTCACAAAAGAGGACTTCCAGAACTGCTTGAGAAGGTGGCAGGACCTATGGGATAAGTGTATTCAAAGCAAGGGGGAGGATTTAGAGGGGATTAATGGCAGTGTGTCTTTTGCTGTAATACTTTTTTCTTTTTTTGCTGTCAATACTTTTTTTTTTTTTTTTTTTGGTACTGGGGATCAAACTTAGGACCTTGTGCTTTCAAGCCAGGCAGCAGAACCACTGAGCTAAATCCCCGGCCCTGCTATAATACATTTTTAAAATGTAACCCTTCACTGTGTATGTCCCATCCAAGTACTAACCAGGCCTGACCCTCCCTAGCTTCTGAGATCAGACGAGATCAGGCGTGTTCAGGGTGGTATGGCTGTAGACTTCACTGTGTATTTCGATCACCCTTGTAGGTGGGATGAGCCTGGCAGATCAGCTGATTGAGCCCCAAGGTCCTCACTCCTCCCACTGCTGCAGCTCAGCAGGCTCAGCCCGAGGGCATTCACTGCGGCTAGAGCAGCACACTACACTGTGGGGAAGGGGCTGCTTCCCCAGTGTTCCCTCCATAGGCTGAGCAGGACCACAGTGAGGCTGAGCCAGCCTGCATCACACCCCAAAGGCTGGGCGGGGTGAAGGAGTTAAAAGGCAGGTGGCAAAGGGCAGCTGTGTTCCCAGGGGGTGAAGTTGGAGCCAACTTAGAGCCGGAGAGCATGGCCGGGAAAGGATGCAGAGGCTTGGAGGTCAAGGGCACAGGGAAGGGGTGAGACTGAGGTGGAGCTGGGTGGTCTGGGGCCCAGTCCACCCGGGAGCCCCTCCTTGCCACAGCCTGTATCCTCAGGTCCGAGCAGAAACCCTCACCACGTTTGCCCTCTGTGGATTTGCCAATGTCAGCTCCATCGGCATCATGCTGGGCGGCCTGAGTGAGTCCTGTGTGTGTCAGGGTCAGGCAGTGGGAATCTGCACTTGCCGGATGGTGGGCCCCCTGCTCCAGGGAGCTTCTGAGCTTGTACCCGCCTAGGGCGAAAGTGGGAAGGGGGGATGGAATCGGAGCAGAGCGGGAGTGGGGACGTGGGTAAAGGCAGGTCGGCTGGCAGTCAGGCGTGACACCCACCTTGGGCCACACAGAGGAGACAGAGTCGGGAGCAGAGCCGCCCTGTGTGGTCGGAAGCTGCACTGCGCTGGCCCTGAGCTCTGTTGTGTCTTGCAGCCTCCCTGGTCCCCCATCGGAGAAGTGACTTCGCCAGGCTTGTGCTGCGGGCACTCTTCACTGGCGCCTGTGTGTCCCTCGTCAACGCCTGTGTGGCAGGTGAGGGTGGGCCTGGTAGTCCCTGAGTCCAGGTGGCCCCAGGACACCGCCTGCAGCTGCTGTCCTCCACAGGCATCCTCTATGTACCCAGGGGCCCCAAGTCCGGGTGCGGGGGCCTCCTGAATCACACGCTCAGCAGCAGCAGCTTTGAAGTGTACCAGTGCTGTCGCAGAGCCTTCCAGAGGTATGGGGCCACGTGCCTGGGTACGGGGGTGCGGGTGGAAACATTCCAGCTGCAGCTAGTGTGGCAAGGGCAGGAGGAGGCAAAGGTGTAAGGATCCAATCTGGGGAGGAGGGGTGGACCAGAGACGCCAAGTGGCTCTCCCAGGCCTGCACAGCCTGTGCTTGGCCAGCAGGGGCAGCCTGGAGCTCACCACGGCCTCTGTTTTTTCAGCACCAGCCCAGAGTTGAGCCTAGCCTTGAGGGAAAACTGCTGTCGGTTTTACAACCACACCATCTGTGCCTAGCAGGTGCAGGGCGCCTTCACTTCTCCCCACAGAACATCTGTCCTCAGCTTCCCTCTCCAGGCCACTCAGCAAGTCCCAGGGCCTGGGCCTCCCCAGTGCCACAGCTGGGAAGGGACAAAGAGCACCGTAAGTCAGGGGTTAAGTAAAGGAAGGACCCCAGCCCTCCCTGCACCCCCATTTCCACTCTCCCCAAACATGAATTCTGAGGGTCCCTCTGTCCCTGTCCTGGGTTTCTCTGTGCCTTCTCTCATGTCATGGGTGTCCCGCCTGAAGTCTCCTCCCTTCTTCGGGTTCAGTCTCCTCCCTGCCCAAGCCCTGGACTTGGTGGCTTTACCCATTACAGGCTGCTCCTGGAGACCCTGTCCTCCACCCAGAGACACCCTCTTCTGCCCCCCAACACGTCCCAAACTGGTGTCTCGTGGAACACCCTGTGTGAGGTATCCAGAGGGTTCCACAGCACAGGTGCTTTGGAAAAGGGTGACCCCCGTAAAGGTAGACATTGTTAAGGTTTCCTTTCCTTTTCTTTTCTGGAGTTCAAACCCAGTGCTCCACCACTGAACTGCATCCCTAGCCTAGTTTGTTTTTGGTTTTGTTTTGTTTTTTGAGACAGGGTCTTGCTATGTCGTTCAGGCTGGCCTTGAACTCACTATGCAGCCCGCAGTGATCCTCCTGCCTCAGCCTCCTGCTGGGATTACAGGTGTACACTGCCACACTCGACCTTAGTTTCTTTTTGTTTTTTACTGTGGACTTGTCTGTGCTTGATGTGAATATGGTACGATGTGCTTTCCCATGTTATTTTGCTCTCTTAGTTGAAGGTGTCGTGGAATATCATTGAGGAAATGCTGCTTAATGTCCCAGCTCCCTTACACAGTTGTGATACTAACAGATATTCACAGAGCCCCATCTTGGTTTGTTATGCTTTAACTCAACCCTCACACTTCAGTTCTTTGAGGTCGGCACTGTTGCTATCTTTAGTTGAGGAATCAGAAGCCCAGGAGGGTCAAAAATTTGGCCAAAGTAACACAGCTAGAAAGAGGAAGAGGCAGGATTTGAATCCAGGGTGCCCAGTTCCAGTCTGTGGTGTTTCCCTCCACGTGGGGCTGTGAGTATAGGAGGTGACCTGGCCCCCTTTCTGGTCTTCTCTCCCCACATCCTTCCCCTGCCTTTGTTTCTGGAGTTTTCTCAGCTCACCCTCTTGGTCTCCCCACCTGTGCTGCTCCTGTCCTGGTGCTCATTTTCCCAGCAGCTCCGGCTGAGGTGACTCTGTGCACTCTGTCTCCGTGGGCCTCAAGTACCTGCACCTTCACCCCACCTGCCACCTCTGAGTTCCTTCCCATGCGAAGGGAACCTGGGGCCCTGGGCAGCAGCAGGTCCCACTTCCGCTCTGCCTGTACTCTGCCTCCAGTGGGCACTGGCCTTGTCCCTGTAGCCTGAGTTCCTAACCCTAAGCCTTGGCCTGACTCTCATACACCTGGCCAGGCCCTTGCCCTGTACCCTGCTCCCCTCCCCCAGGCAGTCCAGGGCCTCCCCACCCTTCCCTGCCTGCCTGTTGGCCTTGGCACCACCCCCTGGGCCACAGACATTCCAAGTGAACCGGGAACATGTTTCTCTGCAGTTAAAGCCAAACTTACTGGTGGAAAAGTTTTCGCCCATTCCCTCAACTTGCCAGACACTTCCTCTCAAGCATCTCAGGAATTTTCTTTGTTCTCAGTTTTATCACTTCTATCTCCCCGCCAAATGTAAATGAGATGTGCCTCTGTGCACTCAGCTTGCTATCTGTAATATCTGATAACCGGTGAATTTGCTGGGCCCAGATGACTTGTGCTCTGTGTAACCAATGCAAAGTGCTCAGCTCCTGCAAGCCCGCCCCCTCCCGAGAGTACAACCTGTCCTGCTCAAGCCCTAAGGGGGGTCAGTCTCTTTGTGGAGAAGTCCCAGACTGACCCGCTAAGAATAAAACTGTACAATTTGCCTTCGTAACTTCTGGGTGCGTCTTCCATTCTCCTGGACTACCTGTGTTAAACTATAAACACCAGAGCTACATATCCTACCTGGCACTTTGCTGCTATGCAAGGGCACCCTGCCTGCCCCCCAGGCTCCCTGCTCATTCCTCATGTGGAAGACTTGAGCCCCTGGATACAAGGCTCAAGATACTTCTGCTCCCCCCTCCACGCAGTACCTAGCACAGTGCTGGACCCATGAAAGGGGCCGAGTGTCTGTGGAACTGAACTGCAGCATCTCTCAGAGTCCCCAGCATGCAGACCTCAATTGCAGTTCTGACCTGGGAAACAGGCAGAGTTAAGTCTCCTTAGTCCTGGCACAGCAGATTTCCCCTCTCCACCACCCACTGCACTCCTTTCTCTTGTACTCTCAGGAATCAGGGAGCTGCAGATGTGCACTCCTTAGAGGAGGCACTGATGCTCATGCCAGATGTGCATGTGTCACAATCAATCAATCAATCAATCAACTAATCAATCGCAGCACTCCTCTGTGTCACCCTGGTGCTGGAGCAGTCCATCGCCAAGTGGCTTAAGTTGTCTTTTCAGGAAAAAAGAAAATATTTGCTATTCCTGTGCCAAGAAATAGACCCAAACTGCCACTGATATTACCTTGCTTGCCTGGGAGGGTCTGGCATTCTTGTCAACAACTCTAGAAATTAAAGGAGGTGGAAGCACCACGAAGAATGGGGTCTATATGTGTGAGTTGTCTATTTTACAATAGAATGTGTTATGTACTATGTCTCCCCAGATTCCTCTGTTGAAACTGTGTTAAGAGGTGGGATGTCTGGGAGATGATTAAGTCAGAGGGTGGAGCCCTTGAGAATGGACTGGTGCCCTCATAAAGGAGGCCCCAAGGAGCTCCCACCCCCTTCTACCATGAGCAGTGAGGGTGAGGAGTTGCCATCTGAAAGCCGGAAGAGGTTCCTGACCAGAATCTAGCCATGGTGCTACCTGACCTTGGACTTCCGGCCCCAGAACCTGGAGATAAGTCCCTCTTGCTTATAAGCTGCTCAGATTGTGGTATTTTGTTGTAAAATCTGAACTGGCTAAGACAGAACCCTCGCCCTCATGACCTCAACCTGACCTAATTACCTCCCAAAGGCTCCATCTCCAGACCCCATTGCTTGAGGGCCTGGGGTTCCAGAATTTGGGAACCTTATCTGGTCCATTGCACCTACTGTGTGCCAGGCTCTGCCTGACCCAGGCACAGGGGAACAACCATGAGCCTACTTACTATAAGGAGCTAAAGGACTGGAATCTTCCTAAGAGAAGAGACTGGGAAGGGATGGGCCCCAGAGCCACATGCAGTGAGCAGACCTGGGGGGGGGGGACTAGGTCCCCAGAAGGGGTTCTCAAGTGTCCAGTGGTGGCCCTCTGATGGCATTTTTTGGAGGCTGTTTGCATATTTCAAAGTTAGAACAATCCCAGAGTAGGATTTCACAAAATATAGTTAAAGCATTATCTGTTTTAACACAGAATACAGTGTTGGGTTGCCTACAGGATAATGATAGAATCTTTTTGTTCTTCTAAAGCCCAATTTAATAATAAAAAAGCCATTTTTATTTATAATAAATACACATCATAGCAGGACATGGTGGCACACACAACTGTGATCCGAAGCTGAGGTGGGAGGATTCCAAGTTTGAGGCTAGCTGGGGCAACTTACTGAGACCCTGTTTCAAAATTTAAAAAAAATTTTTTTAAAGGCCAAGGTTGTAGCTCAGTGGTTGAGTCCTTGAGTTCCATCCCTAGCATCAAAAAGGAATGTTGCATATTTTTATATAAACAAATTTTTCTTAGAAATGTATAGATTCTGCATTCTTTGGTATTTAGTGTAGTTATAATCAATGTTTAAGTTTTACTTATTATTTTAAATTAAGTCCTGGGGGAGTCTGGCAGTGTGCTTTCAGCCCTGTGACTCTGTGAGTGACTTCATCAGGAAATTTCCCCTTAGGGTGGTCAGAGGTTAGGTTGGTCTGCCCTGTAGATTTCAGACTTTCGGCCTCCAGAACTGTGTATAAAAAACTCTGTTCTTTTAAGCCACCGAGTTTATGGACAATTATTCTAGCAACCCTAGGTGACCAAAATAGGTATCTTAAATGGGATCCTGGAACAGAAAAAGGACATTAGAGAAAAACTAACAAAATCCAAATAAAATATGGAGCTCAGTTAATGTCATGCTGATATTCATGCATTCATTCATTCATTCATTCATCAAAACAAGGTACTATATAGTGTCTTAGTCTGTTTGAGCTGCTATAATGAAATATCATACACAGGGCAGCTTACAAACAACGGAAATGTTTTTCTCACAGTCCTGGAGCCTGAGATGTCTACAGTCAAGGTGCTGGCAGACTCTGTGGGGCCCCTTCCTTGTGGATGGTCACGTTGGTGGGTCCTCTCATCTGGCAGAAGGAGAGAATGTGCTCCCTTTTCCATGAGGACACTAATCCCATCCATGAGGCATCTGCCCTTAGGACCAAATCACCTTCAGATCACCTTCCAAATACCTGCTCCTTGAGGTTAGGATTTTAACATAGGAGTTTGGGGGATGGGAATAGACATTCAGACTGCAGGACACAGTGATATAAGACATTAATAATAGAGCAAACTAGCTGTGGACTATATGGGAATTTGGTATTATTTATACAATCTTTCTGTAAATCTTATCTGTTCTAAAATTTTAAAATTTATTTTGAAAATTGCACAGGGAAAAAGCCCTGTAATCCACCCCCGAATAGCACTGGCCTGGACTATGTGCAATCAGCAGGAGGGCACCAAGGCTGAGGAGTTGGCCATCTTCCAGCCCCTTCTTCTCCGGGCCTGGATCTCACCTCTGCTGTCCCTCTGCCTTTGGCTGAATATTGATGAGTCCTGATCTCTTTCCAAAGAACATCATGTGCTTGAAAGGACTTCTGATTCAGAATCAGTGAGACCTGAGTTTGGACAGGACCATAATTATCATTTGGAGGGTGGCCACCGCCCCCCGCCAGCCTTTCTGAGAATGTTACACCCACGGCATGGACAGTGTCTGTCACCACATTTTATGTTTGAATCATGAGACTCCTAAGAGTGATTCATTGATTGAACCAGGGCAAGGCCAAGTCCATATTCTTGCCAGTGGCCTCTCAGATTCCTGAGAAAGAATATGAATTATAAAACCCAGAAACAGAGCTGAGAACTGAGTCACCACACTGAGGCCATCTGAGAGCTGATCTCATGCCCACCCTTCCTGCAGGCCAGTTGTCCAGCTTTGCTTTGGATTTGATGAGAATTGACTTATTTCCAGAAATCTCCTTTAACCTGAGCTAATTTGGAAGGTTCCTCTTTGTAATCAAAAGGACATTGCCTAGGATAGCCACTTTATTAAACTTCCCCTCATTTTGCTTGGGGAAAGTAGTCGTTTATTATTTGCTTAAATTCCATCAAAGTTAAGACCCTTACTTCCTCTCTGTACAATCAACTTTATTAGAGAGTTCTGCTTTTTAGAATTCTTTTTAAAAATTTGCATCAAAAAGCACTTCATTTTGGGGCTGGGGATTTAGCTGAGTGGCACAGAGCCTGCCTGGCAAGTCCACGGTCCTGAGTTCAATCCCCAGTAGCAAAAAAAAAGAGTAATTTTGCCATTCTGGGCCCCTCAGAAATCTCATCTTATGCCTTTACTTTGTTGTTCTTTTTTCCTACTTACCAAAGAATACTTGATACTGTTTAAAAAGTCAGATATTATAGATATCTTACAGGAATATTCTAGTCCCTTTCCACTCAGCAGCTCTTTAACTATTTGAAGATGGCAACCAGCCAGGTGTCCCTTCTCTGAGCCAGGGACAGTTGTTCATCCTGCAACACACAGCAGGGGTTCAGAATTTGCCCCAGACCTGGTTGCAATTGTTCTGCATTCATATGCAGACAGTGCATGAGTCATGAGTAAGTCCAAGAAACAGCCAGAACATGGTGTGGTAAATATGCTCTCATGGGTGGAACCAAGATGATGTGATGGAACAAAAGGCAAGATATGGCCTCAGGAGGGGGCACCAAGAAGGCCAACTTGTGAGGAAGAAAGAGTGTGAAGAAGCCCACTGGTTCTTCTTGAACCTCAAACCTGAGGGCTTGGACTTGTGCGTGAAACTCGAGGAGGAACTGTCACTGTGGGAGAGAAGAAGAGAGAGTTCTGGCCCAGATCACAAAGGGGCGTGGAGATGGGGAACACCAGGAACTGGGTGGGTAGGACCTCATCCATTGGGACATCCTACCTGCCTACATCAAGGGTGGCAGGCAGGTCCAAACCTCCCTGGAGGTCACTTTCCAGTCCCAGCAGTGGGAGGGAATTGCTGCTTTGGACCAGCTTCTGCCAAGATGTGGAATGGTGAGGCAGGAGGAGCCATGCTGAGAGAGACTGTGTGACTAGGGGTGAAGGGGAGGCCAGCATGCCGGGCACTTATCCAATGCAGTGGATAAAGGCTTTCAGAAAAGAGACTCTGAAAGGAAAGTCCACTGTTGAATGAAACTCTGGCTCTGCCCTAGCAAAATATTCCAGTGAGGAAGGAAAGGCAGAGGTGACAAGAAATCAACAGTGCTATATGTGAATAGCAGGAACCTTGCTCACAAGCTCAGAATTTTAAAATAAAGGCACCACAGTCTGGCTGCAGGACACTGACCCAGCATAGAACACAGCTAATTGTTCAGTATCATTGTCCCCCTTTTTGCCTTTAGTAATAACTAATAAATACTCCAGCTGGGCACATGACCTCTTGGGATAAAGACAACATTTCCCAGCCTTCCTTGCAGCTAGACAGCCATGTGACTAAGTTCTGGCCAAAACGGTGAGCAGAAGTCAAGCAGGCAGCCTCTGCATTGTGCCCTTAGGAGAGAGGGATGGGCAAATAAATATGTGAAAAACACCATTCAACGTCTCTAGCCATTTGAGAAATGCAAATTAAAACAACACTGAGATTCCATCTTACTCCAGAAAGAATGGCTACCATCAAGAAATCAAATAACAGATGCTGGTGAGCCTTCCGGGAAAAAGGGACCCTTTTACATTGTCGGTGAGGATGTGAACTAGTACAACCACTACGGAAATCAGTATGAAGAGTCCTCAAGAAATTAAAACTAGAAATTCCATTTGACCCAGCTATTCCCCTTCTATGTAACTTCCCAAAAGAGTTAAAATCGTCATATGATGATACATGCACACTCATGTTTATAGCAGTGCAGTTCATAATAGTTAAATGTTGGAAGCAGCCCATATGCCCATGAACAGATGAATGGATAAACACAATGTGGTATTTGTACACAGTGGAGTCCTGTTCTGCCATAAAGAAGGGTAAACTTGGTCATTTGTAGGAAAATGGATGCTCTTTGAGACCATAATGTTAAGTGAAATAAACCAGACACCCAAGCTTAACAATCTCATGGTTTCTCTTATATGAGAAAAGCAAAATATAAATAAAGAGCAAAATGAAAGATAGATAATAGGAAACAGGGAGATAGATCTTTTTCAAATGGAAAGGGAGACCAAGGGAGGGAAGGAGAAAGGGATGAAAAAAGGAAACGAAATGTCTTATGTACATGTACCAACTCCCCATGAGGCATGTGATCACCATGTACAGCAAATATGTACTAACAAGAATTTTTTTAAAAAGAGGAAGGTGGGCAGATTTTTCCTTAAAGTTTCAGATAGTAAATACTTTAGGTTTTGTGGGTCATGTTATCTCTGTTGCAGCTACTGAACTCTGCCCTTGTAGTTTGTTCTTTTTTTTTGTTGGTACCGGGGATCGAACTCGGGTCTTTGCGCTTGCGCAGCAGGCGGTGAAACCACTGAGCTAAATCCCCAGCCCTGCCCTTGTAGTTTGAAAGAGGCCACAGACAATAAAAACTTAAATGAGAGAAGCTGGGTTCCAGTAAAGGTGTGTTTCCAGAAGCAGGTAGCCAGTCATGACTGGAGTTTGCCGACCCCTGTCTCAGATGAAGGGGCTCATTGTCACATCTTTGTTATGGAACAAAGCCTTCCAGGTGGAAGGCAGATGGGAAGGTGAACCCCCTGGGACCAGGAAGCCAAAGGCAACATCCTAGGCATGGAGCCACCCAGTGCCTTTGCTGTGCTCGGCTGCCATGACAACAGAGGCATTGATCCCTGTCTCATTTGGGTCATTATTGGGAATCGCCATTGCAAGCATGCTGCCAATAGACAGGGAGAACCAGACAAATGCTAAGAAGAAGCAGGCTTGTCTCTTTCCTGTGGGATTCCCCATGAACAAATGAGAAATGAGATATTAGTAACCAGATGCCTAGCACTCCTGCGCCACTGGTTTTCTGGCAATGTGGGGTTGGAATATCCCATCAAACCCCTAGGTGGCCCATTCCCTCTGAAAAGTTCAAATCTGAAGTACATTCCCACTGCCCACCAGGACTTAAGGAACATAGGTGTGGCTTTGTGGCATACTCCTGTAATCCTGCAACTCTGGAAGACTGAGGCAGGAGGATCCCAAGTTCAAGCCCACCCTAGGCAACTCAGTGAGATCCTGCCACAAAATAATAATTACTAAAAAGTGTTGGGTATGTAGCTTAGTGCATGAGCCTGGGCATCTCACCAATCAAATCAGGTTCTCTGGGACAACTTTGGCCCCTGAACAGAGCCTTCCCTCTCAGCTCCTAGCTGGCTCCTCCTCCCTGCCCAGCCTTACAAATTATGCTCACCCTTTAGGAGCGGGTGTCCAGTCCCACGCAGGTCACATCACTGAGTTCTGTCCACATCGCACCTTTCATCTTCTTCCAAGGTGGGGCCCTTATTCCTCACCAACACAGAAGCCAGATGTCACCCGCAGATCGAGGCCTGTGACCCCCATGGGCCCGAGTGACTGTGGGTGTGGAACCATGAGAAGCTTTTGCCACTGGGCCCCATGGATAAAGGACATGTTTCCCCAGCAAAACTTCTATTTTTCTTTTTCCAGAAAAAGTAAAAGTCATCTGCAGATGAAGAATTCAGTTTTGTTTTGTTTTGTTGTTTTTTTTTAATGCTGGGGATAAAACCTAGAGGCTCTACCACTGAACTACATTATCAGCCCTTTTTATTTTTAAATTTTTTAAATTTTAAAACAAGAGTCTTGCAAACTCTCTAAATCGCCCAAGGTAGCTCAAAATCCTCCTGCCTCAGCCTCTCCAGTGCTGGGATCATAGGCATGCACTCCCATGCTCAACTAGGAAACTCATTTTATAAATGAAAATTTGCTTTTATCCCTTGAAATTTCCTCTCTCCCTTAGATTCTTTTTGACTTTTACAGGAAGCACTTCTTTATATTCTGGTCAAACTTTTTTTTTTTTTTTTTGGTACCAGGGATCGAACTCAGGACCTTGCACTTGCAAGGCAGGCACAGTGCTGCTGAGCTAAATCCCCAGCTTGGTCAAACTTTTTTTTCAAAGCCAATGCCTCAATTAAAGGAGAAATAAACTGTATCAAAGCACGCACTTTCAAGGGATCTTTTCTTGGGCAGTGTCCAAAGGGCAAAGATCTCTAATCTCTCATCTCCTTTGTTTGTGCCTGGAGCTTGGTATTAAGTCAGTGTCAGCTGCTAGGAGCCAGAGTGTGGCCTGGGAGTAGGAACAGAAGCCAGAGGTGAGAAAGACTTCAGTGTGGACGGTATGGGTGTGGATGGTTCAGGTGTGTACACTGTGGCTGAGAGTGGTCATTCAGTAAATCATCCTGGCAGCCAGAAGCTGTAGTGAATTTCAGGAAGCTCTTTGTGGATCTCAACAAGCTGGTGGGTTTTATCACTTTCAAAATGTCTCAGTAATTCATCAGCTCCTTTACAACAGTGAAAATCCTGGAGTTTATGAACACTTTACCCTAAATCTGGTGGTGTATTTATTAGGATTCTTTTGGTTGCAAATGACAGAAAAGAAATCCAATAGCTGAGGGGGAGGATCCTGGATGGAGGCTCCCGGGAGAACAGGGGACTCAGGAGCTTGGTGACTCCCAGACTCCGTCTGCTTTCCGGTCTCTGCTTGCTTCACATTTGTGTCTCTCTGCAAGGTGACTTCTTTTTTTTTTTTTTGGTACCGGGGATCGAACTCTGGTCCTTGCGCTTGCAAGGCAGGCGGCGGAACCACTGAGCTAAATCCCTGGCCCATGGGTGACCTCTTTTTATAGAACGGGATTTCTCTTCAGCTGGGACCATGGCCATCAGAAATAAGACTCACTTGTTAGTCTGCTTCCCTGACAGTTAGCTGAGGGGTAGGAGCAGGGCTCTTTGAATGTGAAAGTGGTGCCCTCCTTCAGGCCAGCTGTGGAAAGGGGATGTGGGGACCAGAGCAGCTGGGCTCGCTGGGAAGCAGGAAGTAGGAGCCAGCAGTTCCTATTTGGACACCCGGGTCAGAGCAGTTCCCCAAAAGAATGGGGTGTTGATCCCCAAAGAAAGGCCACCATTCTTTCCATTTATCTATAAAGACTTACAATCTTTAAGAGTCTAAGATAGTAGAAACCATGCAAGTGTCACTTTTGAAATCATTTAGGGAAAGTGATTTCTGAATGTTTCCTGTGGGACACGTCCTGTGCACCAGCTACCTGAGTACTCTTTAAAAACGAACCAACAGCCAGCTGTGCATGTTGGTGATGCACCCCTGTAATCCTAGCACTTGGGAAGCTGAGACAGGAGGCTAGCCATAAGTTTGAGGCCAGCCTGGGGTACATAGCCAGACCCTGTCTCAAAACAAACAAAACAACATTAGCAAACAGACACACCAAGAGGCAGATGGATGCTGAGCTGCAGAGGAGGGACTTGTTGCTTAAGCACCCACCCACCTCCATGGCTGAGCCAGGCTGAGTCCAGTGCTGTTTGACTTTAACCCGAGGCTGCCACGCTGCAGAAGCCCTGGCCACACAGAAAGGCAGCAGGTAGACACGGGCCCAAGGTCCCTGCCAAGTCCTGCCTCCCCGCCACCCAGCCCAGGTGCAAGATAGGTGTGAGGACACTTGCAGAAGACCGCAGATGTGGCCTCAGATATGGCAAGAGGGAGACAAACATCCCCACTGTGCTCACCTCAGTCCCCAGGCACAGAATCCCTGAGCATAGTGACTTGATTGTTCGGCATCTGCGCTTAGGATGCTTTATCACACAGCATCACATGACCAGAACAGCCCAGAATGGAAACCAAAGGTGCTTGGCTATGGAGCCTCTGCAGTGGGAAGAGGAAACTCAGGACTGTAGTGTATCTATAAAGTAGCAAAACGGTGCTAGCCCAGCCCCAAACCGGCAGGAAGGTCCCTCCCATGTGTGCTGCAATCTCCGCGCCTCCACGAGGGGGCGCACTGTCCTTTCGTCCCGTCCCGCCCCGCCCCGCCCCGCCCTGCACCTGGTTGGGCACCAGGCTCTCCAGGCTCTCCAGGCTCAGGCCACCAAGAAAAATGTCCTCCCCTCCCCCCACCCCGTCCCTGTCCCAGGCTGAGGACCCGGCACTCCCCTCTGAGCTCAGTAAAGGGGTTGGGGCCCATGGAGAGCCCCCACTTCCTGCTCCCTGCTTACTTTTTGCTTTTCGTTGAAATCAAAGTACTATTACATGTCATTTCTTCAGTGAAACAGGACTCAGGTTTATGACAGCAGCGACAGTGACCAAAACACGTTTTAGCAATTCCTTTCCCAACCCGAACACTCCCCTTCAAACTCAATCCTTCCTTCTTTTCCAGTAGTGGGGATTGAACACAGGACCTTCTAACTGAGCAACATTCCCAAGCTTTTTTTACTTTTTATTTTGAGACAGTGTCTTGCTAAGTTGATAAATTGTCCAGGCTGCGCTTGAACTTGAGATCCTCCTGCCTGGGCCCCGCAGTGTGGCAGGATTATAGGTGTAGACTACCACACCTGTACCCCCACATTTACTCCAATTCCTGAGCTTCTGGGTCCTGCTTTCTCAGCTCTGCTGCATGTCACCTTCCTAAACTTTGTTATGGTCACTTATCAATGTTGCTGCTCTAATTCTCTTTGTTTTGGTTCATAATTTTCTTGATTTTTTAGTGTAGTTTTGAGAGGAAACAGTGCTAAATACACGTGTTTAATGGGAAGACCCAGGGTCTTCCTTGAGGGACAGAATAACAGAGTGAATGAGGGTGTGGGGTTGGTAGCCAGACAGAGCTATTGGTGAGTTGTAGTTCACATTCCTGAGGTTATTTGGGCAAGATAATTAACCTCTCTGAGCCTCGAATTTCTCCTCAGAAAATGAGAAGACTGCACCTTCTTCTAACTCACAGGGCTGTTATAAGCATGAGCTCTGATACTGCAGGGTTTTGAGCAGGCCCAGCTGAGTGTAAAGCCGAGCTCTGAACCATCACACCAGTTGGCCTAAAGACCAGCACGGCTGGAAAGGGGCTGCCTTTCCGCCTGGATCCCAGGAGGTAGACACAGTGTGGGGCAGAGCCACATCAACCCCAACTGACTCTGACTGTGAGTGAGAAGTAACACTTGACAGTTGTGAGCTGCTAAAGCTCTGAGCTTGTCTGTCCCCACAGTGTCCCATGACAAGGGCACAGTGGTGGGCTGAGGTGGCCCTGGAACTCCAGGAAGATGTCAGGTGGCCGGATAAGGTCACCAGATGAGAGAGTCAGGAAGTGTGTGAAATTAACAGCAGCAGGACCTGTGATCCAGTTACTCAGGAGGCAGAAGGATCCCAAGTTCAAGGCCAGCCTGGGCAACTTACCAAGACCTTGTCTCAAAACAAGACAAAAAATAGCTGAGTGGTAGAGCATTTGCCTAGCATGTGTGGAAGCCTGGGTTTGATCCCCAGGACTGAAAAAACAAAATTCTGTGTTGTTGAAGGTTGTTAGATGGTGGTTTCTGGCACAAGTGACTGCCCCAGTCCTGACTGGTGCAGAGACAGAAGCCCAGGCTGGCAGCCCGGAGCTCGGCTTTGTCCTGGTGTCACCGGGCTCTTGGGGGAGGGGTGTTAGTCTGGAAAGGTGACACATTTTCCACAGAGGCATGTAATGGGATAGTAAGCTTTCCACTCCACCTGGCCAAAGGCTGAACCATCACTGTGTAGCCCAGGCTGGCCTCAAAGTTGCAGCAATCCTCCTGCCTTAGCCTCCTGAGTGCTGGGATTACAGGCATGTGCCACCACGCCTGGCCCAAAAACTAATTTGAAAGCCAGTGGTTCTTAAAGGACTGGGGAGGACTCTGATGTTCCCTCTTATCACTTGAGCCACTTCTTGGTCATTTACATGTGAACTGCACAAAATTCAGTCCAAAAAGTATTCAGACCAAAAAGAAGTTAGCTGGGTGAGGTGGCACAGGCCTATAATTGTGGCATTCTGGGAGGCTGAGGCAAGAGGATCCCACATTTGAGCCCAGCCTGGGCAATTTAGCAAGCTACTGTCTCAAAATAAAAAATAAAATGGGCTGGGGATGTAGCTCAGTTCAATCCCTGCTACCATGAGAAAAAAAAGGGATGGCGGGGAGGAAAGAAAGAAAAAAGAGGAAGAGGAGAGAGGACTTCAATCCTAGAAGCTGCATAAGCCTAAACCCCAGGGGACCTGGCACCAGACGATGTATGACACCTGAGGCTCTGGGGATTTGTCTAGGTAGGCGTTGGGAGGGTTCCCTATGAAACCTGGGTGGGTTGCATCAGGGCCTCAGGTGCCCGGTGTCTCTAACAAAGCATCTTGGTTTCTGGAAACACCAGCCTCAGGCTCAGCTGGGATGGCTAGGTGAGTCAGCGCAGGCTGCCGGTCGGGGAGGAGGCACGTGGCAAGGGCCGGGACCCTGTGAGAGGCTGAGCTGAAGGAGGATGGAGTCCTAGTGGCTTGACAGGCAGGCTTTCCCTGACAGTGCTGAGCCCTGTGCTCAGGAACGCGCAGGGCCACAGGGTAGGTGGCATAGCCCTGGGGGATTCTGAAGCACCTCTAGGTAAGCAGAGGCTCAACCTTCCAAAAGAGGGCTTGGTATCCCATCTCTGTCACTTCCTGGTCATGCCTCAGTTTCTTTTTCTGCAGCAGGCTCAAAAATAAGCACTGTGAGGGCCGGGGATTTAGCTCAGTGGTTCCACTGCCTGCTTCGCAAACGCAAGGACCCAAGTTTGATCCTCAGTACCAAAAAAAAATAAGCACTGTGAGAGTAAGGAAGCCCAACCTTCACATGCATAGATACTTGTGTGCTTAGTTAAAATTATGTAGAAAGGAAGGAACGTGCTTGCAGGAATGTCATGCCTGGTTCAGCCAGGTTCTCCAGCCTGCTGTGGCTGAGCCCCTGCAGGGAGACTGAGTCCCTCTCCTCTCTCACCTTCCTTAGGTTCCTTGCTTGACCTTGGGGTTGGGCAAATCCCAGTGGAGATGTCCAGATGCTTCAGCTTGGCTGGCTGGCAACTAGGACAATGTCTGTGAACCTGAGCCAGAGCACGCTGATTTCACAGTATGGTCTCCTAACAAAAGCTGGGGGGAAATCAGGATCCACAGAGTGCTCTCTTCTACATCCCCTTTCTCTGCTGACCTGCTTCAGCTGCAATGAGGCAGTCACAGAAGCTGGTGCCTGGTTGTTGCCACTCATGGTCATTGTCACCTGCCCCCACCCAGACTTCTGTGACCTGCAGGGCCCCCAGGGCTCCAGCAGGGGGCAGACTGCAGAGGGGATTATCCAGGAACACATTCCTTCAATTCTGTTGTTGCCTGCAACTCAGGGAAGTAGCAGGTGCACAAGCAAGTGATGCATTTGATAGAAATACCATCTATTTAGCAGGATTCTCCAGCATGGTAGTAAAGGCTTGGGCAAAGTGGTGGAAAGGGAGAATGCAGCAGACTGGGGGCCTGGCTCTGCCGCAAATGTACAGTGTGGCCTCTGACAATCCCTTCTTAAGCCCCAGCTGTGTTCTCTGAAGGAGAACAATCTGAATCACTCCATGTCAGATCTAAGGACTGAGCAGTGTGTCTGGAGGTCTCATGTGAAGCAGAAAGCTCTGCTGCAGGTGACAGAGGAACCCACCTGAAAACTTAAACAACAAAACCGTGTGACACTGTGCCTTGAGTTCAGATGCTAGGGGCTCCAGAGTTGGCTAATCTAGCAGATCTGTGATTGCACTCGGCACAAAAGGGCATGCGTTCTTCCCATCTTTCTGCTCCACCATCCTCAGGTGTCAGCGACTCCTCTCATGGTGGCAGATGACTGAAATAGCTCCAGGCATTGCTTTTCCACCCAGCCAATCCAAGCAGATCCATCCATCTATCCTTTCCTTCTGTCCTTTCTTCTTTCCTTCCTTCCTTCCTGAAAACTCCAAGCGTAGTTCTAACTAACTTCAAGTGTGTCTCGATCAGGGATTCAGCCAATGGCATCATTTCTCATTAATTCTGGATTGGCTCAAGTGCGCATCACAACCAGTTGCTGTGGCCAGGGAGGTGGCACACACTACATATCCCACCCAAATAACTCGAGCTGATTCTAGGGGTGACTGTGGTTCCAGAGGACAATCAGATACTATGTATGAGAAGGAAGGGTGGAATTGAAGGCCCCTGTGCAGGGAAGTGTCTGGATGCTCACTCATTCCCTGTTCAAGACAGGGTTGTTTCCTGTAGTGTAAGAGGTGTGACTGAAAAACACAACATGTGTTTAAATTTTTTAAAAATTTATTACATTAAAAGACATATTGCTGTGAATCCCTCTCAAAACCTTCCTCCTCACTTTGAATACACATCCCATCATTCTTGCCATTTTCTGAAGCAGCTCTGGAAGTACTCTTTCGTGAGTGTCTAGATTCATTGTTTTGGCTGCCTTAAAGCCCTGAATTGATTCAAAAAATTTTGTTTTCATGGTCATTTTGACTTGGGGAAGACCCCTAAGATCCAGTGAATAAGGTACCAGATCCAGTGAATAAGATGGCTGAGGACACAGCATCATGTTTTTTGTTTTTTGTTTTGGTACCGGGGATCGAACTCAGGACCTTGCACTTTTGAGGCAGGCGCTGGAACTACTGAGCTAAATCCCCGGCTCCTATCATGTTTTTATGAGTCTGCCTTTCTGTTGGATAGCACTGGGCAGCAGCATTCACTACATTTTTTATTACATCTCTTAAAGATACTCAGGAAAGAGGACTTTCAGAGCTGCTTCAGAAAGTGGCAAGAATGATGGGAGAAGTGTGTCTGAAGAGAGTGGAATTCATGGCAATGCCTTTTACCATAATAATTTTTAAAAAAATTTAAACCTTCACTGTATACTTCGATTATCCCTGTCCACACAAAGGTTCTCCTATGTCACCATCCTCACCAGCTTGCAGGGACATTCCTATCATAGCTGGGTACCTTCAGCAAGGTTAGACGATGACTGCCTCCCACAAGAAGGCAGGGGCTGTTCTGTGGTCATTAGTGTCACATGTCACAGGCACTCAATGAAAAGCCCAACATGAAGAGATGATTCTGGGACCCTGTCTGTGACTCGGCCCAGCCCATTCCTTGACTTTTCAGCTGTGCTGTCACCAGAGTGACAAGTTTTCCCTCTCCTACGAGCAGGTTTGGAGACACTTGCACAGCATACACCTTTCCTGAGAAGAGAATGACAGTTTTCCCACGGAGCCTGGCAGGCCTAAGTCTAACTTGGGACAACTGATTCAGGCCACCAGAGAGGACTCTTGATGAATCAGGAGAGGAGCGAGGGAAGGGGAGGGCTGTTTGGATTAAGAGCTTTAAAGAGAGTGATTCATGAATATTGCGGCTGACATTTCAAAAGCCCCGATACTTTTGGGAATGGGCATGCTGCTTTGCATTTTGCCTCCCACCTATCCTGGGAATGAAGCAGCCTGCAGTTTCTCTGGGCTGTATCATGTTTCACTTTCTGAGATGTTGGGCTCCTGTCTCCCGTGTTTAACTTATTATTTCTGGAGTTTATTTTCACAGAAGCTCTTGCACAGTGTAGACATGTTGGGCTTTGGTGTCAGAGAGGCCACTGTTGGCAGCTTGCTTCTGCTATGGGCTGTGTGACTGAGGAGAAGTTCTTTAACTTCTCTGAATCTCTATTCCCTCTCCGATGGAGCAAGGATGGAAACAGCAACCTCACAGGGCTGTAGGGAGATTCAGGCACAGATGCTCCTGGGTAGTGTGAGCTGTGGGTGTACCTGAGCTGTGGTGGGGTGGTGGGAAGAAGCGTGTGTCTTGTGTGAGAAGGAAAACACAAAAGGCAGCCTAGCTCTGGCACCTCTCTGTCCTGCCGTGGTGTGGGCATGAGTCTCAGTCCCCAGGAGGAAGTCCATGAACAGAGCTGCAAGGGCCCCTTGCCCAGGCCTAAACTCTACAAGCCACAGAACACCAGGGCTAGGAGACAAAGTGGGCTTTGGCATGTGTGTGGGGGCAGGGGGTACAAAGTCGGTGTAGGAAGCCACCTGTCCTGGCTTGTCTGGGACCTCCAGAGCCTGGGTAAACTGAGTCACAGCTGGGCACCAGAAGTGTACTTCCTCCATTTGTGCCCTGAACCAGAGCAGCTTCAGGACCTTTCCTATCACCAAGTCAGGGCCTTGGGACTGACCTGACTTGGGCCACAGCATAGGATAATGTGGGGAATCTCACTGCCTCTCCTCAGACACCCCCAGAAGGGCCTGGCTGAAGGTTTCAGGGAGTTGGAGGCCCAGGTTAGGGGATAGGAAGAGCCAGCCACATACAGAATATGCCCCATGTGGTGAGGCCTGGGGAGACCTGGGTTCCACATAGAGGTCCACTTCCCATGACCTTTCCCACTGTATTTTCCAATTTGTTATTTCTAGTATGCAGTAGCAATGCCAACACTTTACTCTGAATCTTTCATCTTAACTTCTAAGTTGATTGTCCCGAATCTTGGCCAAAAAGCAATGTCACCTGCTCCCAATGACAAATGTCATCTCCAGTGCTCCCACCCCTATTCTAGCATGGAGTCATGTCTCCTTGGACTTCCTGAAACACCCAGACACTGTGAGGTGACAGTGGCAATGGTCCATTAGCTGTGCTCCAGGGAAGGGTTTTGTGCGTGGCATTGAGACTCTAGCACTGCCCTATTAGATATCTTGAGGGCTCCTAGCCTGAAATCCATGGCCTTCCTCGCATTAAAGAAGCGTGCTTCTATTTTTAGGGGTCCTTGTGAGGGAAGGGTATTGAGCTTTATTAAACACCTGCACTGTCTCTGGTTGTGCAAAACCTCAGTATTCTCTGTCAAACAGGGTGAGGGGTGGTGTGGGAAAGAGGACAGTAATCACGTCACAGTGCTGTGATGAGAATAAAACATGTGCTTGGCTGGGAGCCCAGGTCCTGTCCCGGGGCTATCTTGACACAGTTTCTATCCTCCAGGCCGCAGGACCCCTCTTTCGTTTGTCCCCTCACAGATGGGTGGCCAGCAGGGGTCCCAGCCCCCAAAAGCCAAACTTCTCCTCAAGAGGCATTTGGGTGAAAGCCACAGGTGCAGCAGTTTTGAGAATGGAGGGGATAGGACTGAGACACCCAGGGAAGACCAAGAGCTGGAGGATAGAGTGTCTTGCCTCTGCCTACTCAGCTATGCAACCTCAGAGCCTTGCCCGCCCCTGCACAGCCTGTGTCCTGAGGATCTGGTCTCTGAGGCCAGGCTCCTAGCAGGTGCTGAGTGAGGCCACCCTGGGACTCCCACATAGTTATACTCCTTCTCCTCTACACACCACTTGAAGAGTCCCTTTTGTGTGTGTGTGTGTGTGTGTGTGTGTGTGTGTGTGTGTGTGTGTGTGGTTCTAGGGATTGAACCCAGGGGTTTGTGCATGCCAGGCAAGTGCTCCCCCACCTTTAAAAACAAAAACAAAAACAAAACAAGTTCTCACTAAATTGCTTTGCAGGAAAGAGTAGAGCCCCAAAGCAGGACATGGAATGCGGGCACGGGGACAGATCCTTTCCTTGGGCTTTGTTGGATGCCAAGGACCCTGAGGCCATGGGGGCACACACTGAGTGTTCCATCCAGTACTTGCAGGGGGGAGGCACAGGAACGGAGGAGGGACATCCAGGTGGCTCCTGAACTCTGGAGGTATTGGTTGCATGCTGCTCGGGTCAGCCTCCTCCACGGTTCTGACCTCCAGGGGGCGCTGCTCCCTCTTTACAGTTTTGGCCTAAAGGTGATCATTTGGTCCCTCCCTTATCTGAGACCCGAACATTCAAAACCACTTTATACAGTTGGGAATAGCAAGAGAAATAAAGATAAGGAAGACTGTGAATCTGGAGAAGATGGCCAAGATAGGCCTTGCATCTGTGGCTGGCTGGAGCCCTATATCTAAGGGCAGATCGGGTGGCCAGGGAGTCCTCTTCCCAGTCTCTCAGCTGTAGCAGGAGCTCTCTGATCTCCTGGAGCTGAGAGGAAGGTGAGTGAGACACCTGCACATTGAGCAATGCCACCTGAAGGAGTTTACATTCCAAGATCTTCCCTGTAGCTCTGTAATACTGTGGTAGTCGTGCTTGTGTGTGTGCATGAGCTTATGACACATTTAGTGTTGAACCATGACTGGAAGCCTACAGTCTGAATGGGTAACAATAGTTCCCTCTGTGTTGGGAAGGAAGGTGGAAAGAGGGGAAAGAAGACTTCGGTTCTGCACACTTTATATAGCTCTGCCTAGTTTGAATGTCTTACTATTGTTTCAGCACATCTGCATGTGTAAATTATAGATTATGTAATTTAAAAGCAATGAAAAAATTTAAATCACATTATACAAAATTTTGAACGTTAGGGAAAAAATCTGAAGAACTTGGAAGCCATAGATTAGCAGGGGTGTTAATCCTCGAGGTAATTTCATTTCTCCCAACAGTTTTTAGCAGTCTGGAGCCAGGACTAAAGGAGTCAAGTGGACTGGCTCAGCGGAGGTAGGGAGCTAAGGCACAGGGCTCAGTGGTTATTCTAGGCATTGATATCAGTTAGCCCATTTAATCTGGGCCGGGTAGATATGATTAATCTGAGATTGGCCATGGAGAAAAGCAGCTCAGAGAGATGAAATCAAAAGCCTGAGGTCTAGGACAGGGCAAGGTGGGCATTCAAACCTCAGGATATTAGAGCTGTCTTTCCACCAGTCAGTGGTAGTCTGGTTCAGTCAGGCAGGACAAGGCCTGGGTTGGGGGAGCTGGGTACAGGTGGCTGATGAAGCCATGAGGGGCAAATGACTTAGGAAGGGCCAGCTTGAGTGGGAGAGGTGTGGAAACCAGTGGTTTGGATCTTAGATGAGCAAAGCTGTGTGGGATCTGGCATCCTCATGCCTTCCATGAACTAGTGAAGGGGCCCCTAAGTGGCCAGGAGTCTCCTGCGAATAGATGACCTGTAGCTCCCAAAACTGCAGTGCTTCAAAGTGCAGGAGGGAGACTGGGCCTAGGTCCTCTGGTCTGTGTTCTTTCCCAGCCCCACTGACCTTCCTGTCTGAGTCCTGGGAACAAGAACTGAAATAGATGTTCCGCTGCCTCAAGTCTGGTCCTTGTCGGGGCAGAGACACTCTGGAGGTGGGGTGGGTCTCGGCACCCGTGAAATTGCTTGGGGCTGCTGGTGGAGCAGGCCAGCAGGACGGCTCATGGGCCCTGGGATACCTTCTAGTGTTGGGCTTCTTGACCAGGCCCAGGGGGCCTGGGGGAAGTTGGTGGGGAGACGCTTACCGGGGAGGTTCGGGTTACTTCTGCAGTGGCACCCTTTTGAAGTCATGGTCACCAAGGCCTGTGGAAACTCTGGTTTCAAGAGGGTAAAGAGTTTAGGGGACTCTAGGTGCAGGTCATAACTAGGGAAGGATGGGGTGGGATTACTGTCAGGTGGCTGGAGCTGTGACTTCCTGGGATGTCAAAGGGTCTAAGAGAAGGGGCTCGCTGTGACCCCAGAAGCAGGCAGATGACTACCTTCACTGTCTGCTTCTGCATCTTTATTAGTATCCAAGTCGCAGGTCCTTCAAAGAGCTGGAAACCAGTCAATATAGCTCAGAACAGAGAGGGTAGGAGACAAGCTCCAGCTGGCACAAAACAGCGAGGTATGTATGGGGGTGTGCAGGGTGTCATTGTTGGATCCCCACCCCAGCTTCACCTCACATCAGTGTAGATTCAAGGGTTTTTGAGGACAGACCCACAAGGGGAAGGCTGAGAGGTTTGGAGCTGCCAGGACTCGGAGCCACAAGGTCGGCGCCAAGCGGTCAAGGCTGGACTTCTCGGTGGACGGGGTGGGGCGTGACAGCGTGCGTCATGGACTTCAAGGCACATTGGTGGCGCCCTGCATTTTCTCCACGAATTACTGTATCTACAGGGACCAGATTCTACCTGGAAAAATTACCTTCTAAAATTGCAGGTCAAAGCCAGGAAACACTAAAAATCTTTTCTTGCTTTTCAAGACAGCTTACTCTTGTCTGTGGTACTTTTTACACGACAGGAAGGCAGAAACACTGTTGCCTAATGCGCTTTAACTTGGTAATGGAGCCACGCGCCGGTAGCCAGTAAAGAGGGCGCACAGGAGAGCTGCTCTCGGCCTTTTTGCAGGGCGCCCCTGGCGCGGAGTGGGACCCAGCCCGCACAGCCTCCGTCTCGGCCTCTTGGGTCGCTCAGGACCACGCGGAGAAAGGCGTGACAGCGGGAGAGGAAGAGGGGTCTCTGCGAGGGGACCCCAAGCAGGGCTCGCTGTGGAGGCGGGTGTGTGTGTGTGTGTTCAGCGGCCAGACCCTGTATGGCGGGTCACCAGCTCTGAGCAAGGAGTCTCGGGGTTCTCGGGTGTCACGCCGGCCTCGGGTGGGAGAGAGGGCCCGCGAGCCGCCGGCCAACCGCTGTCGCTCGAACCCCAGTTGGGACGCGCAGCGCGGCACCCAGCATCTCCCGACCTCCACCGTGGGGTGGGGGGAGGGGTTCTCCCACAGGCCTCAGCTGACACAGAGGGCAGGTTGCACTCGTGACGCCAAGCTCGAGCCCTAATCCGTGTCCTGGCAGCGGCGCGTGGCGCGTACGCTCCCACTCACGGAGTCCAGTGGTCCCGCCGCGCAAACCCAGGGGGAGAGGCGGCCCGCAGCCTCTCAAAGGCGCGTAGCAGCCGGAGTTCCTGCGGGGGGACGGGGCGGGGCGGGGCGGGGCTGAGCTGACCGCGGCCGCAAAACCCGGAGCGCGGAGTTCGAGCCAGAGTGGATCCGTCTCTGCGCCTCCCGATAGCGCGGCCCGCAAGACCCGGCCCGGATTATGGAGCTGGAGCGGAGCGGAGTCGCTTCTGCGCCTCCCGACGGCGCGGCCCAAGACTGCCCTTTGCATTCCGGCGCGGTGTCTGCGCGGGCTGCGGCGCTCGGCGCTGACGGCGGCCGGTGTGGGCTGCAGCTCGGCCCGGGACTTCCTCGCGGGCGGCGGGGCGGCGAGCGCACATCCCACAGATCTCCTCCCCTGGCTTCCCCGGAAGCTCGGCGCGGCCGGCCGAGGCGAGCGTGCTAGCAGCCGTTGAGGAGGCGGCGGCGGCCCGCGCCTCAGGAAGGGCATGTTCGTGAGCGGAGGGGCGCGCCCCCCGCCGCCCCAGCGCCCCCTCCCCACGGCCGCCGCCGCGCCCGCGCCTCGATAAAAGGGCGGCCGCGCTCCTTGCCAAGAGACCCAGAACGATGACACGGCGGGCGGCTCGTTGACAAGATCGTGCCCGTCCGCCAGCGTGTCCGCCATGGGCTGCGCCCCGAGCGCCCGCGTCTGTGAGGGCCCGGGGGGGCTGCGCGGCGGCAGGAAGGAGCCGCAGGACGCGCCGCTGAGGTCGTCCGGCCCGAGGACCGGCGGCGCCCTGCCCCGGCCCGGCAACACTGGCCCCGCAGAGCCGGAGCCTCGCGACGGCGGCGCCACGAAGGTGAGAAGGGAGGGGGGCGGGCTCCGCGGGCTCCCCTCATTTGGCGGGGCGGAGTCCCCGCGGGACCCCGGTGTCCCTGCCGCGGTGAACTGGACCGCCGGGAGGACGGGGCGAGCTGCGGCGTCCGTGCCCGGCAGGCACCGATCCCGGCTCGGCACTGGACTGTTTCCTCCCCGAGTGCGGGTGTTGGGGTGGGGAGACCCCAGGACATCCCGAAGCGTCCCTGAAATGTTAAGCCGGGTTGAACTTAGTTCGTGCATCCGCGCAATGAAAAGGGGAGAGACCGGCTCTGTGCGGTACGCGACCCCCCCTCCCCCTGCATTTTGTTTTCCCCTTGGTCAGTTTTGCACCTACGGTGATGGATTCTCATTTTCTTTAGGACTATTAAAATGTAATCTGGAACATCAGTTTTACATTGTTGCACTTGTGTTGGAGGTTCGCGTTTATTAGCATATATATTGTATTTAAAGGCAGTGTAATTAGAAAGTGCTATCTCGTTACGCGATTGTTTGAAGCATTCAGCAGAACAAAGTTAATCTTTTATTAAGCAGTCTTACTGGGACATTTTGTGACTTTCTTAAAAAGCACCATATCTTCTGCGAATTATTCCTTTGACTTGTGTTTTGTCAAAGTTGTTAAGGCTTGGTCTGCTAAACTTAGCAAAGGCTTTGTTTTTTTGAAGGAAAGATAAAAAGAAAACAAAAGAAAATGTACTAAGGCACATAGCAGCAACTTTCCAGTTCTCTGATTTGGAATTTAGAGCCAGAACTGATGCATTAGTTTGTCTTAGTAAAGTAGAAAACAAAACAAAACTCTGGTGTGCTTGGGTGCAGATAGTTGAATATTATCCTTTGCCCTACTACTTTTTAAGAATTGTTTGCAATTTCTAAAAATTTTCTTGCTTACTGAGCACTCCTAAACCTCCCAACTTGCAAGGGTGTAGTTTCATCTACTTAGTCTTAAATTTCTAGCAGTCATCATGATACTTTTTCTGTAAGAAAGGGACAAGTCTTTTTTCAGTGTTGCATAACTAAAGTGATTTCCCCACCCCTCTCATATGCTAAGCGAAAATTCAACTTTGTTCTGGTTATCAGAAGGTGCTCTTCTTCTGTAGATAGAAGAAACCTGTGGCAGTTTAAACTATTAAGCCACGTTGCTTTCAATTGCAGTGGGACGTTTATACTTTAAGCCTACTTAACTGGCTTAGAAAAGAAAAGGCATTGCACAGATAAAGTTGATTATGGACACTATCAGAGCTTTCAGGTTCTTGACCCAAGCCTAAAGTTGGTTATTTTACATTAATTAATATTAAACTTTTAGATTACCAAAGTAACCCTTTTAGGAAGAGGCTTTTACAGATCTTTTCGTGGCTGTCTGTAAATCCTACAGTTCACCTAGGCACCCTGTGTTTCTAAGAGTCCCCATTTCAAACATTGTGGTCCATTGGCAGACCAATGTCTTGTGTTGGGGCCCAGAAACTCTATTTATCCTTACAATGCCCAATCCAATGGCATGCATGTAGTAGTTGATAAATAAACGCTTCTTGAAATTTTTAAGGAAATTAACTGAATGCTACTTTTTCAGTCACTGGAATTTGATTCCATAAGGCCTCCAACATAGTCTTTAAGATACTAGTATTTCCAAGGGGCTGGGGATTTAGCTCAGTGGTTCTGCCACCTGCCTCGCAAGCTCAAGGTCCTGAGTTCGATCCCTGGTACCAAAAAAAAAAAGATACTAGTATTTCCAAAGGAGGAGTCAAATTATAACTAAAATAACAATATAGAAATCATAGTCCCTGGCCCTGAGGTTTCTCTATATTAACATTACCAAGATCCAGTTTTAGTTCATTAAAAATTGTTCTTCTTGGGCCGGGGTTGTAGCTCAGTGTCACGGCACCTGCCTTGAAAGCGCATGGTCCAGAGTTCGATCGATCCCCAGTACCAAAAAAAAAATTTTTTTTTTTCTTCTTAAAGTGCAGTAAGTATATCTTTGAGTGAATTTCAACAAGAAATTCAGTGGGGGGAAGGGTCATGATTTTATATACTTTAGCATAAAGTAAATAGTTCTTCAGAGTGGCTGGGAGGTTGATAATTAAATCCATTTTCAGATTAAACAGTATTTGCCCTACACTATAGTGTACCCTGCATCTGTTCTAGGAAGCAATTTGTGGACTGTTTGTTAATAAGTATTACATTTTACAAAAAGAGTTCCATGGCTTCAACTAAATTTAACTGACTTATTTCACGCAGCATTTGTCAGAGAACTTGCTTTCTTAAAATACTCCATGAAACCTCAAGTAGTGTTTAGAGTACACAACATTTTCCAAACTTATTTGCTCATAGAACCTTTTACCTGAAGTATATCTTAGGCAGGCCACATGTTAAGGTCTGATTCCTTACATGAGATACCGGTATTCAAAGTACAAGAAATACACTTAACAGTAAAACTCAGCAAATGTAATTTGCTTCTTAATGATTCCAAAGGTACTTTAGGATCTTGTAATAAATTAGGCTAGGTTGGCCATGTGAACTTAAATTTGAGCATTACTAAAAATACTCTGGCTGTTTATTCATTTCAGGAGTCTATGTGGTTACCGGTAATGAGTGTTGTGCTCAGTTTGAACACTTACAGTTTTGTTTATTTTTAATCAGTGTGAGTTTTAACTGTAACATTTCAATATTTTCTTGTCTATAATTCACTGTTTCCCTTTTCCTTAACTAAGGCTTGGACTGCCCTTGAAATATTTGGGTGCAGGGAGACCCCACACACACTCTCCTTCCCTTTTTGCATTAGGGGTGTGCTGCTCACGACTGTTCACACCCTCCCTCAGCCTTGCTAGTCAGCTCCTCGAGACAGCAGTCACATCTGTGTGGCTGTATCCCTTGGGCCTGGTGCACAGTGGGCCTTCTGTAAATGCTGGTTGGATGAGAGGATTGTGTAGATCAGGCTGAACAGCTCATATAAAGACATGGAGAAACCAGCTGTAACTAGAGTGAGGCTGTGAAGGTTGGATTTGGTTTCATGGAAATCTCTGGTTATTGCTCTTCTGAGCGTTATTGCCAGGGAATACTATCCTTCTACCCTGGCAAACAGCGTGGATTTCCCTGTGGAGATTTCAGGGCCACTGCACTGGTGGGCAGTGGCAGCAGGTGACTGATAACTGTGACCAGCACTCACCTCTGAAGCCTGGCTGTCAGTGCTCAGGCAGAGTCCTCCGGGCCTCTCCAGTGCCTCTGTTTCTTTGGCTTCTTTCATTCTTTTTAAACCCACTTTTCTCTTATTTTTCACTCTCTTCCCCTCACTTCATTTCCTCTTTCCAGTCTTCTTCCTTGGTTTTTCCTGACAGCTGCCCCCTTCCTCCACAAAACTGGTCATCCTAAGCAATTTAGTCAATTTAACCAGTTTAGTTAACTAAAGGTTAGTTATTTCATGGTGTTTCTTAGCCAAAGGATAAAATGTGTTGCCTGATCATTCAGGAAGTTGAGTTTCCTCATCATTGTGTTCTTAGGCCTTTTGGTTAAAGAATCTCATTATCTTGTCAGGCTTAGCTGTGAAGATTTTTTTTTTAACATTTTGTTAAATTCCTGTCATCTACATGAAGTGCTTTACAATTGTTATATATATATATATATATATATATTTTTTTTTTTTTTTTCTTAGTATCATTGCCACCATGACTTTAAGTGTGATTCTTAATATAGAGATTCTATCACAGTTCTGCCAACGAAGACCTGCCCCGGGCTAACCTTGACCCTTTCCTTGTTGCAGTGCTAGCTGCGATGGGGCCTGAGGTCTCCTTTGGCACAGATGTTCCCTCTGAAGTGGCTTGTGGCACTGTTTTCCCTGGTATGGCTTGCCCATTTGGGTTGGGTTTTTAAACAGGGGAAGCTTCATGATGTGAGGCCACAGAGTGAGGCAGATGTCTCAGAATAACCTAAAATGCCTTAAAGGACAGAGTACTTTAAACAATTTTAAAAAGAACTGAAGGAGAAGTTACTCAGGACATGAGTAAGCTCTTAGTCTTGCCTAAGGTCTGCAGCCTCAGCCTGGTTTCTCTGTGCAGTTATGCAATAGACTCTGAAGTTCTTAGAGTGCAGACTGTTCATAGCAGTAATACCCACTGTTTATTGGTGCCCTCTGCTGTAAGCACCGCACTTGATGCCTTACAGGTGTTACTTCATTTAATCCTGACAGCCCTGTGAGACAATGGGCATTGGTTCCCTTTTGCAGTCACCATAGAGCTCGGGGTGTAAGCTCGGTGGTAGAGAGCTTGTGTGGCCTGTGCACAGCCCTGGTTGAATCCCCAGCACTGCAAAAAATAAAACAAAACATGCTGGGTGTTGTGGTGCATGCCCAGCACTTGGGAGACTAAGGATCCCTATGAGTTTGAGGCCAGCCTGGGTTACCTAGTGAGTTCAAGGCCAGCCTGAACTGCTTAATGAGACCCTAACTCAGAAACCAAAAAAGAAAATAACAGATGAGAGTTTAGAGACTCACCCTGGATCATATAGTTAAGTTAGGATGGAACTCTTTGTTCCTGGCCATCATCCCTGGGGTTTTTGCTCTCTGTTGACACGCATGTTTGTATTATCTGGCTCTGTGTCAGGTTACACATTAGTCTTAAGTTACCTGAGATTGAAGCAGGCATCCAGGATTTGTTAAATCTTCTCTTACTGAGAAAGTAGGTGTTAGCCCTGCCTTAGGTCCCTGTGTCTGTGGAAGTAGGAGCTGTCTTAGGCTGGCTCCCAGTTAACTCCCCAAGTTGGTCATCTGGAATGCCCTCTGGGCTGCCCTCTTTTCGTGGTGATGAGTTGGCAGGGAGTCCCTTGAGACTCTCCTTTCCCTTTCCTCCTGGTCAGGCAGCCTGCTTTATCCAGGAGTGAGTTCTTTCTGATGACCTTTGCCTGGAGAGTAGCAACCCCTACCCCCTGAGTTGGTGGAGGTACAGCTGAAAGCTTTCTGGTCTGCATGCTGGCTTGTACTCTCTTTAGTGCTCTTGGAATGTCCCCTGTATCTTTGAAGGCCTTGGATTTCTATTTGGGGCCTTCTGGAGTAGTCTGCTTGAGGGCAAGGACTATATCCTACTTTCATTTTCCATTACAGTTTCCAATACATAGCATTTTTAAAAAAAATTCCATTACAGTTTCCGAATGTTTGGCATACTCAGTAAGTATTTGGGTAAATATACCAGTTGCTCCAGATGCAAGGGCTTCCATTCACCTCTCCCCTCCAGTCTAGTTCACTTTTTTTGTTGGTTTTTATGAGACAGGGTCCTGCTATGTAGACCAGGCTGAGCTTGGACTCAAACCAATCCTCCTGCCTCAGCCTCCCCAATGCTGGGATCACAGGCATGCACCACCACGCTCCACTTCACTTTGTTTAAACATAAAAATTGTTAGGGTGTGTTGTATACCCTTGAGCCAGTGATTAATCTGAGGTCTATTAGTAAAGCTTTTGCCTCTAATTTTGGTTGTGTGCAGGTTGAGCAACGTTCCTTCATCCCCTCCTGTTCTACTTTTGTTCTGCTCTGTTTGGTAAGAAGAGGTTGGAATATCGTGTTAGAGCACTGTTTTGACAAGTTTGTATTGCAGTTTCTTAGCTACAGCCTTGAAATACAGTTTGGCCATCCTCACAGACAGGAAGGATGGAGCAGACTTTGCTGAGCTTTGAGTGTGACTTCAAGCAGCTCAGGTCAGGGGCCTCTGAATGGATTGGAAACACTCAGTCTGTTGAGTTCGTGTTCTTTCCCTCTCAGTGACTCCACTGTGGTCCTGCTAGTGAGGACAGTGCTGCTTCAGCTCCTCTTTCTGAGTTCCTGAGTTGTGTTCAGGTGTTGGAAGTTGGTGGCAGCTTTCAGTGAGGTGCTGAAAGACTAGAGGAGGAGCCAGAGACCTTTCTCAGGCATTGGTTGTATGACACTTGGAAAATCCTGATCTTGAGTTTTCTCAAGTGTAAAATGAGGCTAGAATACCTGGCTTCTGATACAGATTACATAAAAGAATCCCTGTAAATGTGTTTTATAAACTTGAGAACATTATCTCATGTAAGGATTTAAAATCACCATTTTAATGACAAATGGCTAAAATATATCTGTGTGGGTTTTTTTTCGAGACAGGATCTCCCTATGTAGTATGTAACTCACTATATAACCCAGCTGTGGTGATCCTCTTGTCACAGCTTCTTTGAGTACTGAAATTACTGCTCCTGGCTTTTCTTTTCATAGTGCTGGAGATTGGGCCCAAGGCCTTCCGCATGCTAGGCAAGTGCTCTCCTACTGAGCTATACTGTATCTCCAGCCCTCTGTGTGTTTTAAAATGCAAGTCTCATCTTTAAAAATACTGTACTTCTGTCCTTTCCCTGATACCTTATTTCAGACAGCAAAGTTGAGAGAATTACACACCACCTAGCTTACGTAGTTAACCTTTTCCTATATTTGTTTCATTATATCTACCCTTCTGTCCATTTGTCAATCCATTTTATTTGTGGATGCATTTTAAAATAACTTCTGTATGTTAGTATAACTCTAATAGGAGCCCAAATTTGTTTTTGCTTTTTAAAGGTAAAATTATAGAGTAAAAGTACAAATCTATGTGTGCCATTCACAAGTTTTGACAGATGTGTATACCTGTGTAACACACACCTCTAAGAAGACACAGGATATCATCACCCCCCAAAGTCCTCTTGTGTTCCTTTCCTATTCCTATCTACTAGCAACCGTTGCTCTTTTTTCATTATAAATTAATTTGCCTCTTCTGGACTTCATGTAATTTTAAAGCATGTATAATCGTAAAGCTCCTTTTGTGTCTTCACTCAGTATACTGTTTTTGAGATCCACCTATGTCGCGTCATCGGTAGTTCTTTTTGCTTGCTAAGTGGTATTCTGCTATATGACTAGAGCACAGTTCACGTACGTACCTGTTCTCTTGAGGCTGCATACCGATGCTAGCTTTTGGCTGTCATGACTACTGCTGTTACAAATATGACTCGTACACATGATTTTGAGGACATATGCTTTCATTAGTTCTTGTGGAAAGGTGGGGCAGATCTGACCTGAAAGTGACCAGAGCGCCCAGAGAGATAGAGTGGGTGTTATGAGGAGGCAGGAGCTGGGTCTGGAGTGGTCCTAAGATGAGGGTGGTGATGGTGGTGGTGTTGACCTGGGAGGTGGAAAATGGGATGGGGTGGGGGAGGGTGGTATAAGCTGTGCAGACCGAGGAGGCTGTCCAAGGATAGGAGGGATGCTGGGAAAGCCAGGATGAGGAATTTGAAGTCTATCCTATAAACCTCAAAACTCCCAAAGGCTTTCCGTGTCATCAGGGTAGTTATAGGATAGCCGTATTTTATGAAGGTGAAGTTTCAGGTAGAAGTTGCTGTGGTGGGGCAAGGGAAGGCTGGAGGTGGGCACTGTGTGTATCCTGTGTGTTGGTGCAGGTGGAGGTGAGTCCAGGCTGACTTGGCGCAGTGGTTTGCCAGAGGGAATGAGCGAAGGGGAGGTGACTCAGAGGCTGGGTCTGTCAGAGGGACAGTGATAATATGCCCCAGGTCCTGGTGCTGTCTGGGTTACCAAGTGCTGTTTGTGTGTGTCATCTCATTGGATGTTCCCCTGAACCCCTGTGAGGTGGGAAGAAGGAATTTTATTTTCCCTGTGTAAGAAACTCAAAGAGATGTGGTGACCAATTACAGAAACAGATTCATTATAATAGCATAAAGTAGATGCAGAGATTAGGGACTTTTTTAAAAAAAGCCTTTCTTAGGTTTTGGTTGTTTACTTTATAAAAGGAAACATTTACTTTTTCTCATTGTAAAAGTGATATTTATTGCAGAAAACTTGAAAAGTACAGAAAAGATCCAGGCTCACTAGTTGTGAAATCACTTAAATTGTAGTAAAAAAAAAAATCTTGTAAAATGGTGATGTGTTTCCTTCCATCTGTATATATTGGTTTAATTGTATTTGAAAACTATTTTTAAATATTTTTGTTCTTTAGTTCTAGGAAACATTTAGCAATGACTTCTTCAAATACTGTCCCCTTCCATTCTCTGATTTCTCTTGTGGAGCTCCCTCCAAAAGATAGAAGATTTAGATACATCTCAGTCTGTTTTCCATCTCTTCTGGTTTCTTCTACTTCCCTTCTCATTACTATCTTGTGGAAGGACTTCTGTTCAGCTTTTCAGCTCACTAATTTGTTCCTTAAAATCTACTCAGCTTGTTAGCTCATTGAATTTTTTTTTTTTTTGGTACCAGGGATCGAACTCGGGTCCTTGTGCTTGCGGGGCAGGCAGCAGAACCACTGAGCTAAATCCCTGGCCCTTGAATTTTTAAATTTTGTAAGTTTTATCCTCAAGACTTATGGTTTGTTATTTTTTCATAACTGCTTATTCATGTGTTATGGTTGCAGCATACTCCCTTATCTCTTCGAGGGTATTAGTTATAACATTTTAAAGTTTATTCTATTTGCTGTTTATTTTTTTTATTTTTTTGTTTTTGTTTTTTGGTATTGGGGATTGAACTCTGGTCTTTGCGCCGAAACCACTGAGCTAAATCCCTGGCCCTATTTGCTGTTTATTGAATTCATTTTTTGTTATGGTGTAGATAAAGTCAGTAAAGTGTACAAAATCTTTAAGTGTCAAGCTTGATGGATTTTATGTTTCTCTGCTCCCGTGTAACCACCACCCAAACCAGAACAGAGCATTTCCTGCACTCCAAGGAGGCTACCTGTGGCTCTTCAATAACTTTTAGAATTTTAAATGTTTTATTATGAGAAATCGCAAGCATACAGCAATGTTGAAGGAATTTCATGGTGTACTCCTATATACTCAATGCTTGTATTCTACATTAACATTTTATTATAATCACCTTATTATATATTTCTTTTCTCATTCATTCATTCATTCGGTGGTAGTAGGGATCGAACCTAGGGTCTTCACACAGAGCTACATCTCCAGACCTTTGTTTACTTTTATTTTTTATCTTTATTGAAACAGAGTCTCACTAAGTTACTGAGTTGCCCAGGCTGGTCTTGAACTTGTGATCCTCCTGCCTTTGGTGAATTTTAAAACAAGTACAATGTCAGTACACTTCCTCTTAAATATTTCGGTACATGTAACATTAGGTAGAGTTCAGAGTTTATGTAATTTTTTTCAGATAAAATTTACATAAATGAAATATGTAAATATTTAATGTATATTTGCTGAGTTTTAATAAATGGATGCAAATATCTATGTAATCCAGACATTTATCAGTGTATAAAATATCACCCCAGAAACTTTCCAGGAAATGAACCATAAATGAATCTCATGTTTATTGTAAATCTTTCCCTCAGGTCTTTTTATTGGATGTTATTTTATTTTATTTATTTATTTTTATTTATATATTAATTGGTACATTTTAGGTATACAATACATTTACATTTATCATTGAGTGTTTGTACCTGAACATGATGTATCTTGGTTCTTATTTTTTTCCCCATTACCTATGCGCTCTTCGCTCCCACCACCCTTCCCTATTTACATAGACTTTATTTCCATTTTTTTTTCTTTTTCATAATTTTTCCTTTCCTTTCTTCCCTCTCCCCTTCCCCTCCCGCCACCCCTCCACCTTTGGACCTTTTCCTATTTCAAATTATCAATTATTCGTTTTAATCCTTTTCATCCTTATTTACACTTTCAGTTTCTCACACTAGAGAAACTATTCGGTATTTACACGTGTGTCCTATTTATTTTACTTAAGAGTATGGCCTCAATATGCATCCATTTAGCTATAAATGACTCTAGTTTCTCGTTCTTTATGGCTGAGTAGTACTCCATTTTATAAAAAACCCACATCTTCTTTATCAGTTTTCCAGTTGATGGGCACTTGGGCTGTTTCCAAACCTTAGCTATTACAAACTGTGCCGCTATAAACATAGGTGCACATATATCGCTGTGGTATGATTCTTTTAATTCTTTGGGGAAGATACCCAGTAGGGGAATAGCTGGGTCAAATGGGACCTCTAGTCCTAGCTTTTTGAGGTATCTCCATACTGATTTCCACAGTGGTTGCACCAGTCTGCACTCCCACCAACAATGGAGAAGGGTTCCTTTCTTTCCACACCCCTGCCAGCATTTGTTATTGGTTGATTTCTTGATAGCAGCCATTCTTTGTGGGGTGGGGTGGATGTGTTATTTTAAAAATTAGATATTTTATATTTTTATAAAACTGAATCTTAACAGGTTTTTTAATTTAATTTGTAACATACTATCTTTTTTTGTTTGTTTTTTGTGCCAGGCCTTATATTGTTGTCCAGGCTGGCTTCTAACTCCTGGGCTCAAGTGATCTCCCTGCCTCTGCCTCCAGAGTAACTAGGTCCACAGGTGTGCACCACTGTGCCAGTTTCATATCCTCTTTTATTATAGAAGCAGTGTATGTATATTGCAGAAAATTAACAAATGCTTAAATTCAGTTTTTATCACTTTGAGATCATTTATTACAACATGTCAGTGTTCACTGAACACATTGTTATATGCGTGTTCACTGATAGGTTGGTTGGTTGCAATGCTGGGAATTGAACCTTGCACCTGCTAAGGAAGTACTCTGCTACTGAGCTATCCCTCCAGCTATGCTTTTTAAAAATTGTGGAGGCCAGGGCCGGGGATTTAGCTCAGTGGTTTCACTGCCTGCTGTGCAAGTGCAAGGATCCGAGTTTGATCCCTGGTACCAAAAAAAAAAAAAATTGTGGAGGCCGGGGATTTAGCTCAGTGGTACTGCTGCCTGCCTTGCAAGCGCAAGGTCCCGAGTTCGATCCCTGGTACCTGCCCTCCAAATTGTGGAAAAATAAATATAACAAAATTTATGATCTTTTTTTTTTTTTTTGAGGCAGAGTCTTGCTATGTAGTCTAGGGTGGGCTTGACTCACCATGTAGCCCAGGCTGGCCTTGAACTTGTGATCCTCCTGCCTCAGTCTCCTGGGTGCTGAGGTTGCAGACATAAATCACCATGCCTGGTTTAAATATATAATTATAACCATTTTTAAGCATGTGGTTCAGTATTTTAGTCAGATTGTTGTGCAGCCATCACCATCTATCCATCTCTGAACTTTTTCATCTTGTAAAACTGAAACTCCATACCCATTAAACAATAAGTCCTAATTCTCTCCTCCCTGCCCCTGGCAACCTTCATTCTACTTTCTGTCTCTGTGAATTTGACCAATCTAGGTACCTCATGAGTGAAGTCCTATAGTTTTTGTTCTTTTATGATGGGCTTATTTTACTTAGCATGCTGTCCTCAAGATTCAGCTCTGTACATTATAGTGTGTCAATTTTCTTCCTTTTCAAGGCTGAATAATATTCTATTTATGGTATGTATGAACCATATTGTTTATTCATTCATTGATGGACACAAGGGTTCAATCTTTGGCTATTGTGAATAGTGCTGCTATGAATATGGGTGTATAAAATATCTCTTCTGGTCTGTTTTCAATTCTTGTGGACCATATCCAGTGGAAACACTGGATCATATGATATTGATTTTAATTTGTTGAGGAACTGCCATAAGTACATACAATTTTGTAATTTCTTTAGCCAATAATCTGCACATTTCCATTTCAATTATTTGTAAGAATGTTATTGAATATTCATATCATGCCAGTGTCCCCCATGATCTTAGAAATGCCCTGTATTACACCTGCGATCCTTATGTTAATCTAGTGCATAGATACACACCTTGTTAAAGAGCCCTGAATTGGATGAGTGGCATATGCCTGTCATCCTGCACTCAGGAGGCTGGGCTACCTAGTAAGTTTGAGGCGCCCTGTCTCAAAGCGGAAAAATAAAAACTACACACACACAAAAAAAACCAAGAGAAAATTAAAGAGGCCTGCCTGTGTCCCAGCCTGTTTCCTTAAGCTGTCATCTAGATTCTCTTTACCTACAATATTTCTTGTAAACAAAAATTATCTAAGTATTTTGGTCATATATCTTCAGCGATTGATGAGGAAGGTATGCAACATCTTGATCGATCCACCAGTAAGGGTAGATTGGGTTAGTTAGGATGAGGACAGTCTGACCCTGCTGTTATTGTTACCGTCCTGCCATGTGTTAAATGCTTGGGCCCAAGCCTGTGGCACTGCTGAGAGTGGGTAGAACCTGTAGGAGGTGGGTCCCAGGAGGAAGAAGTTAGGTTGTGGGAGGCGTGTCCTTGAAGGGACCCTAGACCTATGTTTCCTTTCTCTTTGCTTCCTGGCTGCCCTAAGGTGAGCAGTTTCCTCCATCTCTGCCACATGCTCCTGCCATGTGCTTCCACCATTATATCCTGTCTCACCTCAACTCAAAAACAATGAGGCCAATAGACCATGAACTTAAACCTCTCAAACTATGAGCTAAAATAGACCTTTCCTCTTCATAAGCTGTTTATCTTAGGTGTTTTGTCACAGTGTCAGGGAGCTAATACAGTTCTCCTCCCATGACCTGAAAATAATCTGTGTGTATTTGTCACTATATAAATGTTCAGTTCACCACTGGTATTAACCTGTGGCGTCTTTCTTTATTCCTCTCTCTCTCTCTCTCTCTCAAAAACCAATTGATAATCTTTATCTGTAATAACAATTCTGATTACAATTAATGCTATTCTCTCATTCAGTTACTTTTCTACATGTGGCAGTTGGTATTCTTCTGTACAGAAATTTCCTTCATGAGGCAAGGCTATTTGGTGACAGTATAAAACAATTCCTGTTGGAAAGGCAAGATGGTTTTTTTTTTTTTTTTTTTTTTGCTATACTAGATCTCTACCACTGAGCTATACTTCCAACCTATTTTACGCTTTTTGAGATGGAGTCTTGCTAAGTTGCTGAAGCTGGTTTCAAACTCGAAATTTTCTTACCTCAGCCTCTGGAGCAGCTAGGATTACAGGCATGCATCACCACACCTGGCCAACAGTTTTAATAGTAAAGAATTGCTGCTTCAAATGGTAAAGAAAAATTTCCTGGATTTCACTTTTTTCATTTTAATTATGGATATGAATTTTTAGTGGTTGACTCTGTTTGGATCAATTAGTCTTCTGTTTTTTCCTAAGATTAAAGACTAAGACTAAAATTGGAGTTCCTTTGGCTAGTTGGAGCTCCTTCAAGTTGATCCCTATTTCCTTTTAAATCATGTATTTATTTTTACAGTACCGGGACTTGAATCCAGCCAGAGCCTTCATGCTGAGCTATATCCCCAGCCCTCTCTCTCTCTCTCTTTCTCTCTCCATTCATTCACTCATTCTTGTGTGTGTGTGTGTGTGTTTGTATGTGTATGTGTATGTGTTACTGGAGATTAAACCCAGGAGCTGTCTACCACTGAGCTATAGCCCCAGTTCTTTATTTTTCATTTGGAGACAGGGTCTCACCAAGTTCCCCTGGCAGGATTCAAGCTTTTAATTCTCCTGCCATAGCCAGTCAGAGCTGGAGCTATATGTGTGTACCACATCTGGCTCCTTTTAATTTTTTATTTTGATTCAGGGTCTTGCTAAGTTGCCCAGGCTGGACTCAAACTCACAATTCTCCTGTCTCAGCCTCCCAAAATACTGTACTGAGATTACAGGCATGTGCTACCATGCTTGGCTCTTATGCCCTTTTGACATGATCTTATTAATTTCTGAATGCATAACCAACAGTTGTCACAGTCCCAATTTGTACCTTCCTTGTCCCAGACCAGAAATGAGTCTTTTCTCCAAGATGCCCTGTTCCTCTTCTGGGAAAATGGTTTTAGAAATGACAATCTGGGTGTAAGGGGTACTCATTACTCTAGGAATGATAATGTTTTGGGGCCATTTCAATAGTTAGAGCTGGAAAATATATAAATCAACCCCCCAAAACTATACATCTATGTTTTCCATTTGGGTTTAATAATTCAGTGTCTTAGTATATTTGATTTGCAGTTGTATTTTTTTTCTCTTATACTAACTGGTTTTTCTTTGCTTTTAAGCCCTTATCCAAATTTATTTATGTATTCACTCATATGTTTTAAAAAATTTATTTTACTTATTTCTTTTTTAAATTTGAAATTTGAGTATTTTGTTTGAGATAAAAATCTTAGCTCTTTGAAATAGCTAGTTATTCCAGCACCTTTTATGTGAACGATTGTGTTTTCCCCAACTGGTTTATCCTTTTACCTTTACCATCTCTTTCAGTTGTGTATTTTTAGTTATCTGTTCTTATACTGTAACTGTACTGACTTCATTTTTTATGACTTTATTCTATGTTTTAATAGTATCTGGTAAGGTTAATAACTTTCCTCCTACCCCACTTAAGCACCTTTCTTGCCTATAATCCCAGCACTCTGGGAGGCTAAGGCAGGAAGATTAGAAGTTCAAGCCTAGCCTGGGTAACTTCTTAGTGACTTAGTGAGAACCTCTCAAAAAAAAGAAGATGGATGTGGCTCAGTATGAAGGCCCTGAGTTCAGTCTCCAGTATCACAAAAATCAAACAAAAAGAACACTTTCTTGTTTAGTTTTCCACACCAGTTCTCATTCTGTCTGTCTGTCTGTTGCTGGGAATTAAACCCCTAGTCTTGAGCATGCTAAGCATGTACTGTACCCTGAGCTAAACCCCTAGCCCCCATGCCAGTTTAGATTGATCTTATTTTACCTGAAATTTTGGTTTTTGTTTGTGTTGGGGGTGGTCGGTCATTTTGTAGTTAGATACACCATAGGTTGCTGAGAATGGAGAACTTTGTTGTAATGGTCCATTTATCAGGACTGTAACAAAATACTTGAGGTTGTGTGCTTTATAAAGAAAAGTTTTATTTAGCTCATAGTTTTAGTCTTGAAAGTTCATGATCGAGTGGCCCCATTGGCTCAGCCTCTGGTGAGGACCCCTGTGGCTGCATCATATCATGGCAGTTGCATCATGGAGGGACAGCACGTACAGGGGAAAGATAACCTGGTGAGACAGGAAGCCAGAGAGTGGGGAAAGGGCCGTCTTACTCTTTCTAACAACTTTCTCTCATAGGAACTAGCAAGGGTTCCATGAGAACTACATGGAAGCCAATGTCTCCAGTGACTCAGGCGCCTCCCACTAGGCTTCAGCTCTTCAAGGTTCCACATCTCAGTTTCACCACACTGAGAACCAACTTCTAGCACATGAACTCTTAGAGGTCATGTGGAAAACGTATTTAAATCATAGCAATGGCATTCTTCCTGTCGTCATGTGATATTTATTATTCAGTTATTTTATATGTTTTCATGGTAGATTTGTATCTCTCTAGGATGAGTCTGTGTGGTCCTAAGTTTTTTCATTAAATTTTTTTTTTTTTTGGTATGGGGATCGAACTCTGGACCTTGCACTTGTGAGGCAGGTGGTGGAACCACTGAGCTAAATCCCCGGCCCTTCATTAAGTCTTTTAATGAATTATTTCACTTAGATAAAATATTTTGATATTGCTGAAAACTGTTTCTTAAACATTCTTGCAGTTTTTCAGCAGATTGTCTTGATTTTTTAAATTGTGGAATCTATAAATCTGAACTGTACAGTGGTTTAGATTATTGAGATAGATGTTTATATTGTTAGCTGTTTGATAATTTTGAGTCTTTCTAAAAATGTTTTCTTGTTGTATTTGCTTTGGTGTTTCAGGAAATTGTTAAATCATAAGGGTATTCTATGTTTAAATATTGCATTGTTTCTCTGGTGTGAGAAACTCAAAGGGTAAATAAGGACCAAAATGGATGATAGGTATTGGGAAGTGGGAAGAAAATGTTCAAATGGGAAGGAGAACAAGGGAGGGAGGGATAGAAATTTAAAAAATAGAATGGAAGGAAAACAATAGAAGTTCAGTTTTGTAAAAGGAGAGGAGAAGAAGAATTGAAGGGAAGGAAGGAGAATGGGGAAAAAAAAGAAGATAATATTATGTACAGGTGCAAACTCCCTGTGATGAATGTGATCATTATGTATGTCAAAAATGCAACAATAAAATTAATTAAAAGGAAAATAAATTAACCTGCACTTAAAGATAATGGTGTTAGCCTGCACCTTTGTTTTGTCAGGATTGTAATGATATTGCATCCCATTCTTCCCTTTGAGTATGATATTTGCTCTTTGTTTGATACTAAAAATGTTTGTATTCCTGAAATAAATTGTTTACTTGATATAGATAATTTAAAAACCTTTTTAAAACATACTGTTAATTCAGTTTGTAATAACTTTAATTTTCTTTTTCTGTATTTATGAAGGTAACACTATAATCTTACACCCCAGCAATAAAGGTTAATAACATTATTAACCTTTTATTCTTTGCATTCTTTTTTTTCCTGTTCATTAATAGAAATTTAAACTAAATTTATTTATTTATTTATTTAGCGGTGCAAGGGATTAAATCCAGGGCCTCATGCATGCTAGGTAGGTATTCTACCACTGATCTACATAACCAGACCTACATTTAAATTTTTAAATGTAAATGGCTTCTGTATAGTTTTATATTTTAATTTTTAAATTTAATAATAAATTACAACTATTTCCCATGTCATCAAAATCTCTTCAAAACATAACTAGTAACATAATAATTAATAATATATTAATGCTTTTATGTATATCTTCCCACAAAAGGCTTTGAGCACATCTGTAATTATTCCCTTACATTTATTCTTAGAAGTTGAGTCTATTTTTAAGTCTTGATTTAAAAAATAATTTTGTTGGGTCAAGTTTTAAAACACTTTGGAGCAGTCTGTAAAGAAAAAGCGTATTTTGGTACCAGGGAATGAACTCAGGTCCTTGTACTTGCAAGGCAGTCGGCAGCGCCACTGAGCTAAATCCCCAGTCAGAAAAAGCGTATTTTGGGGCTGGGGAGTTAGCTCAGTGGTGCCGCTGCCTGCCTCACAAAAGCATATTTTAGTAACATTTTTTATTTATAAAGTTGGCTCTGAGAAGTTACATTTTCTTACTGAAATCTTTTACTTTCTTAATACTTTGATTCCTTAATGGGACCTTCACCTTCACCATATCATACTTCTTTGTTTTATAGAGGAAGAAATTGAAGGCCTAGGGCATTTGGGAAATGTTCAAGATCACACTGCAAGTGTTGGCAAAGCGCTAAAATAAGAACTCCATGCTAGCACTTGTCTCTTATCCCGTGGTACTTTTTATATTCATGGAAAGTGGACTAGAGATAGGTATTTCTTCTGGTCATTTCAGTGAGACAGTCAGGTGTCAAACTCTGCATGCTCTTCTAAATCAGGTTTGCAAAGTACTCTTGTCCAGTGGTTTTACTGTATCAAAGCAATAAAGAACTTGAATACTGTACCTGGAATTTCTAAGCTTGGATATCATTAGGGAAGTTGCTTGATTATTGCAGAATGACTTTGTTTTTGTTGTAAAGACCTATACACGTACCTGTTTTTTCTTTTCAGTCTGTAACCTGTGTATATGGAGTTGAAGTTGCCGTGCAATGAAACTTACAGTATTTATATAGTTATTCACTGGGTATTTGATCAACTTTTTACTACCATATTGATTTTAGATAAAAGCAAGAACTCTTGTTCCTTTTTTTTTATTTCTAAACTTTTATGCCATATCTGTTATTGTACAGTTAAGAAACAGAGTCTTGAAAAGAGATAATAAAACCTTACCTTGAGATGGAGAAGGCAGGCATGGCATTGGCCTGGTCCTTTGATTCCCTGGGGTTGTTGATAGGCTTGGAGGACCTCTACGTTGAGCATTGATAATTGGCTTTCTGAGGAAGCATCTACTCATTACTCAGTAATGACAAAAATCAGCACTTCTGTCAGATGCCAGTCTCAAGTGAGAGTTCTTCTCAGAGACCAAGTTAGAAGGTGTTTCTTTTTGTTTGTTTTGTTTTTTATTTTTTGAGTCAGGGTCTTGCTCTGTAATTTAGGCTGGCCTTGAACTCACTATGTAGACCAGGCTGGCCTCAAACTCACAGTGATCCTCCTGCCTCAGCCTCCTGAATGCTAGTATTACAGGCGTGAGCTACCGTCCCTAGCTTAGAAGATGTTTCAGTGGTCTTCTAGTCTCACTTCTCTCACTCCATTATAGGCTTCCTTCCATTCTCCATCTCCCCAGAGAACTTTAGTTTGGTAACATTTCTTGGTAGAGAGGTTACTAATTTTTCATTGAACAATAAAGTATTTCCTTATTCATTCAAAACATGCACCCATACACACAGTACTTACTGTGGGGCAGGAACTGAGTTAGGCATTTGTTCGCAGGATGAAGATGATGAAGATGTGGCCTCCCTTTTTAAATGATAAGCTCACTGGTGTATAACAGGCTTGCTGGTAATTGTATGTGTCTTCCTGGCTCTGGATTCTGAATCTGAACATACTTTTGCTGCTATATGATAAAAAGGGCAGGGAATTGGAATCAGAAGATTTAGGTTTGAATTTTGGCTTTAGCACTTACTTAACTATAAGCTGGAACAAATTGTTAACCTATGAGCCACAGTTTCTTGTGTGCAAAGTGTGGATAGAAGAGAAGGTATAGGATCATACCTTCCAATCTGTTTTACACCATACAAGTGGTAGACTTTTCTTGTTTTTCTTTGCTTATTATCCAGAATTATGTTTTCTCACCAGTGGGTTTATGGAGAAAGAAGCTCAGTTACAATTCTTTCAGTGCTGCTGAATATACTGAGAATGGAAAAATAAACAGGGTTGTATTGGTTTTCTGGCTTGTAAATCAAAAAGTAATTTTTAGTGCCAAAAACTATGTTTGTCTTGAGAAGTCAGGAATGTTTTTGCATTGTAGAACAGCTTCAGATTCCGTGGTGGATCTCTTGGGGAATCGCATGGTTTGGGTTTAGGTTCTGTTGTGTATGGGGCTGGCTTCTCTGCAATGTAAATCTTGCTTACTGTCCTCAGTTCCTGCTGGAGTAAAATACAGGCTGGCTAGGGTAGTTTCTGGTCAGGACTTCTAAGCCAGCCAGGGCAGCATACCTCTCTTGTAGCCAGGCCTTGGAAAGACCTCCAAGCACAGGTCCCCAGCCCAGTCCTCTCCACCAGGCTGGTCTGGAGTCACCAGGTGGCAGTGAGGTGGCAGAAAAGTGGCATCAAGGGCTTTGCCTCTACCAGGGCTGAAGGTACAGGTTGTTAAATTAATATGCCTGATTTTTCATCACTGTGAGAAAATCTTCTGGAATTTCTACCCCACTGAAGACCTCATCTGTGTAGTTCCCAGAGAACCAGAACCTCCATGCAGAGGGCTGAAAGCTCTCTACCCTGCAAACAAGTTCAGGAAAGAAGCAGAGTGAACAAATGCAAACCCGAGTTCACCATTGCCCTGCTTAAAGCCCTCTGTGACTCCCCACTGGCAAATTCACTCTTGTTTTTGACCTACAGAGCCCAGCTGATGGGCTCCTGCCCCCTCTCTAGCCTCATCCTGAGCCTCACACACTGAATGCCGCAAGTGTACATAACCTGGAGACATGATGATCTCTGGATTTATCTATCAATCTATCTCAATTTATTTATACATACATACTGGGGATTGAACCCAGGGCCTTCACATTAAGCAACATGCCCATCCCTTTATTTTTTTAAATTTTGAGACAGGGATTCACTCAACTCCTAAGTTATTCAGGCTGGGTGCGAACTTGTGATCCTCCTGCCTCAGCCTCTTAGACTACTGGGATTACAGATATGTGTGACCATTTGCAGTTACCTTGCCAGTCCTCTGCTGAGAAATTCCTGCCTAGCAGAATTAACAAAAGCCCCTTGATGACAGTGGTAGTCTAACAAAGTAGGTAACTGTTAGAGGAAGTATTTTGTGTCTGGAACAGATGTTCTCAGAATTTTGTGTTTGGGCTGTTCCACTACAAAAACAAAAACAGAAGGACAGGATGAAGGGTTCACAATGTCAAAGTCATGTGAACTCAGAGGATAGAGAGATTCTTGTTGGCTGCTCTGGGACAGTTTGCCCCTCCCCCAACCGTTTCACTCTGCCCTAAAGACTTGAAGGCCAACGGAGAATGGATGGATATCCTGGGGACCAGAGGGAGTGATGATGACTGATAGAGCTGGTGGCTTCTTGCTGAATTGAGACTACTGAAGTGGCCTCCCTGTGGGACACCTGAAGAAGCTGTCCTGTCATTACAGGTCAAAGTTCTGGATTTCATGGCACATTCCTGAGTGTTGGGTTATGAGATCACTGCATGAGCATGTGCGACAAACATGATCTCTGTGATCAATTTGACACCTGTTTTCATCTAGCTCATGACATCTTAAAACATAGATTGCTAATCTGGAAAGCAACTAGTACTGAGATAACAAAGCTGTCATGTAGTGACTGTTCACTGCATACCAAGCACTATTCTTTTTTGTTTGGGGTTTTTTTTGGGGGGGGAGATGATTAGGGTCTCGCCACATAGTTCAGGCTGGTCTTGAACTCACTATATAGCCCAGGCTGGTCTTGAACTTGCAGTGATCCTCCTGCCTCAGCCTCCCAAATGCTGGGGTTACATGCATGTACCATAATGCCTGGCTCCCAAGCACTGTTCTCTAAGTACTTGTGTTAAGGCTGATTTAATCCTTCTGATAAACCAGTGGGCATGGTGTTTGCTTAGAGGTTCACCTTTAAAGATAAGCAAACTGAGGTGAATGAGAGGTTAAACAGTTTGCCCACAGTTTTATAAGTAGTGCTGGAAGCACTTGGTCCAATACAGGTAGCCTGGTTCCTGAGTCCGTGTTCTTAATTATTATTGTATAGGAAAATGTTCTATTCTCACACCATTCTTAGTACTTCCGTTCTGCTACCAGAGGTGTGTGTATGAGTCTTCCACATAAAACAGTTTTCTAGTTCTCTATGGATACCACGGGGCGGGGGGGGGTGTCTAACAAATCAGTTCTCTACACTAACGAATTAAAGCAGAGCCCAAAACTCAATTCCACAGATTACCCTCACTTTTGACACCAATTTCAAGTAGTAGGTCCCTAGTTTATCCAGAATTTCTGTCCACTTTGCCTACAAATTAGAGGTTCTTGTGACCTCCTCCTTGGGTTCGATAGCTCACAGAACTCAGAAAACAGCTTTCTTGTTATGTTACCAGTTGATCATTAAGGATGAACTACTTAATACAAAGAATAGGCATGTAGAAGATACTTAGGGGATACTTGGGAGGGTCCTGAGCCCAGCAATTCCTGTCCCTATAGAGTTAGGGGTGCCACCCTGCTGGCACATGAAGCATTCTTGTTCAACAACTCGGAAGCTCCCTGCACCCATCTTTTTGGATTTTTTTTATGAGGACTTCATTTATAAACATAATTGCTTACATTATTGGCCATTAGTTTATTCAATTTCAGCTCCTCTCACTTCTCTCCTGGGAGGGGGGCCTGAAAATTCCAGCCCTCTAATCATATGGTTGGTTCCCTTGGCAACTATTCCCCCACCCCTTATGGTTATCAAAGGGCTTTTCATAAACCACTTCATTAACTTAAACTCAGGTGCCACTGAAAGGGTTTTTTCTGGTAGTGCTAGGGATCAAACCCAGGGCCTTGCCCATTCTAGGCAAGTGCTCTACCGCTGAACCACATCCCCAGCCCCATTTTACTTTTTTGAGGTTAGTAAGATATCACAATTATTTTTTGTTTTCTGACAGACTTCCTGCTTACAGTCATCTCTTAATATCCTTGGGGAATTGGTTCTAGGATCTCCTCAGATAGCAAAATCTTTTGCTGTTCAATTCCCTTATACAAAGTGGTATAATATTTGCATATAATCATTGTCTATTCTATATATTTTAAAGTGTCTCTAGATTACTGATAATTTGTTCATTGTGCCTAATACAATGTAAATGCTATGTAAACAGCTATTATGCATATAGTTTGGGAAGAATGATAAGTCTAGGGCCGGAGATTTAGCTCAGTGGTTCCGCCGCCTGGTTCACAAGAGCAAGGACCGGAGTTTGATCCCCAGCACCAAAAAAAAAAGTCTGCACATGTTCAGTGCACATACAATTGTTTTCTGAATATTTTCTATTCATACTTTAGTTGAATTTGTGAATGTAGGCGTGGGGGAGGTCCAGCTGTATATTGGTCAGTATTCTCTTAACTGCAGATGACATCAAAACGCAATCTGTGCTAGCTGAAGCCAAAGAGGAATTTGTGGGCCACAGTAGCCTGGCTTATATAACCAGACCAAGGGGCGGATATGAGTATGCTGGCCTCTGAGAGAGATGAAACCAGACTTTCTCCGTCTTTCTCCCTTACTGAGATCATCTTGGTTTCTTGGGCTGTTCTTTGCTGTTTAACAGGAAACAGTACGCACTGACCTCATTTCGTAGGTTATCAATGGAGAGCCTCTTCCCTTGATTCCAACTTGAAAAGTCCAAGGGAGGAGCCAAGGCTTAGCACATGTGCCCATCTAGGTGGCCACTGGATGCCTCCGTGATAGGCAACAACTTTCAGACCTGGGTAGTTTGAATGGGGAGGAACAGCCCTCAGAGGAGGGGAGGACACTGGCCAGAGAACAAAGCTACCCTTCCACTGTGGTTCAGCTCAGGCCCCTAAAAGTTTTTCAGTTTAAGGATTAGTGCTGTACTGGGTATGGTGGTCCTTGCCTGTAATGCCAGCACTCAGGAGGCTGAGGTAGAAGGACCAAGGGTTTGAGCTACAGAGCGATACCTTAACCTCAAAAAACAAAACAAAAAATCCAAAAAACAAAAAGGTGAGGATGGCAGTACCTACTTGTAATCTCAGCACTCTGGAAGGCTTAGGCAGGAGGATCAAAAGTTCTGGCCCTATTAGTCACTTAGCAAGATTCTGTCTCAAAATAGAAAAAAAAAAAAAGCCCTGAGGGTATAGTTCTGTTTCCTGTCATTGCTAATTTCTGTGATGTGTTTTGAAGGCCTTGGGTTCAATCCTCAAGAACCACCACGAAAAAAGAAAAAAAAAATAGCACTTTTCTGTGTAATGATAGTTATTATTCATTGCATTGACTGAGGCAGTCTCTATTCTGAGTTATCAAAGAAACTCTCCATTTACTGTTTGCTAAGAAAAGTGATTATAACAACAGGAAAATGTCAACAAGGTTGACATAGGAAGGACTTTCCAGTTGACCTCTCTTACTTTTTGTTGTCTGACTAAAAGATATTTATTTACTCTATATTGGTTATTACTTCTTATTTTACCCAGTGGTTTTGTAAAATTATTTGTTCTCAATAATGTGTTTGCATTCCAGTGGTCAGCTCATTACATCCTGTTTTCTAATAGCTAACTATATCTTGTGTTAGTCTTCCAATCTCATGGGTCATAATTTCTTTACTTGTTTGGGTGGGCTGACTTTTGTAATAGACTGAAAGGCGTAGAAAAGATCAAATCTTGATAAAAGTTTCTTAGTTGCATAAAATTTAAAATAAGTGTCCTTGATCAATAGAGCCTCCTCTCCAAATGGTGATTCAGGGGCCATCTTTGACCCATGAGACCCAAGGCAACCATGCTGGCCTGCGAGGACAAGCTCACAGAAACGGAAAGAGCCTGGAGGGTCACAGGTAAGAAGATTTTCAGGGCCAAGTCTGGAAGTGGTACATCCATGACAGCTTGTTTACATTCTGTCAGTCATGAGGCCACACCTAACTTCACCAAAGGCTGAGAAATGTGACCTGGCTGAGTGTCCAGGAAGAGAGGAACTGAATTTGAACAGTTATCCAGTCTCTGCCACACGCTTTGGTGACATTTGTTATTTTCTCCCTATTTCCCTTCCCTTGCATAATAGCTGTTTGGTTGGTATTGAGTCCACTCTCAGCTCCATGGTGGGCCCCACACTCTCCTTGCAGCAGTTGTTAGTTCAGTAATAGTTGTATAACCCAGGCTTAATCCAGGCAGAGGGCATAGAATGCTTCTGGTCTCAGCTACTAGTCCAGGGGCAGGCATGTGATGTAAAGTGTCCCAATCACTGTGACTGGGGGAAAATACCAACCACTACCTCCTCGCAGGGAGAGCAGAGTCAGCTCGTGGAGGACAAACTTGGAGGATTCCTGAGTCACACAGAGCTGGAGTCCTGTTGAAATTCCTTGAAGCTGACAAGATCTGATGCTGTGCAAGCTATTAAATCCACTTCATCACATAATAATCAGAAGTTAATTAAAAAAAAAAGATAATTCTGCTGGGGATTTAGCTCAGTGGTTCCACCGCCTGCCTTGCAAGCGAAAGGACCCGAGTTCGATCCCCGGTACCAAAAAAAAAGAAGTAAATTTTCTTACAACCAAAAGCATTCTGATTGATAAACTTATAAAATGGAAAGGAAATGAAGAGAGAAAAGATAGAAGCTGGATCTCCAAGTTCTGTTTCCTGCCATTGCTAATTTTTCTGTGATGTGTTTTGAATACCCAAGCATTACATCAGAGGTCATTAGATTTTTAACATTCTTCTTTTTTAAAGCTCCAAGTATATACAAACTGTGGCCTGCAGGATGCTTGCTTGCTCTCTCGCTCTTTCTCTCTCTCTCTCTCTTTTTGGTACTGGGGATCAAATTCAGGACTTTGTGCTTGCCAGGCAGGCGCTGTGCTGCTGAGCTAAATCCCCAGCCCTCCATCTCTCTCTCTTTTTTAATGTTATAATAGCAAATATAAAAAAAGGAAGTTTTGTTACTTATATATATTAACCATAATATACATTTTATATATTTAAACAATTCCTGTTCAACCAAGCCAAATGGTTGGACAGGCCTGCATGATTTCTTCCTGAACTGAATGATATATAGTTCTTTTGAAGAATAAAAATTTATTTCTCTTTCATCCAAATGAATGAAACATAGCCATATAATGTCTTTTCTATATTTATTTTTAGCACCTTTAGCTTTTTCATCAAGCAAGTACACAAAATAAATTTATCATATACATTGAAGAATGTGTTTTGTTTATAGCTGGGCATTATCTCTGATACTAGTAAAGGAATTTTCTGTTTTTGAGTTGAATGTTCCAAACTCTTTGGAATAGTTTGTCACGTTTGGTGATTTTAAATTTCCTAGCACCTCCAACTTGAGCAAAATGCCACATGGCATTCCTGAGTGAACATTTTGAAAGAGTTGTGTGGCATCCAGTGAGGCATTTGGAAGTCACCTGGTAAGTATGTAGGGACTGTTGGACAAGAATCTCATTTGCACAATCAGAAGCCCTTGGCTCAGCACACAGACACCTCATATACCTGTGGTTGCAAATGTAAGCCATTGAAGTCCCCAGCCTGACTCACCCTCTCAGAATATGGAGAGTAGCATAGGGGTGACAACCTCAGCAACCTCATCTCGAAAAGGGTTTGAAGTAATTTAAAGAATACTTAGGGTAGGATAAAAAATGGAGAAGAGAATTGGGCCAAAGAAACACAAGAGTGACTTAATAATCAGCTGAGCTGGAGTCAAAGAGGTATATGGAAGTGCATGCCACCCAGCTGGGCATTGTTGGCCCAGGGGCCTGGGCTTCACATTGGGCTCTGAGCTTCCCACAGCCTCACTGAACAGGAAAACTAGCTGTGACTCAGGAGGAGTTCAAATTTCTGAGCTGAAAGAAACTGCTCTCCTAGATCCCTTTTGAGGGCCAAGACTCTCAAGAATGTTCCCCTAATAAGTGTAGTGTGCATATGAGGACAGGAGTGACTGGGGTCATAGAGAAAGCATGTAGGCAGCACTTGGTGTCCAGCTGTGGGACATTGTGTTTTGCACACCATTCTGTAAGGTCATGTGATCTTTTTTTTTTTTATTACCAATGCTGGTCCTCCCTTGTGTGGGGGGCCTAATGTGGACAATTGCATTGATCTGGTTTTGGAGTTTTGCATTTTGCAGAATGTTTACTAGCTAGAGGCAAAGCAGATGAAAGAGCAAGCGTAGGGGGTGGGATGACAGAAGTAATAAGCCTTAGAGGGGATGAGGGCCCTAGGAGAACAGGTGAGATATGGGCCTGGAGGCATCAGTCACCACAGTGGGCTGAAGTTTACTTGCTTAGCACAGTGCCCAATAGGTGGATTGAGTCAGTGTGTGGTAGTGAAGACTGCAGAAGCAGCCAACCACGAAAGTACAGGAACAGCTATAGCTGATCTATGCTGTCAGAAGTCAGCACAGTGGTACTGGGAACGGGTACTGGGCACATCTAGTGTGCTGCTCACATTGCATCTTGAGCTGATACTGGCTGTACAGGTGTATTCAGTTTGGGACGATGTGTCTGTTAGTACACTTGTATGTGCTTTTGTCTGAGTGTGTTCAGTGAAATGTTTGAAAGAAAGTATGTACTTCAGTGCCAGGCCACTTGTTTTCACACCCCAGTTCTGCCACTTTATAGCAATGGGACATTGGGCAAATTATGTAACCTCGTTGTGCCTCAGATTTCCATTCAGTCAAACAAGAATAATAATGCTTAGCTGGGTGCAGTGGTGCACTCTATAATCCCAGCTTCTCAAGTTTGAGGCCAGCCTGGACAACTTAGCAAGACCCTGTCTCAAAATAAAAAATAATATATGAATATAAGTATCATGCATTAACCAATTGTAGCACTGGAGCTCCTATATATAAATAAAAAGGGCTGGGGAAGTAACTCAGTGGTAGAACATTTGCCTGGCATGTGCAAACCCCTGAGTTTAATCCCCAGTACCTAAATAAATAAAGAAAAGGCTAGGATGCAATTCAGCAGCGCCACACCTGCCTAGCAAGCACAAGGTCCTGAGTTTGGTCTCTGGTACCAGGGAAAAAAAAGAACAAAAGAAAATAACATGTATCAAAGAAGTACCTGAGGATTGAATGAGTCAGTACTTGCCAAGTACATGAGTGTCTCTAGTAAATAGTAAACATTCCCTGAGAATTACCTGTTACTTGTTACTTCTGTTAATTATTATTATTATAAATGAGAATTGTATGAGGGAAAACTGAAGAATTGCTTGTGGACATTCTACAAAATGATATTCTGAGTGTGGCCATGCAGTTGTGTCTGGAGTGGAATGGGATTGGATTGCATGTCTTAGAGTTCAAGCAGGGGAACTGGGAGGGAGTGGTGTTGCCATATTGGCCTTAGTGTTGTCCACGTGATGGCAGGGGAGGACTTGGGGTGGTGAAGACTGAACTTGAGGGACTGAGATTCTTGTTGTTCTTTGCTTTTTGAGACAGGGTCTCACTATGTAGTTCAGGCTGGCCTTGAACTCATTGTGTAGCCCAGGGTGGCAGGGAACTCAGGGTGATCTTCCTACCTCAGCTTCCAGAGTGCTGGGATTACAGGCATGCACCCCACCCCAGGCACTGAGATTCTTTTTTCAAAATTTATATATTAATTGATATATTTTAGGTGTACAGTACATTTACACTTATCATTGCGTGTTTGTACCTGAACATGATGTATCTTAGTTCTTATTTTTCCCCCATTACCTATGTGCC